>CM077507.1:27114972-27596175 GCA_039654745.1 Houttuynia cordata | reverse complement strand
TCCTAACCCCTCAAAAGTGTAAGTCTGTAATTGCACGCCCCGAAAACTATGCCAATTTGAAGTTATGCTTCGACATGGGGGTATTGTTAGAGCGGGATAGAGTGGCAATAGATGGATGGATCGCCAATCCGAGGAAGGCTTATTCCAATCCCAACGCTATGTGATGACGACTATGTATCCCTCTTACAAACAACAGAAATAAACACCAATGTAAGTAAACCTATGCTCCTCATATGTTTTCCTCTTTTGCTTTTTCAAATATGTGAGTTGACATTATGTCGTGTATTCGAAGACACGACTTTACGCATAGTCGTGTCTTTGCAAAACACGACTGTTACGCATAGTCGTGTCTACTCGACGACACGACTATCATGAAAGTCGTATATACAATAATCGACTTTTACATTAGAAGTTGTATATTGTCTTACTTCGACTGTTATGACTCATGTGGATGTTTTTCTATAGGTTATAGATGCGTTTTAAGTCTATTGAGGCAGCGCAATGACAGAAACAGGATGAAGTATCTGTGGGCATTTTTTGGATGCCACGCAGTTCATGAACGTTGTGATGGCAGGCAAGCTGGGGTGGTTTGGTTTGCTCGACTGGAAGATAACTCAGATCGCCAAAGCGCCGTGGCGAACTAGAATTCGAAAGACTGTGGCATCTTCATCATGATGTGTACGTCGCGCACTTGGGTGTCCAATGTCAGCCCACGCGAGTTTGATCAGTCGACAATTACACGACTTTGGCGACCAATCATCGCTTCAACCTTGATTCGCGGGGTTATTAACAGCGAGTTTTGACCACGATTCCGGAAGAGTCGAAAAATATGCCATCACAGTTGCGGGTTTTATGCGGCTTCCGGAGAAAGAATAAATTCATATTCATTTTATTCATATTATTTTATTGTACAAAGCTTCTTTGGTTTACATACCGTACTCTTTCAATTAATTCGACTTCATTTTTGACACCTTGTTCTAGAGTACTCTTTCAATTAATTCGAATTCATTTTTGACACATGGTTGCTTTAGACAAAATATCGCAAGCATCACTTTTGAATACGGCCTTCATGCAACACGACTATGTATATAATCGTCTCTGATGCAACACGACTTTATATATAGTCACGTACTAGCCGACACGACTTTGTAAATAGCCGTGTTTCACAATACACGACGGTATAGATAATCGTGTACTGTAATAATTCGGGTATAATGGAATACACAGATGATGCATTGAAAGATTGTTTTTTCATTTCTGATTTTCTTTTTCTTTACAGGCGTACATTTCGGAATAAGTTAATATGCGTTATACAAGAATTTGACTACATCCTAAGTGAAGAATGGTGGGGACTTAGGTAAGCCGGAGCGGCGTATATGCGATGTCTCGTTCGTAGTCAGTTTGCCTTGTTGCGGAAGTGTTCGTTTCCTGCGCGTCCGATTTTCTTTCGGAACCGGGCTGTTGGTGCACCTTGTACGGTTGTGACCAGCTTGACGACAATTCCCACATTTCGAACTTGTCCTTGCAGGTGGCTCGGGCTGTGACTCAATTCTCTTTGACTTTCTCCTGCCCTTCTTTGGAGCTTCAACCATGGGTGGTTCGCATTTAAATAAAAACCCCGTAATTCCCCCACTGACTTCTGTCTAAAGTAGGAAACACTACTTCTTCGTATGTGGTGCGGTACGTACTTGCGCAGTACTACTTCTCACAGTATTCTACCAGTTCCAAACTCCTCTCATCAATACATGCCATGGCATGCTTGCATGGAAGTCCCATGCTCTGGAAGAAGCCACATGTGCAGGTTCTATTCGTAAGGTCAACAACATCCTGATGCAAAAACATGAACAACATCAGTGTCTTCCAAGGATACTCGTGTCGTCGAAGACACGACTATATGACTAGTCGTGTATTCGACGACACGACTTTGTTATAGTCGTCTCTTACAGAAAACGAATTTATGCTTACCACATGGTATAAAGATGTCACTTCAAACTGTCGTAATGATAGCGGTTGAACTCGAACTGTTCCAGCACTCTGATTCCTCATCTGATTGATATGATTCTGTGCATATTTTGTTAACGGAGTCCGGAGCCCGTCTGCTTCTATTTGGCGTCTTTGAAAATGGACGCTTGTGGTCACCCGCGTTTGCTCGATCAACCGAGTTATTGGCCAAAACCTAGCCTTCAGAAGCATATTATTTACACTTTCGGACGCGTTCGACGTGAGAGTGCCGTACCTTTTACCCGGATATTCTACGTTAGCCCAATGTATTTTCGGAATATTGTCAACATATTTTCAGGCCGCCTCATTGTGTTCCTTCATCTTCTCCATGGTTGCATCGAATTCTGGTCTCTTGAAGCATTTTGCAGCTCGGAATAGAAGTTCCTTCAGGTACTTATCCTTCCAAGTATTAAGCATATTTGCGGCCATATGCCTTAGGCAAAACCCATGGTGAGCCTCGGGAAAGACATCGGCGACCACTCTTAAAAGGCCCTTTTGTCTATCAGAGACAATAGTGTCCAGAGAGGCCGGGGGGGTCCGTAAAGAGAAAACATTTTAGTAAGGTGAGGAACCACGTCCTGTACAAGTGAGAGACAAGCATATTAAACATAGAATGCTTCAGGTTGTTAGAAGGTCGTGTATAAAAAGCACGACTGTATGAATAGTCGTGTTTTCGAAGACACGAATGTGTGCCCAGTCGTGTTTTGGACGACACGACTGTTAGAATAGTCGTGTTTCCTGCTTCTATACTTACCACGTTTTGATATTCTCTTTATCGACAATTGCATATGAAAGACACATTAATTGTTGATTGCCGTCGATTGCTGTAGCTGTAAGACCCAAAAAATCGGTATGTCTTTGGAAACTGCTATTTTAGGAAACTGGTCTAAAATAGGAAAGTTTTCGTATCTGTCGTAATTTTTGGTTTGGTATCTCATTTTGGCTATGTGGAACCCTATCTTGATGTTTATTGGTCAATGAGATTGTTTAACCAGATTGGGCAGGTTCTCCCGAGCGCGAGGACTAGGCCTGGTGCTGTAACCCGTCTGACGCCAGGGGTTGGGTACACCTGACGCCAGGGCCACTTGAGTGCCAGGGCTAGGGCTAGTCACGCGTGCAAGTACGCGTGTGGCGGAGCCAGAGAACGTGCTACCAGGCGTGGGACTCGTGCATGGTGGGACTACACTTTACGCGTGTAAGTCATCTTAACCGTACATCTTAAACTGTATACCAAGACGCGTGAGAACCAAAAGAGTGCCACATGTACCCTGTAGTGGTGTGTCACCACGTGATGATGTGGACACCCTTGGGCCCACGATTTGGAGAACCAAATCGTGGGAAGCTTTTGGGATTGAAATCCCTTTTGAATTTAAATATCTTACCTTATCTAGTAAACCACTTATCCTATTTGGCAAACAATTCAAATTGAAATTCAAATTTACCTAATTGTAATAATTAGGGGAGATTGATTGGCAATTAAGGAGGATTATGGATTATGCTAGAATTATATTCCAAATCCATGGTGGCGCCATGTTCCAATTTGGTGAGGTGTAATTCCGGATTTAGAAAAATTGAAGAGACTAAGCTAATCAAGAAATTCGAAATTGATCTAAGAGGGATTAAAGTGATCGAAATTGGTTAATGGAGGATGCTAGGGCATATTCCATCCAATTAGTTGATCCTCATGGTAAGAGGATCGGATTTGTAAAATTAAGGAGGGATTGATTGGGAGTTATCCAATCAATCCAAGTTAATTAAATCAATTAATTCAAAAACTTACCCCCTTGAACCGTAATTGGAATTTAATTAAGTGGATTGTATTGGGCTTGATTGGACCAATCAAGGACCCTTCCATATGAATGGAGGGCGCCCTTGTGGCATGGGCTAGGTTTGGAAAGATGGTGATTAATGAGGGAATTGATTGGGAGTTACCCAATTAACTCAAGGCAATTAACCCAGTCATTTGAAAACCTACTTAATAGAAACCGAAATTGAATTAGGCAATTGGGATCGGTTTTGAGCTTGGAGAATATGCTTTTTGGAGGTTCAATCTAGGCCCTTGATTGGAGAATAGATCTACGGTGGTAATTAATCGAAAATATCTATTTAAGGGCTACATTAGTGGACCGGTCAATCCTTTTTGCCATTCTTCCTTTAAACCGACCTTGGTGACCCCTCACTTCGACCCCACCTTCTTCTCCCTTCGACCAGCAGTAGCCAACCTTGAAGAAGATCGTGGTGACACCCCTGGAAGTGGTGGTCACGTGTGGAGGATCAACGAGTCGTTGGTGTGGTGCAACCGGTGATATATCACTCGTCGGAAGTCGGTTCTTCGTAAGCAAGTAGGATATTTTTACCACGACTCTTCTCTCTGATTTTTCATGATTGACCATGAGTTACTCTATTGTAAATCTTGAAGCTTGCATCGTATTTTCATTAGATGTTCAAGTAGTCTTTGCATGAAATGATTATGCATGTGGTTACATAATATGCGTTATTGTATGCAAGTGATGGTATACTTTTGAAATATTATGCCAAACCCTAGATGCTGTCCCCACTTATTTGCATCTTCACATGTTGTTCGTGTCCCTCTTGAAGGCCTTATACATCTGCTGTCCAATAAAAGTCAGCTCTTTTAAGAACGTTTATATTGATTCAAGTTACAATCTTCCATGTGTAATAAATCGGTTTATAATCGGTTTGTATCTTGTCTAAGACACTTGATATTGTTTGTCTTTGGAGAATATTGCTCACCGATGTACAAAGGTGAAGTCTTTATTTCATGTCAGAGCTTTTGGGACGTTATTTGTCCTATATTAGTTGTTCTAAATGGTTAATTATATATATACTATATTACCTTTGTCCTATAATATTTATCCTATATTATTTAATATATTATAATAAATATATGAGATGAGTTTACATGAGATCGTTCTCATATAAGGAGCATGAGGCCAATCTTTATTGCCGTTAGATTCTGATCGGAGGGTCGATATCAAATCAGTGGGTAGGTGAGTGTGTCACATCAAGGAGTGGGTGAGATCATTATGGATATTTGTACCCGTCAGATCAAGATCCAACGGCTATGATTCAAAGTGGCCTCATATAAGCAATATGAGAGCGATCTCATTTAAACTTTTCCCTAAATATATTAGGAGTTGCCTGGTTTGCCACCAAAACGGGATGTTGACTTCACTATAGACCTGATACCGGGAACTGCACCGATATCGAAGGCACCTTATCGGATGGCACCTGCAGAGTTGAAGGAATTGAAAGAACAACTTCAAGAGTTACTGGATAAGTGGTTGATTCGTCCGAGTGTATCCCCATGGGGAGCACCAGTTCTTTTTGTAAAGAAGAAAGATGGATCCATGCGATTATGTATCGACTACCGGATGCTGAATCAAGTGACTATAAAGAACAAGTATCCGCTACCGAGAATCGACGACTTGTTTGATCAACTGCAGTTAGCAAAAGTCTTCTCGAGAATCGATTTAAGGTCCGGATACCATCAGTTAAGAATCAAGGACGAAGATATTTCAAGGACAGCATTCAGGACTAGATACGGACACTATGAGTTTCTAGTGATGCCGTTTGGTCTGACAAATGCCCCTGCAGCATTTATGGATATGATGAACAGAATCTTCAAGGCATTGTTGGATCAGTTCGTGATCGTGTTCGTGGACGACATATTGGTTTACTCTACAAGTCAGGAAGAACACAGAAGACACTTGGTTCAAGTGTTGCAAATTCTACGAGAGAACCAGTTGTATGCTAAGTTTAGCAAGTGTGAGTTCTGGTTGGACAAAGTTAACTTCTTGGGTCATGTCATATCAAAAGATGGAGTCTCGGTAGATCCAACAAAAGTTGAAGCGGTCCTTCATTGGGAGCAACCGAAGAGCGTGACCGAGATCAGGAGCTTTCTGGGATTGGCAGGTTATTATAGAAGGTTTATCGAAGGATTCTCCAGCTTAGCCTTGCCAATGACCAAGTCAACAAGGAAGGGAGTGAAGTTCAACTGGAATGCAGATTGTGAAAGGAGTTTCCAGGAGCTGAAGAAGAGATTGACATCCGCACCGATTCTGAAACTTCCATCAGGAACCGGTGGGTTCGTCATCTACAGCGATGCATCGAAATGCAGTTTAGGTTGTGTGTTGATGCAGCACGGACATGTAGTAGCTTATGCGTCAAGACAGCTGAAGATCCATGAGCAGAATTATCCAACTTATGACTTGGAGCTGGCAGCGGTGGTTTTTGCTCTAAAGATTTGGAGGCACTACCTTTATGGTGAGACATTCGAAGTATTCACAGATCACAAGAGTCTGAAGTATATTTTCTCTCAGAAGGACCTGAATATGAGACAGAGGCGGTGGTTGGAATATTTGAAGGATTATGATTTTTTCATTCATTATCACCCAGGAAAGGCGAATGTAGTTGCAGATGCGCTAAGCAGAAAGACAGGAATCATGGCGCATATGATGGCACATGAATGGAGAATGATGAAGGATTTGGGAAAGTATAACCTGGAATGGCCAACTACTCAGAGAACTTCATTTCTGGGAAACATCTCGGTGAGATCAATGATCTATGAGAAGGTGCTGGAAGCCCAGAAGAATAACCCTCAGTTGCAGAAGCTGCTGGAAAAGCCAGACTTTACAAAAGGAACTGACGGGAGTATCCTATTTCAAGGAAGATTGGTTGTGCCGAAGGATACAGAATTGAGACAAGAACTTCTTCGAGAAGCGCATAACTCATAGTATGCGATTCATCCAGGAAGTACCAAGTTATATCAGGATTTGAAGAGAAACTTCTAGTGGAATGGAATGAAGCGAGACATTGGGAAGTTTGTATCCAAATGTTTAACATGTCAGCAAGTAAAGGCGGAACATCAGAGACCGGGGGGATTGTTACAACCTTTGGAGATTCCACAGTGGAAATGGGACCACATCACGATGGATTTTGTGGTGGCCTTACCGAAGACCCAAAGACAGAAGGATGCGATATGGGTGATCGTTGATCGATTGTCTAAGACGGCTCATTTTCTGCCAATCAGATGGAAACAGAATCCGGAGAGTTTAGCCGAGTTGTACATAAAGGAGATAGTGAGATTACATGGTACACCGATATCGATTGTATCTGATCGAGATCCAAGGTTTACGTCCAGGACGTGGAAAGGAATTCAGGAAGCGCTGGGCACTAAACTCAGTTTTAGCACAGCTTTTCATCCGCAGAGCGATGGACAGTCAGAAAGAACCATTCAGACTTTAGAAGACATGCTCCGAGCATGCGCTATTGACTGGAAGGGCAATTGGGATGATCATCTACCATTGATCGAATTTGCCTACAACAACAGCTATCACGCTAGCATTGGAATGGCACCGTTTGAAGCTTTATATGGAAGACCGTGCAGATCACCTACATGCTGGACAGAGGTTGGAGAAAGTCAAGAAATGAAGTCGGAATTGGTACAGTATTGTGCAGAGAAGGTAAAACAGATTCGACAAAGACTACAGACAGCACAGAGCAGACAGAAGAGCTATGCAGATAACCGAAGATGGGATTTGGAGTTTCAGGAAGGAGACAACGTGTTTCTGAAGGTTTCTCCGTCAAAGGGAGTTATGAGGTTTGGTAAGAAAGGGAAGCTTAGCCCGAGGTTTGTTGGACCATTTGAAATATTAGAGCGGGTTGGTCCGGTTGCCTACAGATTGGCCTTACCCCCACAGCTGGCGGAAGTACACAATACATTTCATATATCGATGTTGAGGAAATATGTGCCGGATGAGTCTCATGTGTTGGACTATACAACAATAGAACTAGAGGCAGATTTATCTTTTCCGATGAGACCCATCAAGATTTTGGACAAGAAAGATCAGGTGCTACAAAAGAAGACTATTCCGTTGGTGAAGGTTCTGTGGCAAAACCAGCACTCCAAGGAAATAACATGGGAATCAGAAGCTGAGATGAAGAAATCTTACCCTCAACTTTTTGAAGGATGATTAACGGCATTTCGAGGACGAAATGTTCTTTTTAGGAGGGGAGGATGTAACACCAGAAAAATCGGTATGTCTTTGGAAACTGCTATTTTAGGAAACTGGTCTAAAATAGGAAAGTTTTCGTATCTGTCGTAATTTTTGGTCTGGTATCTCATTTTGGCTATGTGGAACCCTATCTTGATGTTTATTGGTCAATGAGATTGTTTAACCAGATTGGGCAGGTTCTCCCGAGCGCGAGGACTAGGCCTGGTGCTGTAACCCGTCTGACGCCAGGGGTTGGGTACACCTAACGCCATGGCCACTTGAGTGTCAGGGCTAGGGCTAGTCACGCGTGCAAGTACGCGTGTGGCGGAGCCAGAGAACGTGCTACCAGGCGTGGGACTCGTGCATGGTGGGACTACACTTTACGCATGTAAGTCATCTTAACCGTAAATCTTAAACTGTATACCAAGACGCGTGAGAACCTAAAGAGTGCCACGTGTACCCTATAGTGGTGTGTCACCACGTGATGATGTGGACACCCTTGGGCCCACGATTTGGAGGACCAAATCGTGGGAAGCTTTTGGGATTGAAATCCCTTTTGAATTTAAATATCTTACCTTATCTAGTAAACCACTTATCCTATTTGGCAAACAATTCAAATTGAAATTCAAATTTACCTAATTGTAATAATTAGGGGAGATTGATTGGCAATTAAGGAGGATTATGGATGATGCTAGAATTATATTCCAAATCCATGGTGGCACCATGTTCCAATTTGGTGAGGTGTAATTCCGGATTTGGAAAAATTGAAGAAACTTTGCATGAAATGATTATGCATGTGGTTACATAATATGCGTTATTGTATGCAAGTGATGGTATACTTTTGAAATATTATGCCAAACCCTAGATGATGTCCCCACTTATTTGCATCTTCACATGTTGTTCGTGTCCCTCTTGAAGGCCTATTACATCTGTTGTCCAATAAAAGTCAGCTCTTTTAAGAACGTTTATATTGATTCAAGTTACAATCTTCCATGTGTAATAAATCGGTTTATAATCGGTTTGTATCTTGTCTAAGACACTTGATATTGTTTGTCTTTGGAGAATATTACTCACCGATGTACAAAGGTGAAGTCTTTATTTCATGTCAGAGCTTTTGGGACGTTATTTGTCCTATATTAGTTGTTCTAAATGGTTAATTATATATATATACTATATTACAACCAATACCCTTTTTACTAATCGGGTAATTGATTGTCTATACTATTTGCTAATCCAAAAGACTAATCCTTATACACAAATATAATACATTCTCTGTGATATCTAATGGAGTCTGACATTATGTCAGCACACCTCAGATCTTAATGGTGTCCAAGATTACATGTCATGTTTAATACCACTTTTGTAAAAGGAATAAGATAAAAGGATTGACATTTAGGTGGTAAAATGTAACCAATTAATGGGATTTAATTAATAATTTCAGAACCCTTTTAGTTCTGGAAAATATTTTATGGAAGAGGTAATGATGTCAGAGATAATTAAATTATGAGTTAATAAAGTTTATACAACTATGTAACAAGTATAATTGAAGTTAATTAACCTCGGCCAGGACTAATCCTGTGCAGATGAACCTGACTCAGAAAATAATAACTAATTGTACAAAAGTCTAAAAATTACACCGTCTATCAGGTTGTAAAATAGACGCCTAAGGCTACCTAGGATAAAAATTTCACTAGTTAGCTCTCTGTATACAGAGCTTGGTAACCGATGGAAGTGGGCTGTCCTGTTTGGGACAGAACACTGTTTCGGGTTTTAAAAAAAAAAAAACCTTAAAACCCTAATAATACCTAGAAACAAGAGATAAGATGTTATTTAAGACTTTAATTAAGCATAATTTGAATTATAAGGCATTGGGTACAGTAACCCTAAAAGAGTATTAAGGGTCTTAGAGCCGAATATAATGTCCCATAATAATTGTCCTTTGAGTTTCTTCTCTTGGTCTCTTCATGACTCAAGAGTATTCAAAGTCTGAATCTTATTAGGAATTCATGACATGGTCTATCCGAGACACGTTATTCGAGTTATTCTGTATCGGGGATTGTCAACTCTAGGGTGAGGTACGGAGAAGGCGGCAGAACGTGGAGCTTTGGCGAACCCTGTGGCGGGTCTCTATGATGAGTTTTTCGGTCGGGTCTCAACCGAGTTCCCAGACCTAATTGTTCTGAGATATTCAAACACTCCTTAGTGAGTCAATTCGAGTTGTATCCGATAATTGCTTTCTACTCCTATGAAGAGTAAAATCTAGAAAGTCTTGATCTAAGCCTTTTGATGAGGCCAGATGTTTTCAAGAATTGTTTCTCCACTAAGATGCATTTTGAGAGCTCTTAGTCGGAATCATAGTATGCTCACGAGCCATTGCTAGATCTTGCGAGATCTCAGATGATGATGAACCTCTGTAGTTCAGCCAATGACGGCAACACGTGCGCTTTAGACTGTATGATATTACGGAAGGTCTGCAGTCTCCGCCCATTGTGTCCGTAAGCACCGATGGGGCCAGCATCCCTAGACGCATGGCCGGGTTCCTCTGTAGAACCTCTAGGATGTTCTGCTACTGATGTCCATAGAGGAAATGGACAGAATTGAGAGAAGAAATTGTTACCTCCGATACTCAGGATGTCCGGAGCCGATGTTGCTACTTTACCTCCAGTACTCTACGTAAGTTTGGAGTCCTTGAATTATTTTATTCCTTCCTTGACTATGAGGTGTCTTGAAGGATAGTTGTTTCCAGGTAAGCAAACTCGGTATTTGCTGAACCTGAGTCTTTTGACCTATATCTATTTTGGAGTCTTCTTTTATTCTATTTTATTCCAGTGTGGGTTTTGTATCCTACTGGGTATTTTCTATGGAATACTCATGCATCCTCTGATGTAGGAATTGGGAAGGATCAGAAGTGATAGCGTTTTGATGGAGCTGATGAATGCAGGAGTGCAGAAGAATTGCTTCTTTATTTATGATTTTATATTGTTGATGATCGACTCGCGGCCTGCGCGCCGTTTTGAATTATATTATTATTGTTGAGTTTTTTTTGAGTTTTTGTAATAATTAATTAGATTTCCTTTCTGTTTATTCTATATCTGCTGTAAGTAAATAATGTTAAGTCATCATGATCCTGCAAGTTCCATGTAATCAAATGGGATAAACGACGACTCGAGTATTTGGTCCGTCCCAGGTTTCCTACCCTATGACCTTCATTGGATTGCCGCTTCCGCGTATATTGGGTTTGGAAATTTGGGGTGTGACAGTAGCAACCAATAATACTCCAGGGTACTTTCCTTTTAGGAATGTTCCATCAAGTGTGAGCAACGGTCTTAGTGTTCTTCGGAATGCTCTTGCGACCGGGCCGAACATCCAAAACACACATCTGAAGTCGTAGCCGGCTAACTCAATTGGGATATCGGGTATATCAGCTGATCTTTCTATCACAACATGTGTACCTGCATTAGACCGCTCTAATTCCCTTCCGTAATGTGGCAAAATGCGATATGCATCTTTAGGGTTGCCATCGATCAATCGGATCAATTCCTCTTTCGCTCTCCATGCCCTTTTATAGTTGACTGTCACGCCCCAATGCTTCTCAATGTATTGTTGGATATTTGAGATTTTTATGGAGTTTGAATCCTTATGGAGGCCATGACACTTCCTTGCAATCCAGAGGTGAGAAGCCAATGGATGATCTTTCGAACTTACAGAAGTGTCACATGTATGCCGTTCTTTCCTCCTTGTCACGCTGACTCCATCAAGTCTGTTTGACGCCCGTATGTACCACTTGCACCCTGAAACCTTGCACGTTGCAGCGAATGTGTCCTTGCTCTCATCCGCTACTTTGAACATGAACTTCCTCTTGATTGCCAGATCAGTTAGAACCATCTTGAACTGCTTGACGCTTTCGAATCTAGCCCCTAAGGTAAGTTGTGCCTCGTAGTCTTCTGCTTGCAAACTTCCGGTCAACATCGTCTCCTCTTCACAATGTTTTGAAGGACCGGCCTGTGCAGAATAGGTACCTCAATCCCAACCACCATCACCCTCAATATTGAGGTACTCATCGTCCTCCGACGCGACAGATTTCCCATGGGAACTCTAGAAGTCCATGTTCCCGTGTGATCTGGCTGGCTAAAATGTGGTACTGTAAGAGGCTCATCCCACTCATCTGCAGACCACGGTAATTCATCTTCATCCAACAATTCTTCTTCATCTGGACTGGAATCTTCATCTTCATCTTCTTCTTCATCTTTAGCTTCTTCTCCATCTCCCAATCTGCGTGAAAAAAGATGTATGAATCGACTTGAGAAAATGATAGCACGTAGTGAAGTCGTGTCTTATGCAACACGAATTCATTTGTAGTCGTGTATTATGAAACACGACTATGTATATAGTCGTGTTGCATATGGCACGACAGAATTTTTAGTCGTGTACTATTATAGTCGACTATAATAGCACACGACTTGCCTGTATCCGCGCCTTAGAAGTCTCACCTCGCATAATCTCCATCTCTTCCTCCTTCGACTGCTGATGCGGGTGTCTTATTGCCCGGGCTGGACGGCCTCTCCGGCGGTGTCTTACTGGTCGGCCTCACTTTTGCCTCTGGTAGCCTCTCCTCCTCCTTATTTGCATTGGCATTTATTTCCTTATTGAGAGTCGAAGTCTCCATGTTATTGCCCGTAGAAGTCCACTCCGCGTACAGGCGGAGTAGTCCATTTGTGCCTTGCTTGCTCTTGTGAAGTATAAATATTGACTCTACGTCTTTATCGTCTTCAAGGAGGTATGTGGATTCAGAGTCAACACGATATGACAAAATTAATGTACCAAATGTAGACTTAAGCGGTAATCTTTCTTCCACTTGCTGCAACAGTTCTAGGTACTTTACTCGTGTATCTATAGGCAGGAGCTTCCGTTTCCCGCCCACGTACTTATCAGAATTTGTAAAAACTCCATCGTAGTGTAAGCAAACAACTATCTTCTCCATCCGTACCTGCCATTAAAATACCGAAATAAGTTAAAAAACCGTCATACACGATATATTAAAAACCGTATATGAGTGAAAAGCAAAGTCTATGAGTCGTATTTTATCAAACACGACTATTATTACAGTCGTGTTGTCGAATACACGACTGTAACAATAGTTAAAAACTTGCTAAGTTTTCAACTTTCTTCTCTGGAACCAACTTTTATGATAAAAATCGTCGTATTTGAACTTCACCTACGGGTTTTTCGATGTACGCTGCCTCCGTTGAAGTTGTTTTCCAATACCCGGTCTTTCCCGCTCGTTTTCCCTCTTTTTGCCGCGAAGATGACCTTTCCGGAGTTCGACGGCGCCGGCGATGATATGGGCGGAGAGGCCGGACGGAACGCCTTCTTCTCCGACTAACGCGAGCTTCTCCGGGTAGCCGCTCCCATTCCGGGTAATATGGAAAAACGGAGAGTGGGTGCTTATACCTAAACCTAAGGGCATTTTTGGCACTTTCTGGGTCATATGGAAGAAAGAAAGTGATTCCGGGTAATATGAGAAAACCGTAGTTGGCGCTAGGTCACACGTAAAAAGCACGCTTATTGTAAACGTTCCTTTTGCAGATGTAAGCGGATGTGTTTCGATTAAAAATTAGCTCCAAAGGGGATTTTTTTTTCAAAAAGAAAAATATATCGGTCCACACCAAACAGCTGTAACCATGTCCGGGTTAAAATATCTAAACTCCCTCAGCATTGTGGTTAACACCTTTCATCATGTCTTCGCTTTGACAGATTTCATCATCGTCACTTGGTTTGGTTAATTGTACATATCAATGAAAGCAACAAAATGTTGTCTTCCAATGAGAACACAAGAGATATCTAGCTTCAATCATGGAAAAGTGAAGAAGAAGACGAACGAAGTAGAAGAAATAGTTTTTCTATTGCACAATCCAAGCAAAGGAGGAAGACCCCCATATAAAGAAGGGGGGTGTGTCAGTTGATGGGCCACGTGTCTTGGCTAGGGGTGTTCTCGGACAGCCATGCCCCCAGGGCCGACTGTGTTCGAGGTGTCCGTGACCCATACAAACACTTAACATAATCCATACACTTTCATCATCAATTCCACACCTCCAGTAGCCTAATTTCAAGATAACGCACCTCCCAAAACCATTACAATCATTAAATTGAGTAAAAACATTGAAATTTGCAAGATTTTTAAAATTTGCCGACCAAACGAAGCCCGATCGATCGCCAAGCTTCTTCTCCCTTTTCAAAAAATCTAAAAAACCAAGACACCATTAGAGCGACTTAAAACCTTCATCCATGGTCTCAAACACTATCAAAAACCCATCAAACCTTCCGGAACATCAACTCATATCATTCTAAGACAAAACCCTAAGAAATCGAAGTAAATGATTAGTATTTATTAAACCTACCATTAGAGTCCAAATCGAACAACTCCCATTCAAGAAAATCATAGAAAATAAGATTTTTACCATTCAAAGCTGAGATTGAAGAACCCATTACCTTTCTTTGTTGAGAATGAACCTTTCAACCTCCTCCAACACCTTCCAAAAACATGATTTTATGTTAATACACAAATAATCTCGATTTAGTTTTGAAAAATCAAACGTAAACCCTAGATCTAGAGCTTTGGAAGCATAAAAATAAGATTTTGAAGATTATGGCTCGGAAAATAGAGGTAAAACAGTGATTTTATGCTTTCAAAATAGATTGAAATAATGAAGGAAGTCAAGATTAAGAAGGCTTTAAGAAAAACCTAAATGAAACGAAGATTAAGCTAAACTCACCTCTAATTCTTTTCTTTTCGGGCCTAATGGGGGTTAGACTCCAATCTCCTGGCCAAGCCTCTTCCCAATTTGGGAAATTGCACAGCACTTTCCTTTTATAGAAAAGGGTTAGGGTAAACCTAAGTGAAATATGGGGTAAAAATAGAGTTTTTAACTAAAATTAGGAAATTTGGCAATTTAACCCAAAATTAAGTCCAAAAAAATTCTGAAACTTTTTATAGTATCTTCCATTGATGTCTGGGCCATTTTGGTCATAAAAACCTAATTTCGTCGGTGGGGCCCGCAGGGGTCCCGTCAAACCCTAATTTTTTGAAAAAATTGGTGAAAAGTAAGAAAAATCCCAAAAATTCAGGTTTGATCCAAAATCACTTAAAACTCATGATTGTGAAGTTGGTTTTGATTAAAACCTTTATAAACCTCAATTATTTTTTAAAACAACTGAATTTAATCAGAAAACGCTTAAACCACATGATAACCGATAAATAACATTAAAATAAACCGGTTCAAGATGAGGGTCCTTACAGTCGGACAGTGGGTGGTACGCGATGCTCATATGAAGCTCAGTGCCTTTTGAGAGCGAAGAACTCTCTCCAAAATGGGAGAGAAGACCTCCCTCCAAAATGGGAGAGGAAGATCTAATCACTGTCAGAGACAGTGGTGCGAGGCATGTCATTCAACGTGGCTCAAAGCACAGAAAGCTCGGCGACTGTGTTTGGCGGTGAATGGATGACCCAAAGCACAAAAATGCACATACTTGGACAGATGATCCACCCCCACTAATATCACTGATTTGCCCTACACCACCGGCAAGGCCTCCACAAAATCCATAAATACATCTTCCCAAACCTTATCGGGAATAGGAAGGGATTGAAGTAACCCTTTAGGGGGAAGTGGTTGCAGCCTTTGCACGTTGACAGACGTCACAAGCAGCGACATAGTCCTGGACTGCCTGCCGCAGCCCCTGCCATAAGAAGCTTTGACTGACCCGCTTATATGTCATGAACGAACCCTCATGACTAGCAAATGATGTATCATGGAAGTGAGACAGAATGCATCGTCAAAGGTCAGAGGCATCCGGCACCCACAATATCCCTTTCCAGAAGAGGAGGTCATCTTGCCACACAAAGAAAGGTGCAGCTGTGGATTCCAAGCGCAGACGAGCAACCAACTCACGGGTGGATGGATCCTCTAAATAAGCCCGTCGTAGATATGGAATGAACGGGCAATAAAGTATACAAAGCGCTAAGCAGGAACCTACCTCATAACGGTGAGAGAGTGCATCTGCCACAGTGTTTTCTGGCCCTTTTATATACACCGCCTCATAATCGTACCCCCAATAGCTTGCTGACCCATCGCTGCTGAGTCGGAGTGGAAACTCGTTGCTCAAGAAAATATCTCAAGGGCTTATGGTCTGTGCGGATGAGGAAGCGGTGGCCGATCAAGTAAGGGCGCCATTTAGTGACTGCATGCACGATAACTTGCATCTCCTTCTCATAGGCAGATAAAGTCAAGGAGCGTCCGGAAAGTGTCTTGCTGAAGAATGCAATAGGCCATCCCTTCTGAAGTAGAACGGCCCCAAGACCGGCATTTGACGCATCCGTCTCGGTGACACAGAAAAGGCCAAAATTTGAGAGTACCAATACTGGCGCGGTAGCCATGGCCTGCTTCAACCGCTCAAATGCTTCATGGGCTGCAACCGTCCATGTAAATGCCCTCTTTTAAAGAAGTGTCGTGAGGGGGCTAATGATCGTTTAAAATTAAAACCCTTGCAAGTGCACAAGGCAATTGTACTACAGTGAGTATTAAAGGGTTGTCGAACCTCAGGGACGGATTAATATTCTACCAAATTCAAGAGAAAAGTAGCAGTTTTTAATTAATCTAGAGAAAAGCAATGAAATTTAATTAAACTAAGCTGAGATTAATCAATAGGAGAAGTACCAAGGCTTTGAATCCACCACAATAGACTAGTGTATCGTCTCTCTCTCTCTTTTGAATTCAGATTTCCAGTTGGCTAGTGTATTCCTCTCGGACATACACTTGTCAATTCAAATTATAGTGCCCTCCTCTCGGATGTAACACATAAATCTATTAAAACATGGAACTGTGATCTATCTCTCTCGAGTATAAACCAATGAGACTTTATTAATATGTAACACTTCAGAGCCCTTACGTTCCTCTCGGACACGCAAGTGCTCTTTCAGATTGAAATCCACAAAGATCCACTCTTGTCTCTCTCGAGTACAAAGAATAAACTCTAATGAATTAACTTTTATTGCATAACAAAGATTCATACACCAACTAGAATAAAAACATAATATGAGAGAAAGAAACAATACAACCAATCAGTTGGGTTTCATCTACGCCTTGGAAGAGAGTCTAGCTAAGCATGGGAAGAGAATCCATCAACAAGTTCTTCATCTTCTTCTTCTTCTTCTTCCTTTGCTCTAGCCTCCAAGGACTCCAAAAGAACTCAAAACTCTATTCTTGCATACCCCATACGTTCTCCCTTAAGGCATATATATAGGGGTGAAGGAAAGCCCTCAAATCCCCTTCCAAATCCGAGTCAAAATAGGGTTAAATTGCGTTTTCCGTATGCACCGATCGATCGTATGGCGAACGATGCCGGACGAATCCGATCGATCGTTTTTACTGTCTTCGCAAGTCCAAAAATTCCAGTAGATACGATCGATCGTTTTGGTGTCCGATCGATCGTTTTCTCCAATGTAGTGTTTTCACGGGGAAGACGCGATCGATCGCGTAAGGATGTGGTCGATCGTTTTTATTGTCTGGAATCTTCAAATGACTATAACTTTTTGCTCCAAACTCCGAATTGCGCGTGGCTGGTGGCGTTGGAAAGCTGACATCTTGAACTTTAACATGAGACCTGAATCAGTCCAATCCGACATTTGTACACGGAGTTATGATAATTTGACCATTGAAGTCCGTTTTTGCCATATTTTTGCATCTTTGCTCTCATTTCCTACAAAAACCAAAAACTATATTAAAGTAGTAGTTATTCTAACCAAACACTAGCATAAATATAAGTTTAGGAGATAATAAAATGCATATTTCATGTATAGATCACACCCCCAAACCTAGATTTTGCTAGTCCCTAGCAAAACAAAACAAAACAAAATCAAACAAAGTAAGGAACTAATGCATAAAAGTAAACACCACTTTCGTAGGGAACACGATTGCATTGAGCGTATGCAACAAGCCGTTAAACCTCTAGGTGTCCCTAGTAGGACGAGTGTTGTCTCGTGAGGGTTTGCAGCCATGCTACCCACAAACATGTATTTATGAAACTAATTAACCTAAGTTCAAAACAAAGCAAAAATTAAAACATTACAAAACAAGCAAACCTATTATCCCGACAAATGCACACTACAATGCTTAAGAAAATCAACCACATGTACTTGGTTCATAATCAACAGGAATATAGAAGCCCTCAAGTAAGTGGTTTTATTCCACACTTTCATCTTGGAAATTTCTGCTCAATATTACATAGCATGATAACATAAATAGTAGAAGTGTAGAACATTGTAGCAATATATTCTAAATTTCTGTTTATACAGATCCAGTGTTACCCATTAACCAAAGAACATTAGAATCTACATAGTCATCGTAATCTTTAGGTTCATGATAGCACAGATCTGCGCGCCTCCTTCGGGTCCAACATTCTAGATTTGAGAGGATAATACACCACAGACTTTTTTTTTTTTTTTTTTATCTTTCGCTAGGACTGTGTAAGGCCTTACTTCAAGATGCTTAGGTTTAGCAATGACTCAGGCCAATGACTCCCAGCCAGTTGGCTTAGGGCATTAGGTATTAAGAGACCGCTTCGGGCCCGAGTATCAGCCTAAGTTAATCCTATAAAGTCAAGCAGCCCCTTTTCTTTCATTTTGTTTTCATTTTTTTTTTCACATTTTCATTTTCAGCACATATATTTCAGCACATCTTTATTTTGTCCAGGCTGTATTATACTCTCAACCTATTTCCGGTTCCAATCCCTTGCCATAGCCAAGAAAATGGTCTATCATGATCTTTTAAGCTCAACAGACAATTACACATCATCCAATGACTATGACTAAAGACATCCCACTGTAAATTAGTAATCAACAAATTTCTAGATGGTATTACTTTATGTACTAGTGTGTGTAAGTGAATTTTCTTAGTTCAAGCACTTATTCCAAGAGGACTGTAACAAAAAGATATGCTCAGTTAAGTGTATCTATCCTCCAGTATACTTACTCACACTTTCAATGCAAATTAATCTCCTAAGAATTGTAATATGCATTATTACGGGATAAACTATCAAATCCTAACAAAAAATACTAACAAACAACCTAAAAACTAATCAAAAAAAAAATTTTATGAATTGTTTTTTTATTTTCTGTTTTTTTTTCTTTTATACAAGTAATATTCCCTCCCCCAAACCTATTATGAACATTGTCCTCAATGTGAATAAAATATAGCATGACAATGAGCATATAATAAAGAAAATCAGAGAAAGGAGAGAATACACCTGAATACGTGGGTTGCCTCCCACCAAGCGCTAAGTTTAATGTCTTCAGCCAGACGTTGATCCATGCTTATGTTGTACTTGTTGGACCAGCAAAATATACCGGCATCTCATCCTGGTCACTAACTGCCTCCAAATAAGGTTTCAAGCGATGGCCATTTACTTTGAATGTGCTCCCATCGTTTGGATTTCTGATCTCAACAGCACCATGTGGAAACACTTCGGTCACAGTAAAAGGTCCAGACCACCGAGTGCGAAGCTTCCCAGGAAATAAGTGCAGCCGAGAGTTATAGAGCAACACCTTCTGATCAGGCTGAAAGGATTTCCTGGAAATCATCTTGTCATGAACTGCCTTAGTTCGCATTTTGTAGAGCTTGGCATTCTCATATGCATCAAGGCGCATTTCCTCTAATTCACTCAGTTGGAGCTTGCGCTGTTCACCGGCCTTATCCATGTCGAAGTTGTAGGCCTTAATAGCCCAGTAAGCCCGGTGCTCCAACTCGACAGGTAAATGGCAAGCTTTGCCATACACCAATCTATACGGAGACATGCCAATCGGGGTCTTGAAAGCTGTCCGGTAGGCCCATAATGCATCATTGAGTCTCAAGGACCAATCTTTTCTGTCGGGGCGAACCGTCTTCTCGAGAATCTGCTTGATTTGGCGATTGGAGACCTCCACCTGGCCACTGGTCTGAGGATGATATGGTGTGGCAACCTTGTGGGTGACGGAATATTTCTTGAGAAGAGCTTCAAATGACCTGTTACAAAAGTGAGAACCTCCGTCACTAATGATAGCTCGAGGAGTTCCAAACCTGCTGAAAATGTTAGCTTTCAGAAATTCCAGCACAACTTTATGATCATTGGTCCTAGTGGCAACAGCTTCAATCCACTTAGACACATAATCAACAGCAACAAGAATAAATGTATGACCAAAAGATGGCGGAAAAGGTCCCATGAAATCGATACCCCATACATCAAATAAATCAACAATCAATATAGGTTGTAGAGGCATCATATTCCTTTTAGACAAGGCTCCCAATTTTTGACACCTATCGCAAGATTGACAATAAGCATGGCATCTTTAAATAGAGTTGGCCAATAAAAACCACTTTGAAGTACTTTGGCCGCAGTTTTCTTACCACCGAAGTGTCCACCACAAGCGCGAGAGTGACAAAAAGATAAAATGCTATGAAACTCACTCTCTGGAACACATCGTCTTATTACTTGATCCGCACATATCTTAAATAGATCAGGGTCATCCCAATAGTAATGTTTGACTCGTGAGAAAAACAAGTCTTTGTCATGTTTAGTCCAAAAGGTGGGGATTTGACCCACAGCAAGATAATTCACGATATTTGCGTACCAAGGTGGAGCAGTAGTTGAGACAGCAAAAAGCTGCTCATCAGGGAATGAATCCCGCAGAGGGTCATGGCTGTGCAAATCAGGAATAGGAATTCTGGATAAATGATCAGCCACAACATTCTCAGAACCCTTTTTATCTTTAATTTCAAAGTCAAACTCCTGAAGAAGTAAGATCCAACGGATCAGCCTTGGCTTGGCATCCTTCTTGGAAAGGAGGTATCGTAAGGCCGCATGGTCAGAAAAAATGGTGATCTTACTACCCAGGAGGTATGACCGGAACTTATCTAATGCAAACACAACAGCAAGCAGCTCTTTTTCAGTGGTAGTATAATTCAATTGAGCGTCAGTGAGCGTCTTGCTCGCATAATATATAACATGAGGAATCTTGTTAAGGCGTTGGCCTAACACTGCCCCTACAGCAAAATTAGAGGCATCGCACATGATTTCGAAGGGCAGTGTGTAGTCAGGGGGCTTAATAATGGGGGAACTCGAGAGGAGGGTTTTTAATGTGGTAAAGGCCGTTTTGCACGAATCATCAAATTCAAATGGCACGTCCTGACCTAAGAGGTGACAGAGTGGACGTGATATCTTACTAAAATCTTTGATAAATCGGCGATAAAACCCGGCATGGCCAAGGAAAGACCGTATTTGCTTCACTGAGGTAGGAGGTGGTAAATTAGCAATTAGGTCAACCTTGGCCTTGTCAACCTCTATACCCTTTTTTGATATAACATGTCCAAGCACAATCCCCTGTTGAACCATGAAATGGCTCTTTTCCCAACTTAACACTAAGTTTGTTTCCTCACATCTTTTTAAAACCATAGTAAGGTTATGCAAGCATTCATCAAAACAAGTGCCAAATACCGAAAAATCGTCCATAAAAACTTCCAAAAATTTATCAATCATGTCAGAAAAAATGGACATCATGCATCGCTGAAATGTAGCAGGGGCATTGCAAAGACCAAAAGGCATTCTTCGATATGCAAATGTACCAAAGGGGCATGTAAAAGTCGTCTTCTCCTGATCCCCTGGAAAAACTGGCACTTGATTATATCCTGAGTACCCATCTAAAAAGCAATAAAACTCTTGGCCCGCTAGTTTCTCTAGGATTTGGTCAATGAAAGGGAGAGGGAAATGGTCTTTACGGGTGTTAGAATTCAGCTTCCTATAGTCAATGCACACCCGCCAGCCCGTGGTTTCTCTTATTGACACAAGTTCACCCTCTGAGTTTGGTTTCACTGTGATGCCCGATTTCTTGGGAACAACCTGGATGGGGCTCACCCACTCACTGTCAGAGATAGGGTATATAATTCCAGCATCTAACAATTTCACTACCTCTTTCATCACCACTTCTCTCATGTGTGGGTTCAACCGTCGCTGCCCCTCCCGAGAAGATTTAGCCTGGTCCTCCAGGTTTATGCGATGCATGCACACAGAGGGGTCTATACCCCGGAGGTCAGCTACTGTCCATCCTATAGCTCGCCGGTGTGTGGTAAGAATCTCTAATAACTGAGTTTCCTGGTCACTAGATAAACTTGAGGAGATAATCACAGGAAGGGTGTCATTAGGACCCAGAAAGGCATATTTCAGCGAGCTAGGTAGGGTTTTCAGATCAAGTGTGGGAGGAGACTCTATGGAAGGTTTGAGTGGTGGAGAGGTGGACACAGGCAGAGGGTCGGGGTGGGGTCTCCATGGGATATGGTCAGGGTGTAAGGCAGCCACTAAATGGTGATGGACCTCTTCAAGGTCAGGTGTGCCCTCATAGGTATCAATCCAGTCATAGAAAAGGGTGTGCTCGAGGGCATCCTTAAGCACAGCAAATGGGAGGTATTCCTGGACCAGGTCATCTAGGTCGTCAACCATAAGGCATTCAACTTCACTCGAGGGTTGTTGGGAAGCACTAAAGATGTTTAATTTAACTTTCATGTTCCCGAATGAGACGTTCATGAGACCCGACCTACAATTGATGGTGGCATCAGCGGTAGCTAGGAAAGGCCGGCCAAGGATAACAGGAATTTGGGACTTGGAGTTGGCAACAGGTTCCATGTCTAGAACGACAAAGTCAACAGGAAAGTAGAACCGGTCAACTCCGACAAGAACGTCTTCTATAATACCTCTAGGTCTGCGAATGGATCGATCTGCTAACTGTAGGGTGACTGAGGTGGGCTGCAACTCTCCTAGGCCAAGTTGTTGATAAACTGAGTATGGGAGGAGATTGACACTGGCTCCTAGATCTAAGAGGGCTCTGCTAATGGTATGGTCACCTATGACAATGGATATAACAGGGGTTCCCGGGTCCTTGAATTTAGGTGGCACATCACTAGTTAGTAAAGAGCTGACTTGGTTGGTCAAAAAGACCTTTTGGGTGACATGGGATTTGGTTTTTCTCTTTTGGGTACACAGGTCTTTCAGGAACTTGGCATACGCAGGTACTTGTTTGATGGCATCTAAGAGGGGAAGATTGATCTTAACCTGCTTGAACACCTCTAACATTTCCTCCATTCGTTGGTGGGACTTACTAAACGGGGAAGGTTGGTTGAGGCATTGAGGGAAAGGGGCCCTAGGGATATAGGATTTATCCTTTGTGGGTTCCCGAGGGGCTTCCTGTTGCGGTGAGAGATTAACAGGGTCAGGCATAGTAGGAGTGGATTGGTTCTGTTTCTCAAGGAGAGTGTCCTCACTCGCAATAGGTGGGTCCCTAACCTGATTGTCCACTTGTTTTCCATTTCTTAGGGTAGTAACGGCTTGCACCTGCTCATTTGGATAATGGGAACCTTCAACGGCGAACTGGCCTCTAGGGTTCTGCTGTGGTTGGCTAGGCAAGGTTCCTACTTCCCTACGGTTCATAGATTGGGCCAGCTGTCCTAACTGGGTTTCTATTTTGGCAATGGATTGTGTATGGGAGTGGACAAGCTAGGCCTGGGTTTTCAACTCTGCTCTCATCTCCTTCTGTTCAGTTTTAATCTCGGTTAAGTGGGAGAGGAGCATTTGACTCATTTGGCTCATCTGGTCTTCTAGGGATGGTTTCTTATTGGTTTGGCCAAATGGGGGAGCGGTAGCTGGTTGGTAAGGCTGAGTTGGGTGTTGGATTTCGGGTCTTGGGGCCTGATTGAAAGTGGTCCCTTGGTTAGGCTGTTTCCAGGCGAAATTGGGATGATTTCGCCACCCCGGGTTGTAGGTATTTGAATAGGGATTATTAGCTCTAGGGTAGCCTTGTGCAAAGTTGGCTTGCTCCTGTACAAGATCAGGATACTGGGAAGCTGAAGGGCAGTCAACTACAGTGTGCATGGGGCTGGCACAGATGGCACAGGCATCGTGAGAGATAGGGGTCTGAGAAGGGAGCTGTGAGAAAAAACGGTCAAATCTCTCGGTCAGTGATGCCACTTGGTGTTCTAGATTGTTGGTGGGCTTAACTTCATACATGCCTCCCCTTGAGGCACTCCTACCCGGCAGATGGCCTTCAGTTCTGTAGAGGGTAGCACTATGTAGAGAATTTTCACTTAGGTCCTCTAGTAGGTCCCAGGCATCATCAGGGGTTTTTTTCATGAATGTGCCTCCACAGGAGGCATCAATCAGGGTCTTGTGCTGATCGCACACACCCTCATGAAATCGCTGCACTAGCTGCCACTTGGGCACATCATGGTGGGGACAGGATCGGAGGAGGGATTTCATTCTTTCCCAACTTTCATGGAATTGCTCATTTGGTTGCTGGGTAAAAGTAATGATTTCGTTGCGGATCTTATTAGTCCGCCCCACAGGAAAATACTTCTTTAGGAATTCAGCTTGTAGTTCCTCCCAAGTAGAAATAGAGTTGTGTGCAAGGGAGTAGAGCCATTCCTTGGCCCTGTCTTTTAAAGTGAATGGGAAAAGTCTAAGGCGCACCTGGTCATCCGATAATGTGAGTTTGAATGTGGTGTTAACCTCCAAGAAATTTTGGAGATGCCTATAAGGATTCTCATTAAGTTGGCCGTGATAAGTGGGCAGCATTTGGATGATGTTTGGTTTGATTTCAAAATTGGCTACGGTAGCAGGTAGTAGGATACAGGAAGGGGAGGTGTAGGCTGTTGGACGGTAGTAATCTTGCAGGGTTCGGGCATGGGGGATTAATGGATCCTGGTTTAGACCAGTACCATCCCCGAGGTTCATGTTGTTCGCCATATGTTGGATTTCAGGAATTGATTGTCTAGGAGTTCTCAAAATTCTGTAGAGTCGCTCAGGATCAGGGTCAAAAGCTAGGTCGGGGTTCAGGGAACGACGACCATGCATGCACAAATAAAATCAAACAAAACCTGTGCAGTCCTAATAGCGACAACTAGCAAACATCAACCCTAGATAGCGACAACTAGCAACCTAATAGCGACAACTAGCACGTCATGCAATCCCACAAAGAAAAGGAAAACACCAAGCACCCAAATTTATTCTAAAAGAAGGTTAAGAGAGTGCAAACAGTGGGAAGGGATGGCCCTTCCAACGATGACGAAAATCAACGTCCTCTCTTAATCCTGCAAAAAGAAGAAGAAAGCAATTAAGCTACTAAATAGAAGTCTAAAGGAAACTAAACTACTCTAACACTAACTATGCTAAGAATTTAATAAACTATTGTGCCGTCCCCGGCAACGGCGCCAAAAACTTGATCGTTTAAAATTAAAACCCTTGCAAGTGCACAAGGCAATTGTACTACAGTGAGTATTAAAGGGTTGTCGAACCTCAGGGACGGATTAATATTCTACCAAATTCAAGAGAAAAGCAGCAGTTTTTAATTAATCTAGAGAAAAGCAATGAACTTTAATTAAACTAAGCTGAGATTAATCAATAGGAGAAGTACCAAGGCTTTGAATCCACCACAATAGACTAGTGTATCGTCTCTCTCTCTCTTTTGAATTCAGATTTCCAGTTGGCTAGTGTATTCCTCTCGGACATACACTTGTCAATTCAAATTATAGTGCCCTCCTCTCGGATGTAACACATAAATCTGTTAAAACATGGAACTGTGATCTATCTCTCTCGAGTATAAACCAATGAGACTTTATTAATATGTAACACTTCAGAGCCCTTATGTTCCTCTCGGACACGCAAGTGCTCTTTCAGATTGAAATCCACAAAGATCCACTCTTGTCTCTCTCGAGTACAAAGAATAAACTCTAATGAATTAACTTTTATTGCATAACAAAGATTCATACACCAACTAGAATAAAAACATAATATGAGAGAAAGAAACAATACAACCAATCAGTTGGGTTTCATCTACGCCTTGGAAGAGAGTCTAGCCAAGCATGGGAAGAGAATCCATCAACAAGTTCTTCATCTTCTTCTTCTTCTTCTTCCTTTGCTCTAGCCTCCAAGGACTCCAAAAGAACTCAAAACTCTATTCTTGCATACCCCATACGTTCTCCCTTAAGGCATATATATAGGGGTGAAGGAAAGCCCTCAAATCCCCTTCCAAATCCGAGTCAAAATAGGGTTAAATTGCGTTTTCCGTATGCACCGATCGATCGCCCGTATAGAACGATCGATCGCCTTGCGAACGATGCCGAACGAAGCCGTTTTCCTTTGTTAATTGCTTCCGATCGATCGTATGGTGAACGATGCCGGACGAATCCGATCGATCGTTTTTACTGTCTTCGCAAGTCCAAAAATTCCAGTAGATACGATCGATCGTTTTGGTGTCCGATCGATCGTTTTCTCCAATGTAGTGTTTTCACGGGGAAGACGCGATCGATCGCGTAAGGATGCGGTCGATCGTTTTTACTGTCCGGAATCTTCAAATGACTATAACTTTTTGCTCCAAACTCCGAATTGCGCGTGGTTGGTGGCGTTGGAAAGCTCACATCTTGAACTTTAACATGAACCTGAATCAGTCCAATCCGACATTTGTACACGGAGTTATGATAATTTGACCATTGAAGTCCGTTTTCGCCATATTTTTGCATCTTTGCTCTCATTTCCTACAAAAACCAAAAACTATATTAAAGTAGTAGTTATTCTAACCAAACACTAGCATAAATATAAGTTTAGGAGATAATAAAATGCATATTTCATGTATAGATCAGCTAACAATCAAACCATACTGGCTAATGAAGCGCCGATAATACCCAGTGAGGCCCAGAAATCCGCGGAGGGCCCGTACACAAGTACGGGCCGACCATGATATCACAGCAGTCACCTTTGAAGGGTTAGTAGCAACCTCATCGCAAGATATAATATGGCCAATGTACTCCACTTGTTCACTGCCAAAGGAGCACTTCGAGCGCTTAAGGAATAATGAATTAGCTCGCAAAATAGAAAAAACAGACCTGAGATGCTCCAAGTGTTCTGCCCATGAAGTGTTGTAGATCAAAATGCCATCAAAGAAGGCCAAGACGAATCGGCGGAGGAACCGGCGAAATGGATAATTCATGAGGCTCTAGAAGGTGGCAGGGGCATTAGTCAACCCAAACAGCATGACCAAGAACTTGAAGTGTCCATCAAGAGTGCGAAAGGAAGTCTTATGAATATTAGTAGGCTGCATTCGGATTTGGTGATAACTAGAACGAAGGTCGAGTTTGCTGAAGACGGTAGCTTCGGCCAACTCGTCAAGTAACTCCTCAATCACAGAAATAGGATACTTATCCTTCACGGTGATGGCATTAAGTGCCCTGTAATTCACACAAAATCATCAAGTCCCATCCTTCTTCCAGACAAGTAATACCGGTGAAGAGAAAAAACTAATGCTTGACTGTATAATACCTGTCTGGAGCATGTCTGCCACCAACTGCTCAATCTCAGCCTGCTTCTGTATGTGAGGATAACGGCAAGGACTGACATTATAGGGCGAAGCACCTGAAATGATCAGAATATGATGGTCATGTCGTCGCACTGGCGGGAGCCCTTTTTCTCAGCCAAGGGAGTAAATTGGTCCTCTGGCAAACTATCTCGGCACACATCCACTGTCGCACACTACTGGAGGAAAAATCCTTGGGGTGCGAATCGAAAGAGTGAACTCACCGCCTGGGCGGACTGCAAGGAACCCAACTGCGAACCCTGGATGCACACCCACTGTCCGCTCACCTCAAAGTTCATATCATGTCGCGAAAATTCCACACCATGCCGCCCAATTCCTGTAGCCATTGAACCCCCTAACACCACGTCTACCCCCTTCGTGGGCAGCAGGAATAAATCAGTGGTGAAGGTATGGCCTTGAATAGATAATGAAGTCTGCGCACACATTCCCATGCTCCGAAGGTGCTTACCATCGCCAATCAAGACATCGAACGGCTTGGAGTCTGACACATAACATCCCAACCGTTGTGCCACCTTGTCATTGATGAAATTGTGGGTGGATCCACTGTCGATTAGGATAGCCACCTGTTGTCGCTTAAGATAACCATGGACGCGTATGGATCAAGGGGTGAAGGCTCCGGAGAAGGCGTGAACAGAAATATCCGGCTGCACGTTGTCATAAGGGGATGGTGCCACCATAGAAAAGGAAAAATCATCTTCGTCGGCCTCCTCGACGAGCAGACTGCCCCAGACTGAGCAACGATGGCCGGGTACGAACTTCTCATCCCATTTAAAGCACAAACCTTTAGCGCGCCTCTCCTCCATTTTGGTCGGAGTAAGGCGACGAACTGGAGGGCCAGCAAATGCAGAGGGGTTGGTTCGGCTGGTGGTGAGGCATGGTGCTGTAAGAGAGGATGGCGCTGGGCTGGTTGGAGGCCGTAGGACAGGGCCAATTCGGCCTCCCTATCGCTGTCGGGCAGGCTTTTCCTCTTCAATTCGTGCATGACGTACTACTTCCCGCATTGAAGTGCAGGGGAAGTGGCCATCTCATTTGAAAATTTCGGTTTGAGCCTCTCTTGAAGGTCCCCACTAAGTCCGCCATCGGCCAATCTGAGAGACGGTTGACAATCTTTATAAATTCATAATAGTAAGCTTGCACCGTGGTAGTTTGGCACATGGTGGAAAGCATCTCGTTAAAATCCTAGAACTCGTTGGGCCCAAACTGGACGCAAAGTTCGTCGACAAAAGAGGTCCAAGTCAGGAAGCGGACCTCCTTCTCAAAGCTCTTGTGAAAGGCGGCTATGTGCAGTCGTTCAACCTCGGAGTGTGTTCCCTGGTAGGCAAAGAACTTCTCCGCTTTATAAAGCCATTCCACCGGATCCTCATTGCCATTGTAGCGTGAGAACTGTAGGCGAGCTAAACATGACTCAGCCCCACCTCATGGTCCCCCATGATGCCCAAGGTACTCCTCCAGTCGTCCTCCATCTCCTGCAACAGGTTTCAAAGATGCGTTGTCATTGAGGCATTTAACCGAACACCTGGGGTACCTCATGTGTCCAAGCCTGGTCAGCCCCCTTCCCTTGTCTGATCGAAGGTGCCAAAATGAACCGTGTGGGGTGCACCGCTGTCGCAAACGACGCTTGGCCGCCAAAAAGGTAAGAGCCCAGGGGTTGGGAGGGCTCGCCTATCTCCACCTTGACTGGCGGCAGTGTGGGTAATATGGGCACTAAAGGGGGTGCCTGAAGCTAGGCAACCGCGATAATGAGTTGTTGAATTTGGTTAATCATCACTTCGAACATGGATATCACAACGGCATTAGCCAAATCGGTTGCTGGCTTGGTGATCGTTTAAATATAAACCCTTGCAAGTGCACAAGGCAATTGTACTACAGTGAGTATTAAAGGGTTATCGAACCTCAGGGACGGACTAATATTTTACCAAACTCAAGAGAAGAAAAAGATGTAGTTTAATTAATTCTAAAGAAAGCAATGAACTTTATCTAATCTAACTAAGATTTAATCAATATGGAAAAGTATCAAGGCAATGAATCCACCACTAGACATGTAATTACTACTCTCAATTATTATTAAGCATACATTGACATGATATGGTAATTCGTGTTCTTGATCGGACACACGAATTACTAATGAATTCACTAACGTTCTTGATCGGACACGAAAGTTCATCCACTATTGTGTAATCAATCCTATCCTTGATCGGGCATAAAATCAATCACAATATCTAATTTCATTCATAATCAATCAAGTCTATGATCAAGCACTCAAAAGAAACTCATGAAATCGCATTAAGCATGAATCATAATCAACTTTATAGAATTAAACTATTAAGAGTAGCAATACACATCTAGGGCTTCATCAAGCCTTGACAAGGAATTTAATTACACATAGAAAGAGATAAAAGAAAAACCTGTTTATGTAGATCCATCGTCATGAATCGTTCTTCTTCTTTAATCCAAA
Organism: Houttuynia cordata; assembly: GCA_039654745.1. Lineage (NCBI taxonomy): Eukaryota > Viridiplantae > Streptophyta > Magnoliopsida > Piperales > Saururaceae > Houttuynia > Houttuynia cordata. The sequence goes on along the minus strand of CM077507.1, from coordinate 27,566,264 downwards.
AGATTCCTTCTCTTGCTCCTCTCTAGCCTCCAAAGTATGTTCTCTAGTCTATCTTCTAATGCCCAAAACGTTCCTTCATAAGGCCTATTTATAATAGTGAAGGAAAACCACGAAGTCCCCTTCCAAATCCGAGTCGAATTAGGTCAAAATCGCATTTTTCGTATACGGCGATCGATCGGCACTATTCACTGATCGATCGGTACTGTTCATGAAAAATTTCCAGTAGATACGATCGATCAAACGGCGATGATCGATCGCGAAAATTTCGATTTTTTCCTCAAGCGATCGATCGCCTCATTTAGCTGATCGATCGGTTACTATTCATCCTGCAGCACAATTTTTCCAATGGTCATAACTTTTTGCTCCGAACTCCAAATTATGTGTGGTAGGTGGCGTTGGAAAGCTGACTTCTTGAACTTTAACATGAGACTTGAATCAGTCCAATCAGAAATATACACACGAAGTTATGAAGGTTTAACCATTGAAGTCTTATTTCACCATATTATTGCATCTTTGCTCTCATTTTCCTACAAAACCAAAAACTATATGGGAAAAGTTTAAATGAGATCGCTCTCATATTGCTTATATGAGGCCACTTTGAATCGTAGCCATTGGATCTTGATCTGACGGCTACAAATATCCATAATCATCTCACCCACTCCTTGATGTGACACACTCACCTACCCAATGATTTGATATCCACCCTCCGATCGGAATCTAACGGCAATAAAGATTGGCCTCATGCTCCTTATATGAGAACGATCTCATGTAAACTTATCTCAAACTATATTAAAGTAGCAATAATTCTAATTAAACACTAGCATAAATATAAGTTTAGGAGATAATAAAATACATATTTCATGTGTAGATCACTTGGGGCTATCATCCACCTTCTTCATTTCTTTCTCAGGCTGCATCTTTGGGGCTATGGTCAACTGCCTGCGAGGTGCCATGGCATATCATTGTGACTCTGATACCAATGTTGTGTTCTAATGAAAACACAAGAGGTACCTAACTTTAATCAAGGAAAAAGGAAGAAGAAGACGAAGGAAGTAAAAGAAGTAATTTTTTATAACATAATCTAAACAAGGGAGGAAGACCCCCTTATAAAGAAGGGGGATGTGCCAGCTCATGATGGGCCGCATGTCTTGCCTGTCTGGTCCGTTACAATCATATCAAATCAAATCCCAATCATACCCATAATACAGCTTATTGATTCGCACACCTAGCTATGGAAATCAATATGTCCTCCTAATATATATCCAAACACAAAAACTTCAGGGAAGAAAACTCTTTTCCTTACCAACATGCAAGTTTAACTACAAGCAATTTACATCCTTAAAACTGGCTTTCTACAAAACTGTTACCCCATGCCTTCCAGTCCGAATGTTACAATGATCCAATAAAAAATGATGTGTACAAATATTATAAAGCAGAGACAAAAAACAACACGAGCAACTGAAAACACCGGAACTTCCACTGTAGATGACCTTCATCACCAAATGCCTGGGAACTGAACATGAAATGTGAAAAAGGAGACCCCAACAAAACTCAAGAACAGCCAAAACATTTTTTTATAGAACTCCAGCAAGGTTCCATAAAACCCGAAGGCACTGATGCAGGTTGTGGTTGAGGCATCTTAGAGGGAAGGTGCTTCAAGAAGGCCTTAACAGCTCCAGCTACCCCATCTTCTGTCTGCATGGCGTCTGCCAGTTCAACTGCTCGTTCTTTGACCTGCAATTTATCACTTTGTAGTTATTGGTTCGAAAAATCTGTTGTTAGCAGTCTGCTGCATGAACTCCTGAACAAACTCACCTTGGGATCCAACATATAATTTATTGCATCAACCAGTTTATGTAGTGAAAACTGATCAACCGGTATTGGAGATGGGCCTACTCCTCTAGCATGCACACGATCTCCCCAAAAAGGTTGGTCCCCAAAGAATGGTACTATCGTAGTTGGGCACTGAGACAATAATGTTGAATAACTACAGAGTAAAAAGTGACTCAAGTAAGCAACTGCCAAGCAGAGAGAGAGAGAGTACCGCAGCTTTAAGCCCTGCAGCGGTTGTTCCAGCACCACCATGGTGCACCTGAAACAACAGAAGGAATATCCAAGCATCTCACTATATTAACTTCTGTACAGATAACGGAAATGGCCGTCCTACTTGAATAACTTTGTTATGTATACATAGTACTGGAGTTGCGCATGGAGAATATCAAGGTTCAAAATCAGAAGCATATCAGCACAATGCATAAACAAATTTCGTTATACTCCCTCTGGACACTTTTAATAGATAACGTTGATTTTCAAATGAACTACAAAATAATTCATTTAAAAATCAACGCTATCTATTAAAAGTTCCCAGAGGGAGTACAAGTATATGGATATGCATATTAAGTCTTTTTTCATCGCTTTCGTAATAAAATTTGTTCTCTCGATAATTTTTTCCCCAATACTGTTATCTTACACACTTGTCAAAGCATCAGGCGTAAAATGTTAGCCTTAGATGCTACAATTCCCGCCAACCACGTCTCAAAAGACATCATCTAGAATCCACAACAGCTGCACATTTTAATCTACTTCAACATTTTCACTTTGCTAGAAATATAAAACTGTCATAAATGTCTTACCACAGCCGTGCATTGCAGGAATAGCCAGTCGTGAGGACAGTTATCTAAAAGGTAGACAAAGTCTTTGGGCTCTGCCACTGCAAGCAAATTTAATGAATAATGGGATTGCGTAGGACCATAGAGTACGCACAAGCAAGCAGTCATAAGAGCAGGCACATGGAGGAAAAAGGGTAAAACATACAATTGCCAAGCCCACCCCATCCTTTGTTAATAATGCCTCGCTGTCCAGTAATTTCCAGTGCCTTAACTATGATATTAGTCATTTTCTCTGGCTCTTGAACAGGCTGTGCCACAAAAGTAGAGAACAAAAAAGAGGACCAAAAATGTGTCATTTTAGGAAGAAAATGTCATGTGGGAACCATGCAACTTGTAATAAAAGGAGGCACTAACAAAAAAAAAGTTATATGACCAGCGGCTAACAAAACATAAAGAACAGTACTAGCTAGCAGCATAGTACAATACCAGTACATCAATTATTACTTTCTTCCAGTAACTTCAATTTCAAGAAAACGAGAGTACCTAAGCATGATATTTTAAAGTTGGCATGCTTGCAGACAAATATTGATATTTCTTAGTTCAAAACACAATTTATATGTTCAACTCAGAATCATAATCATAATCAATTAGCGCCTTTTCCCAACTATTTGGGGTTGGCGACACGGATCTTACTCCTCCATTCCAGCCTGTTTTAAGCTACCTCTTTTGTAAGAGATAGTAAAGTCAAATCCTTTCTTATTAGCTCCATCCAAGTTCTCTTAGGTCTCCCTCTCCCTCTTTTAGCATCGTTTACCTGTATCCCTTCTAATCTTCTCACAGGGGCATCTAAAGGTCTTCTTTGCATATGCCCATACCAACGCAACCTACATTCCCTCAGCTTCTCCCCTAAAGGCGCTACTCCTAGGCTCTCACGAATATATTCATTTTTAATCCTATCTCTCCTAGTTATCCCACTCATCCACCTTAACATTCTCATTTCGGCTACATTCAACTTATCTATATGACTCCTCTTTGGTGCCCAACACTCCGCTCCATAGAGTATTGCAGGCGTAATGGCCGTCCTATAGAACTTGCCTTTAAGTCTTTTTGGAACCCGCTTATCACACAACACTCCCGAGGCTGCCCTCCACTTTACCCACCCCGCATTTATCCTATGCACCACATCACTATCAATATCCCCTTTTTTATGGATAATAGATCCTAAGTAACGGAATTGATCACACCTTGGCACTTCTTGCCCATCTATTTCAACTAGGGCTCTATCTATAATTCTACCTTCCTTAAAATTAAATTCTATGCACTCTGTCTTAGTCCTACTTATTTTAAAACCTTTAGATTCTAGAGCAACCCTCCACAATTCTAATTTTGCATTTAAACCTACTTTACTCTCATCAATTAAAACTACATCATCTGTAAAAAGCATACACCAAGGTACATTATCTTGCAAATGACTAGTAAGCTCATCCACTTTCTACTTTAAAGTTCAACTGCTCCAACAAATTCTGGTTTGTTCTACTTTCTACTTTAAAGTTTGGATAAACAGTACTTTACACGTTATAAGTAGTAATTTTCATGAAAGCAATTCGCCAAAATCCAATATGTCATGAAAACTTAAAACCACATAACTAAAATAAGATTATTAAAGATTTCTTCAGATACATGCCTTTCACCAAATAGCAGTAGTTGGCGAACCTCTCTTGGATATCCTCCAGAATAATCTATTGTTTTGACAGTGATTTATTATTGAATGGTACAATTTGAGTTGGCGGTAATGCTTCTTCCAGTACCCAGCCACTTAAATCAAGCCAAATGAGCTATTAACATGGGACTAACCTTTTTTCCCAAATCAGGCCATTAATATGGGATGGAAGGAGTACATTGTTCCTTAGGAAAGTCGCATCCAAAAGCATAGCAGATAGATTAAAACGTACTAAATAAATTTTTTCATCTCTATATAAAAATGACAAAATGCTTAGCACCTCTCAGCAATGCCAGACATACATGCAAATCGTATTAGACTATTCTATTTAGAAGAAAAGAATTGGCAAAACTAAAAAAGTGTTCTTCTGTAAGAAGTAGGGATGGAACTTGGGTCGGGTTTTTACCCGACCCGACAAGACCCGGCCTTATTGGGCCGGTTCTGGGATTGCTTATGCAATACCCGGTTCCGGTTCCGGGTCTGAAAGAGGAACCGACCCATCGGGTCGGGTCGGGTCCGGGTTTTCATGTAAAACCCGGACCCGACCCGGGTATATGATAGATACATATATATATATCATATACTTGGACCCATATTTTTTTTTTATGAATATTTTTTTGGGCGAAAGTACTCATATCTCTTGATTTGAGTAGTTTGGATTTTTATAGATATATATTATTAATAAAAAAATTAAAGGAGTTAATAGTTTAATGTATATGACATTAAAAATATAAAAAAACTGGTACCGGGTCGGGGCGGGGCGGGTCCGGGTTTCAAGTTCTGGTACCGGGGCGGGTCCGGGTCCTTGAAACTGGACCCGTGGTGGGTCTGGGACGGTTCTGGGTTTGAAGAATTAAAATGGTTCCGGGGCCGGGTATGCCAATACCCGGCCCAAACCCGCCCCGGTTCCATCCCTAGTAAGAAGGCTGGTTCATTGCACCTTTTCTGTTGGGTTTTTTTATAAAAGAAAATGAAAAGGGCCACTAAAATTTATCTTGCAGTGAATTCCTTGTAAATAATGTCTACAACCAACTTCAAAAACTTCATAGAAAGAATAATCAAAGAGACAAGAAACTCACAAAGCTACCAATCAAATAAAGATAGATTACATTAAAAAACTTCCAAGAGTTCATGAAAAGAAAAATAAAAGAGACAAGAAACTCACAAGGCTACCAAACCCAATATAGATAGGCTTTTTACCAGCTTCAAGCCATTCGACTAAAGATTCTGGAGGTTTATAATTTGATGCAAGATCAAGAAAGCAAAAGCCAACCACATCAATTTTGGGTCCCCAATCTGGAAAAGGTGCAAACATGTCAGACTCCAACCGAAAAGGAAAAAACTTTAGCGCATTTCTCTAAATTACGACAGAATAACTACCACATAACGAGAAATAAAGCCAAGTGACAGAAGTGCTCAAGTCCTATCTACTCTATCCTAAGTCGCTCAAATTTTCATCATTCATATGTTTCCGTTTTGTGCCCCCTCTAAAAGTGTGTTTCTTGCAATGCTTAGTTGTTCATGCACGTGCAGGAAAGTGTGAGGGTGATTAATAGAAGTGCATAGGCTTATCTTTATTTCTTTCTTAAAAATAACACAAGGAGGAGAGTGTAATATATGATTTCTACCACATGCCCCAAGCCATTAGTATATATTATTAAAATTGAAATATTCATCATCAGCTACAAAATTTTGCATTATAAACTGAGTTTTCTGATAGAAATATTGCAACATACTTCTCATGTCTTGCTAACATTTATGATGTGCCAATTTATGTGCTCTTATTTGTGGGTTATTTTCAAATCTGTATTTCTACCGAATAACTAGACAGATCACCAAAACCCCATTATAATTCCTAATTTTCAAAGTTGGAATACACCTAGTTGGACCCAGCTAGCCAAGAAATGCAAACAGCTTGGTAGGTAACAAGTGCGTGCATAATTGTATTGTATAAACTAAAATTTGGAAAAAAGGGACTATTCTACTTGAAAGTAATTAAGAAGAAATAAATCACTAACAAGAATTCAGAATTACATAAGGGCGAGACCTTTTGGTTTGGGAACAAGGTGAGGACTCCAGATATAACCATAAGGAACATCAGAAGAGGAACCTTGAGCACCACTTAAATATGTGACAGGTCGTAACTTTAGCTTTTTTTTCCTGAAATCATTAATCATGTCCCGTATTCCAAGCCAAATCAATGAATCAACTATTTGATAAGACAGCTGCAAAAAAATTTAAGCTAAATTTAGTCCACAATAATCAAAATCAAATACAGTGAAGGCCCATAAAGGAATGCAACAAAATAAAATAATGTGGTACTCACTCTGTAACCAGCTGGGGATTTAACACGAGAAAGAGGATGTGGAAACGCGCTAGTGGGTCTGTCAATAAATAAAATGATCATTAATAACCCTGATCATGTACCTCATAGCAAGCAATCACATCTATGCATCGTTACAAAAAACAGTATGCAAAGTACGCCCACTTATAATTTAAATATGGCAACATATGGTTCATAAAATAGAACTTACGTCCATGGCATAGTGAAAAATACATGCAATGGTATTTTTAAAGCCTCAGCAACGTGCGTATGCCCTGAACAAGCAATTGTCGGATGTGAGCAGCTAAACCCAATGGTTCAAATTGTACATACTATTATTAAATGCATGATCTGAAAAGAAACAAAAGCACCACAATTGACATACAAATTAAATTTAAAATTTATGTACAATACACACAGTGGTGGAGCATGATAGAAGAGCAAAGATAATCTGGAAATTTTGCAAGTAATGCATGCGTAGAGAAGACCCTATTGTACGGAAGGCCCTCAAAGGAATAATGGTGTCACCATGTTCAAAGCAAACCGAGCAAAATGTTATCTATCTTGTTTGTAGGACAACATGATTACCCGAGCCTCACATGGCCGTATCTACACAAATTTATAGACGACATAATCAAAATCATAACACAATCAGGCAACTAACCATATGCAGGGGGGTTGGCGATGATTGCCTCTGCTTTAAAAAGAATACCAGAATCGCAATCAGGTTCTTTACAAGCAGGAAGCAAAGAAAATATAATTTCCTTCATTTGCTTCCTTTGAGTTGGTATTTCAGAAGGTCCCGATGGCAAGAAACCTTTATTCTTAACCATATCTGTCAAAATAAGTAAGATAGTAGATCAATAGAACATTATAGTAAGCATCATCTGTAAGTCAAACTCGTGTCAGTCCTTAGTCCAATAGTCCTAGTAAAGAAGTCTAGAAACATGAAACATTCCAATATAGAAAATAAAATAAAATACAAAAAACTATAGTCAAAAGAAAAGGGAATGAAGGTCACTCACACTCAGCCAAAACTTTTGGATCTCCACCAAGAGGATAGAACTCCAGACCAGCTGTTAGCACAAATTCTTTAAAATTTGCATGAGTAGCTAATCTAACACGGTGGCCATAATCCTGCAAAATACATACATCAGACTAACCTAAGCACATGTATGTATGCATATTTTTATATTAGACAGTCTGATTTAATAAAACCAATGTGATTATGTGAAACTAACATAACCTAACATCACTTATTCAAACAGAACCCATCAATATAACATTCAAGGATTAAGAATTCAAAACAATAGACAACCTGTAATCGTTTACCAATTGCAACAAAGGGTTGTACATCTCCTCGGGTTCCAACAATCAGCATCACAATTTGTAAGGGAGGCCTATATTGCATGTCAGTCATGTCTAATGGTTCTTCATCAACAATGTCACCGTAAACATCATCTCTTCCAATTTGAAGACCTTCAGCTTCAACGCTACTTGGAATTTCAACTGCTACAGTACCATCATGCTTCACAGTTGCTATTCGATTCAACATTTTTAACTGCAAATTCAATCAGCAGAATTGCAGTTGATGAAAAGACAAAAACAAATTGATGAAGCAAAAATAAAAGTTCTATTCTACCTTCTTCTTATCAGAAATCTTGTCATCAAAAAACTGAATTGCCTCATCACCACGAACGGTATTATGTTTCTGCTTCTCTGTTCTCGATCTCTCCAATTTGAGCTCCTTCACACATGACTCTGATTTTTCGGCATCCATTTTTTCCCCAGGAAGAGTGTTCGCTCTTGTCAAACTCAAACTATTCTTGCCTAAAAAAAGAAGTTGCAAGTGAGTGATACTTTACAATCGATAGACTTGTAAAAGTAATATCTCTTTTATGACAATCATTGATGAGATACATGGCTGAACATAGATGGTCATATTTACTATTCATACAAATGTGAACGTCATCATTGAAGTATGCATAGCCACAAACATGAGAAAATTAAGCTCACAACTACCATTGTATATTTGTATTTTGTAGCCGTGTAAAACAGCATAAAGACACCGTACATAAAATTTGAAGATATGGTCCATTTAATATCTAAATCTTCGAGATAAAACTCCACATTTCATATCTCTTTCTAAATCCTCATTAAAGTATAAAGATACGAATGCCCACAACTTTCAACCATGCGGAAGCAATTTGAGTGATGAATATCTAAATACGAAAGCCTGCTTCATATTGCTAAAAGAGTCAAGAGTGGAGTAATAAGACATGAAGAAGTACATGGAAGCCGACTTGGCTGAATGTAATTTAACCATATCCGTTATCAAAATTTGTCATTTCTCGGTTAAAACAGGAATTTTCAGTAGCAAAAACAATTGATTGCTCATTGCACAACTCATGAAATAACTAAAACAACAATGGAAAAAAAAACACAAAGCAATCTCCTTTTAGTGGACAATAAGCTCACGAACCAGAAGTCTTGCCACCTATAGAAGTTTGATCCATTTCACTTGAATTATCCACTTCTTCAATTGCCACGGAGGAAACCTCCACCTCTCGCGCACCCTCCCCGGAAGAACCAGCAACTGCGGCACCTACGGAAGTCGCGCCCATCTCACTCGAATTATCCACTTCTTCAATCGTCACCGAGGAGGCATCCACCTCTCGTTCACCCTCCCCAGAAGCACCAGACACCACACCTCCCATGGAATTCGTCTCCATTTCCCTCAAATTATCGACTTCTTCAATCTCCACAGAGGAGACCTCCACCTCTCCATCTCGGGCACCATTCCCAGAAGCACCAGCGACAACTGCGCTCTTCAATACCCCACCGCCACCGCCATCTCCCTCCACAATTTCCACCTCCAATGCAACACCCACACCTCCGGCACTCGAAACCTCCCCGTCGGAAGGCGCCGGATCCGCATCCGCAGAGCCCCTCGCATCCCCCGCGGGCGCCATGGGGGAAACCTCGCGCAGCATACAGAATCAAAGCCCTAATGTCCGAGCGTCAGGGGCTCCGCCATGTCGCCCAGCCTATATGCAGTCGGGGACCCCTCAGCTCTAAAAATAAGGCGAAAATTCGCCGGAGGAGATCCAAAGACGACGGAAAGAGCGAAGAGGAGCTTTGAGTTGGAACCTGCTGCCGCAGCAGAAGCGGAGGAGACACTGGAGTGAGGGGATCTGATTCTGGGGGAGAGGCGACGTGCGGTTGGTTCGGGCGAAGAGGGCCGAGGAATTCGGAGCGGTGTCTGTTTATAGGGCCATGGGGCAGTCGCGGCTGTTGGCCGGATGCACTTGTTGGCAGTGGGGCCCATCTTGCCTCCAAGCGATTTCACAGGAGCTCAACATTTTTAGTGTGCGTCGCGCACCATGCTGGCCTTGTGTCTCACCATTCTCGATTTTACACGTTAAACACCAGGGGCTGTGACGATCTGCGTGCAAATCCCAGATCGACGCTCAGCTTTTTTGGGTGCCAAACAGCTGAGCCCGCACGTGCAGAGCGGATGCGCCGTCGATTTGGGATATCAACGGCTCTCTAGAGCCCTGGAGTAGGGTGCCGGTTGTACACACTAGCTCCTCCTTGATGAAAGCCAACAAACGTGTTAATTTGGTGATATATACGGACCTCATACGTGAAAATTTTCACATTTCTCCGTCAGCAGCTCGTGTCATCTCAATCAATATCCAAACAGTTTTCACCACTTTTAGCCCCTTTCAGCCTAAACTTTTTTAATTTTTCACTAAGCAAACGCACACTTGAAAATATACGGTAAACAACATTACTTCAATGAATTATAAAAAAAAAAATTTCTTCAATGTATCATGCTCCTTGATAGAAAAAAATTACGAGGTAAACCAATACATTAATTCAAAGGGACAACAAAGATTCCTGGGCATCATGATCATTTGATGCATGACCCTAAACTTATTCCGGTAAGGGTCATAAAAGTGGCGTTGTCAGGAGAAGTTAGTAAGTACGCGGCGCGTATTTGGATGGTTGTGCTCATCACCAATGGGTGGTGGATACGGCTTCCAATTTGTGGGTCCCTTGAGCATAGGCTCTGAGTAACTAATAATTTTTCCGTTGTCAGGCCGTTGTTAATAGTGGTTGTTATTTTGTGAGGCATATGCAACTGACGCATGGGGCCTGAAGAGTGAGTGATTAGATAACACTATTACCTGTCTGCTTACCTATTGATGGTTTCATAGTAAGGGAAATAACGGGTAGCAGGTTGCAGGACTAATAATGAAATGGTTTCATAAACTAGGAAAGGAGTGCGATAGAACGTTTTGCTGCACCATATCGACCCTACTTCTGATAAAGAAAGTATCAGCATGTTGCAATTTGCAGTCATTGTCCGTCCCATAATCTAAGATCTGCTTTTCCCTCTTCATCTCTTCTTTATGTCCTAATGTTCTTTTCGCAACATTTATTTTGTACTAGTTTCTACCCCTCCCCCCCCCCCTTGCATGCAGAGCTGGAACTGTGAATCGGATTCCTTTTGCTCAGACAAGCCAGTGAACACATGGGCATGAGCTGGAACTGTGCACTGTGAATCTAATTGTATGGGCTCAGATTATGGAAAAGACGCCGGCCCACATGACAAATGACACCAAACCTGGGATGCAGTGCTTTTAATGTGCAAAGTTAAAATTCAAAGTCCCAGGGCCAGCGGCCCAGCTGCAGCTTCCTTTTTGACCTGCTTTGCATGTCTAGAAGATTCAAATGCATTGCACTAATCTGAAAGCTCTCCTCTTGCCAAAAGCATTCGGCATTACCCAATCTAGCTTCATCTTGCCAATTCTTAAGTTTCAAACCTTTCGATGACGGGCATCATTTCAAGGAAGTTGCACATTTGAAGTTTTCGACTGGTCTTTTGATTTGGTTTTGATTGGATGAAGGATAGCATATTAATCAGGAAACACTGGATAACTATCTCCTCAGAATCGCACTTATAGGATAAATATTTGTTAACTTGACAACATAAAAGTGCAAACAACTGAAGTGCTACTGAGAATTGTAGTGATACTTTTGACCAAATACCAACTTTACTTCTTACATAGTGGTGCAGCAGGATTCTTCTCTCATCTTACTACATGTGGAGCATAATTCAGGTTGTCTCACTATATATAGTTGATCACCAACGGTCCTGTCTTCATAAACATCCTGATTTCGGTGCCAAGTCCACAATGCATGTGTGGAATTGATAACCTGTGCAGGAAGAACATATTACACAAGAAAATAGAAAAAGTCATGTTAGAATGGCCTACTCGATTCTCACAACATGCTTAGCTACTACAATAAGATAGTTAGAGTACCTCTAATATTCCATGACCAAAACTGCTCTCTCTATACGCACTCCACTCTGGTTGTCTGTCCCAACAGAATTTGCCTTTGGCAGGGCCTGAAGTAAAATTCACATGACACACGCCACCAAATTCAGGAATGTTATCACTGCTTGAAGGACATTTTCCAGGATCATCTGCATGGTCGACATCGACTTGCTCTATATTTCCACCATCACCTATTGTGATGTAAACAGGTCCACATGGATCTAACTTGTAGTCGTAAACCCTATTCATCCTTTCATAAGCATGCACCTGCAAGGTATTGAAATAAACAAATAATTAAGACTTCTTCACATAGGAGTCATGTTGACAAAAACTTCAGTACCTTCAAATATTAGTTGATTAAGATTAAAGAGTTTTTATTCGAATAAAAAACAAGATTATATAACTTTCATTTATTTTATTTGTTAATCAGTTGCGTCGAGTCTTTAGGATGAAATTAAAAAGGGCAGGGCAACCGGCCTCCTAACTCATCATTCGTATTCTTTTGTTAGTCGACATATGCACTAGATCGAGATATAATCCCTATGGTTGGACAATGTAGAGATTATAAAGAAAATTCAAAACATTGAGATGATCATGGGATTGATACTTACATGACCACAAAATACTACGTCAACACTATGATTATAAAGAAGCTCCTCCATTTCCTGTCGCATGCACTCAAATTCCTGATAATGTGAAGAATAACTATTATACCAGGGCGGGTGCCATGCAGCTACAAGCCATGGGGTTACCTCCCTGTCCATACGAAGTAAATCTTCCTTCAGCCATGAGTACTGGAGACCTATTTATATGTGGACATTATGAAAACTGGTCAGTTGAAGCAAATGAAACAATTACAGAAACGCCATGGGCAATATGCATTTCACCAGAAGTGTTGTAATCAACATATGCTCCCAACATAATGATGTGCACTCCTGCTGCATCAAAGGAATAGTAGAAATTACTATTCGAGGCAGACTCCTCTGAAGGAACAGCAAATCGAGATAGATAAGATTTGAAGGTGATCCCATCAAGTTGAGGTTCAATCTCATGATTGCCTTCGATGACCATCATAGGAATTCTTGATGTCAAAGGCTCCATAAACCTAACAATAGAAATTGTAAACTACATCACCTACCAAATTAATATACTTACACCAACATCTTCTTCTCCACCTAACAAAGAAGCATGGATTTGATAAAACCTGTTCAATTATAGCTGTTAATTTTAAAGAGAGGAAGTTACCTTCCCCACCCATCCCAGCGTGGTTGATATGACTCTCTAATTGGTGCATCCGGAAATGCACAACTAAAGCATGGGACACCTTTGTCTCCTGTTGTACGATATTGGTTTGCATAAGTCATATCCCCAACCATTAGAATCATAGACGGGTGATTCTTTGCCATATGGCGTACAGTTGTTGACGTATTGTGTGTCAGTCCTAAGTCCCCTACAACAGCTATTCGTTTTGGATAACTGTGAGGTCCAGGCAATGGAAGCATATCAAAGAAATGTTCTTCACTCATAGCTGACAAGGAACTATCCCCACATTTGTAGTAATATCTTTGTTGGGGCTCAAGACCTGCAGGAAAAAGAACTAGTTCAATTGCATTGATCTTTTACTAACAAAACAAAATGATCACTGCATTGATGATGAATAAGAAGTCCTTCATCATCATCGTCATAAGAAGTCCTTGCTGATCGCTATTAAGTTTAAACTTAACCATTGACACGATTTTATTTTTAAGGACTTACCAATAACATGATTTTATTTTTAAGGACCGATGAGCATTGATATGTTACCGACGCAAAAGCCTGGTGGATTTAGTTTTGGCCATAAGCTAGAAGTTAAAGCAAACCCAAAGAATTATTCATCTTCAAATTGCAGCCAACACAAGTACTTTGCCAATGCTGAAAGTTTGTATGCAATAGAAAACCATTTTAGTTAATCTTTTCTTCTTCTTCTTTCACTTTTGCCATCGAGATACCTTGTGACCATTGCCGGTCACAACATTGGTATCAGAGCGGTGCCGATCACAGAGCAACCATGCCTCCTCGCAAACAACCATTGGGTATGCCAGAAATTCGGGAGGAACCTGAGGCGGCGAAAGAGGTGACTAGCCCATGTCCGACGACGGAATCCAACCAAGAGGTGCTGATCGCCATGATCAGTGCGCTTGGGGTTCGCCTGCAGAATTTGGAAACGATCCAGTCCCAAAACCAGGCACAGAATCCGGCCAGCCAGACAGCCACAATCACTCCTCCACCGCCACCACCAGGAGTTTTTGGTGGTCCAGTCCGACAAGGGGGGTCTGGTGTGTTTGGCGGCTCTCCACAGGTCTTGCACGCTGGGCCTTCCATCGCACAAGGAATTCAACTGGGCTCCTTTAACCCAGGCGCTGACGAGGGCAGAACTGGCCTTGAGGGGCGAGGCACTCAAGGTGTTCGAGGAAATGTCACAAGGAATCTGCACCTGCGAAGCATCCAGCGTGAATTGGATGCGGATTGGGAAGAGTCTCTGGGGCTATCGTGGAGGCCAGAGAGGCAGCGCAGAACCCAGGTTGGCGCGGCTCCAATTTCCACGATTCAATGGTGAAGAGGACCCCGTGGAGTGGCTATACAAGGTGGACAAGTTCTTCACTTACCAAGGGACCTTCTCAGATGTCGAGCGACTGCGAGTGGCCGCTTTTCATTTAGATGGGGATGCTTCAGTCTGGTACCAGGCCTTTGAGAAGGAGGTACGATTCCCTACTTGGGCGTTGTTCTCAGATGAGTTGTGCATCCAGTTTGGGCCGAACGAGTTTCAGGATTTCAACGAGATGCTTTCCACCATCCGGCAAACGACAACAGTGAGGGCGTACTATTCGGAGTTTATGAAGATTGAGAACCGTTTGCCAGACTGGCCGGTCGCAGCACTGGTTGGCACTTTCAAGCGTGGCTTGAAGCCGGAGATAGCGGACGAAATGCGGCATTAAATGCGGCATTTCCCTTGTCAAACGATGAGAGGTGTGGTGCGCCATGCACGCATCGAAGAGGAGAAATTGACCAGACAAAGGAGAGGGGGACATGGGAATTTCCCACCAAGGGCCCCTGCCAGCCCAGCGCTGGGGCCACTGCCGTCGCCTGCTCCAAATCCCAGTCGACCTATGACGACAAGCTCTGTTGTTCCCCCTGTTCGGAGACTCACAACCGCGCAGATGGAGGAGCGCCGAGCCAAGGGGCTATGTTACCGGTGCGATGAAAAGTTTGTTCCCGGGCACAAGTGCGCAGTACGGGGAAGTTTACTCATAGAAGAAGTCGACGAGGATGTTTCTTCCCAGCACGAGGAAATGACCCCAGAGTACCTTGACGTGCAACCTGAGATCTCTGTGCACGCTTACTCAGGGACCTTTACCCTACGCACCATGCGGGTACAGGGACTCCTCAAGCGCCAGGAGGTGGCGGTATTGATAGACAGTGGGTCGACACACAATTTTATCAACGACAAGGTTGCACAACGATTGGGTTGCTATGTGTCCGATGCCAAGCCTTTTGACGTGCTGATTGGGGACGGCAAACACCTCAGGAGTTCAGGGGTCTGCACCCAAGCTGCCCTTACTATCCAAGGCCACACCTTCATCACAGACTTGTTTCTACTGCCCACGAAGGGGGCGGACGTGGTCCTAGGGGTCCAATGGCTGCAGGACCTCGGGGATGTGGTCTGGAACTTTAAGGACCTTGTTATGGATTTCGAGGTGCATGGACAGCGGGTTCGCCTCCAAGGAGCCCAACCAGGTGCCTTGCATACGGCCCAGGCCGTGGGGTCGTTCTTCAAGTTTGCGCCCCAAGGGCTCTTGTTGCAACAACGGGCAGTGGTGGATGTGGAACAGACCGACATACCGGAGGACGTGCGTTCCTTACTAGATGATCATGCCGACATATTCTCCGAGCCAACCGGCCTACCACCTGCCCGATCGCATGACCATGCTATTCCTATTCTACCAGATGCCGCACTGGCCAATGTGCGCCCATACCGCTACCCTCATGTGCAGAAGGCGGAGATTGAGCGCCTGGTGCGCGACATGCTACAGTCCGGTATTATCCAACCCAGCAACAGTTCCTTCTCCTCACCGGTTCTATTGGTCCGCAAGAAGGATGGGTCATGGCGATTTTGTGTCGACTACCGTGCCTTGAATGCTATTACCGTCAAGGACAAGTACCCAATTCCAGTTATAGAGGAGTTGTTGGATGAACTGGCCGGAGCTAGGGTGTTTAGCAAACTTGACTTGCGTGCAGGATATCATCAGATCCGCATGCGGCCATCAGATGTTTACAAAACTGCATTCAGGACACATGATGGTCATTTCGAGTTCTTAGTCATGCCTTTCGGTCTGACAAATGCTCCTGCTACTTTCCAAAGTCTCATGAATGACTTGTCCCGGCCCTTTCTCAGAAAGTTCGTCCTGGTTTTCTTCGATGACATCCTCATATACAGCCAGTCGTGGGATGCACACTTGGAACATTTGCGGTCAGTTTTCTCCATTTTACGGACTCATTCCTTATTTCTTAAACGGTCGAAGTGTTCCTTTGGTAGTAGGCAGGTGGAGTACTTGGGCCATATCATTGCGCACGAGGGAGTTTCCACTGATCCCGCGAAGGTCTCCGCCATGCTGTCGTGGCCGGCTCCCACGTGTGTCAAAAGCCTCTGAGGTTTCCTGGGGTTAACGGGATATTACCGAAGATTCATCAGCCAGTATGGGATTATTGCTAGCCCACTGACCGCATTACTCAAAAAGGGGGCCTTTGCATGGACAGGAGAAGCGCAAGAGGCTTTTGATCGTCTGAAACAGGCTATGGTTACTGCACCTGTTTTGGTTTTGCCAGATTTCACACTTCCATTTGTGGTGGAAACGGATGCATCCGACACAGGCATTGGGGCGGTCCTCTTGCAGAAGGAACGACCAGTGGCTTTCTTCAGTAAATCTCTTACAGGCCGTTCCCTTGACACTCTCGGTCTACGAGAGAGAGATGTTGGCCATTGTCCATGCAGTCACCAAGTGGCGACCTTACTTGTTGGGTCGACGTTTCATCATCCGCTCCGACCATCAGCCATTGAAGTACTTTCTTGAACAAAGGGTGTCTACTCCAGCCAACAGCGCTGGGTGAGCAAATTGCTGGGATATGACTATGAGATCATATACAAGAAGGGGTCGGAGAACACTGTCGCCGACGCCCTGTCAAGACGCTCGTCGGGGGATGCCTGTATGACTATGACTGGCCCGGCTTGTCCTTTCCTTCCTGATCTGCATTGCGCCTATACGGAGGATCCCGATACTAGTCAGCTGATCGAACGTCTCCACAAGCATCAATTGGATGATCCTTCCTTCACTTGGCACGGTGACACTTTATTTTGGAAAGGGAAGCTATGGGTGCCTAACAGTGGGGACTTACGTCGCCGAGTGCTTTCACATTTTCATCATACGCTGATGGCGGGACATGAGGGTGCCTTCCGAACTACAAACGAGTAAGCCAGAGTTTTCTGTGGTCGGGATTACGAAGGGACGTCCAAAATTATGTGGCTGCCTGTGATACGTGCCAGCGCGCTAAGGCTGCCACTACCTCTCCACAGGGTCTCCTTCAGCCCCTTCCCATTCCAGATCAGATATGGGAGGATATCTCTATGGACTTTATCGAAGCCTTGCTCGTGGTCCAAGGCAAGTTAGTCATTCTTGTGGTGGTGGACCGGCTCTCCAAATATGCTCATTTCTGTGCTTTGAACCATCCTTTTACAGCCCGAACAGTTGCGAAAACTTTTGTCAAAGAAATTGCTCGGTTGCACGGAATGCCTAAGACTATTGTCTCGGATAGAGACAAGGTTTTCGTTTCTACATTCTGGCGTGAGTTTTTTACTATCCAAGGAACGAAACTCACCATGAGCACGGCTTATCACCCCCGGACAGATGGCCAGACGGAGGTAGTCAATAGGTGTGTGGAGCAATATTTGCGATGCTTTGTGGGGGATCAACCTCGTAAATGGCTACAACTTCTTCCTTGGGCTGAATGGTCTTATAATACGGCTTATCACACATGGACAGGGTTTACACCGTTTGAAGTTGTCTATGGCCGTCTACCTCCTTCAGTTCTCTCTTATGTGCCGCACAGGTCGTCCGTTGCTGAGGTCGACTATGTGTTGCAAACACGAGATGAGGTTCTTCGGCAGCTGAAAGCCAATCTCGCAGCCGCCCAGAATCGTATGAAACAACTTGCTGATCCGAAGAGATCTGATCGGGCCTTCCAGGTGGGTGATTTAGTCTATGTGTCCGTTCTCCCACAGCGGCAGACTTCTTTGTTCAGATCAGACAAGGCCAAGCTCGCACCTCGTTACCATGGGCCATATCCTGTGCTCGACCGTATCGGGCCCGTTGCTTATCGTTTGACTCTACCACCGGGGTCCTTGGTGCACCCGATTTTCCATGTTTCACGTCTTCGCCGCTTTGTGGGAGATGCATCGTCCGTTCCTCTAGGCGGTCCCTTGTCTCTCATGCCTCCTGTGGACAAGGAAACTCCAGTGCCAGCGTCTATCCTTGACAAACGACGCGTTCGTCAGGTGGGTCGCATTATTATGGAGATATTGGTAAATTGGAAGGGACATTCATTAGAAGATGCTACGTGGGAAGTGGAGGATGACATTATGGCTCGCTTTCCGGACTGGTCGCCTTGAGGTCAAGGCGATAAGCGAAGCGTGGTGGATTGTTGTGAACGCCAGGCCCTATGCTTGCGTCACGGGCCAATGTCTGCAGCAGTCATCATGCCAACAGAATAGTGACTAATATTGCGTATCTTATTGTAATCAGGCCCGTTTAGGCTAATTGTTAGGTAACGGGCTGAGTGAGAATAATTAGGCTAATTAGTGGCCCATCAGATTGGCCAGATGGCGCCAGCCCCTTGGCAGGGAGCGCCATCCCCTTCCTTTATATGTTGGACGTCTTCCTCAGTGGGAGGTTATGCAATAGAAAACCATTTTAGTTAATCTTTTCTTCTTCTTCTTTCACTTTTGCCGTCGAGATACCTTGTGACCATTGCCGGTCACAACAATATCATCGCCGGCGCCAGCGCCGTCCAAATCGGAAAAGGTAATCTTCGCACCAAAAAGCGAGAAAACGAGCGGGATGAAGGGATTTTGATGTAAGAGCAGCGGGGAAGCCCTTCCAACTACAAAAATTAAGATCTACATGTAAAGAAACATATATAAAGATCACCCATTGGTGTTGGACCGCTCCTGGACATGAAATAAGATGATAAAAATGGGCAAAAGCATGAAATACTCATCGGTGAGTAACAAGTTCAATTTATATATCTTTTTGTGATCCTAATGAAGGGGAAGAGGAGGAAAAATAAGGAACAACGCAAAAAAAATGGGCAAAAACGGATAAAAAATGAGCGAGTTATGACATTTTGAAAATTCCAATAAAATCGTGTCTTCAAAGACACGACTCGCAGTATAGTCGTGTCATCGAGTACACGACTATACTGTAAGTCGTGTCTTTCAAGACACGATTTTACTGGAATTTTCAAAATGTCATAACTCGCTCATTATTTATCCGTTTTTGCCCATTTTTTTGCGTTCTTCCTTATTTTTCCTCCTCTTCAACCTCATGAAGATATATTAGGATAAAAGAAGAAGAAAAAAATAAGAAGAAAGAAGAAAGTGGAAGCTCTTCGCCGGAAAGCTTCTATTTTTTCTTTTTTCTTCTTGTTTTATCCTAATTTCAAGACATGATTTTACTGGAATTTTTAAAATGTCATAACTCGCTCATTTTTTATCCGTTTTTGCCCATTTTTTTTGCGTTCTTCCTTATTTTTCCTCCTCTTCCACCTCATGAAGATATATTAGGATAAAAGAAGAAGAAAAAATAAGAAGAAAGAAGAAAGTGGAAGCTCTTCGTCGAAAAGCTTCTATTTTTTCTTTCTTTTTATTTTTTCTTCTTTTTTCATCCTAATATATCTTCATGAGGTGGAAGAGGAGGAAAAATAAGGAAGAACGGGAAAAAAAAAGGCAAAAACAGATAAAAAATGAGCGAGTTATGACATTTTGAAAATTCTAGTAAAATCGTGTCTTGAAAGACACGACTTGCAGTAAAATCGTGTCGTCAAGTACACGACTTGAATTCATTTTGTAATTGCTTTTTGGACAAGATGTACTATATTTAATATTTTGAAAGAATAATTCATTCATTTTTCATCTGAAAAGTCGTGAAGAATGTGTCCTTCACATTTGAAGTAAATTTCTAAGAGTTTAATTGTGACAACAGTGACTTACTGGAAGGCTTGTCAATTTATTTTCTCAATAAACACTTGAATGTGAGGGGCAGTGTGAATTGTTCAATACATCTATGTCACTGTCCCTTTCAATGTTTGTTTGAAGAAATATATCAATAGCAGGCTATGTAGACTTTTCTGCCTATAAATATGCAATGCCTTATATTCGGTCTGATACAAAATCTTAATGCTACTCATGGCTTCTGCAACAACCCTTTTGAGACATTTCATATTAGCCTTGGTTACGGTTATTGCTTTGAGCAAGGGACCGGATGTCTCCAAGGAAGAATATTTCAAGATGAAAAGGTACTTGAGTTTCATAAATAGGTCCTCTGTATAAAGCATCAAGGTAATTAAGCTTCATAATACATGTTCACATTTTCCATTCATTCATCCTTTTATAAAGTGTATAATGAATTAATATATGTATTTGTTACTGCAGACCAAGCACGGACAAACTTTTGATTGTGTAGAAATGTATAGGCAGAATCACACGATCAAGGTTATCTTTTGATTTACTTGTCTTCAAATCAAGCCTCACAACATTGTTATATGCGTTGTGACTAATACTAATGCTCATCAGATGAGACCATCTTCCTTACCTCTAAGAATTAATGTTGCACCTTCATGGTAAGAAAAAATTGAAGCTTTTTGGCGAAGAGCTTTTACTTTCTTCTTTTTTCTTATTTTTTTTTATCCTAATATATCTTCATGAAGTGGAAGAGGAGGAAAAATAAGGAAGAACGCAAAAAAAAATGGGCAAAAACGGATAAAAAATGAGCGAGTTATGACATTTTGAAAATTTCAGTAAAATCATGTCTTGAAAGACACGACTTGCAGTATAGTCGTGTCGTCGTTTATCCGTTTTTGCACTTTTTTTTTGCGTTCTTCCTTATTTTTCCTCCTCTTCCACTTCATGAAGATATATTAGGATGAAAGAAGAAAGAAAAAATAGAAGCTTTCTAGTGAAGAACTTCCACTTTCTTCTTTTTTTATCTTAATATATCTTCATGAGGTGGAAGAGGAGGAAAAATAAGGAAGAACGCAAAAAAAATGGGCAAAAACGGATAAAAAAAAATGAGTGAGTTATGACATTTTAAAAATTCCAGTAAAATCGTGTCTTAAAGACACGACTTGCAGTATAGTCGTGTAGTCTTTCAAGACACGATTTTATTGGAATTTTTAAAATGTCATAACTCGCTCATTTTTTATCCGTTTTTGCCCATTTTTTTTTGCGTTCTTCCTTATTTTTCCTCCTCTTCCCCTTCATTAGGATCACAGAAAGATATATAAATTGAACTTGTTACTCGCCGATGAGTATTTTACGCTTTTGCCCATTTTTATCATCTTATTTCATCTCTAGGAGCGGTCCAACACCAATGGGTGATCTTTATATATGTTTCTTTACATGTAGATCTTAATTTTTGTAGTTGGGAGGGCTTCCCCACTGCTCTTACATCAAAATCCCTTCATCCCGCTCGTTTTCTCGCTTTTTGGCACGAAGATTACCTTTCCCAATTTGGACTGCGCCGGCGATGATATAGGCGGAGATGCCGGACGGAATGCCTTCTTCTCTGACTGAATACGAGTTTCTCTGGGTACCTCCTCAGATTCCGGGTAATATAGAAAAACGCAGAGTGTGGGTGCTTATACCTAAACCTAAGGGTATTTTGGGTACTTTTTGGGTCATATGGAAGAAAGAAAAAGATTTCGGGTGATATGAGAAACCGAACGTTGGCACTAGGTCATATATAAAGACCTCAATAATTTATTTGTCATTGTGAAGTTGGAACTTTCATGGAGACGAAAGAAGGGCAAGGAAACCACAAGCATATCCAATCAATGGAACCAAACAGCATTCAATTGTAATAAAAATGTGCCAGCTTACATCGGATCGATTGTAACAAAAGTACCACTTTAATTCCAAACCCAATTCATACATTGTACGTTTCAGTAAAATCATATATGGAATCAATCAAAGGGACAATCCTGAACCAACGGGGTATAGAGAAAATATTCATTCTTTCTGTTTTGAGGAAATGAAAAATTAGATAAGGAGATTGTGACATAGGAATTGAGATGGGCGCCAATTTGACAACAACAACGCTTCCGCGCCTACTTCGTGACAACATTATATATGGGGAAAGAAGCAGGCCGAGGTTGAGTATAAAGATGAGCAACTAAGATTTCTGTGTTTTCCGTTTGACTGTGTAAAAAATGTATACACTGTCAAATGAGAGGGTAACGCTAGCACTGGGACCCCCTGCGGCATGGGAGAGGTCCTGCACCGGAAGTGATTGAACCCACCATGGAAGACGACTTGGCACCCAGGCTAGAAGCCCTTGAATAGCTGGCTGAAGCTCCAGCCCCGGAAGGAGTGAAGTATGCGCCATTCAACAAAAGGTCGCCCTCTGACCTCCAGTTCCAGTTCTTCCAGGCGCCTGTGCTAGTATCCACTCTTTTTGTCACCTGCACCAACCATCAGTCTCATTTGTTCAATCTTGGGCATGGAATAATTGAAGTGAGATAAATCCGAATGTGTGAAATTGAAAGCTGACCTCCTTGGCAAAAGGATTCACGGGAGCGAGATACCGGTTGCCCTGGCTGTTGATGGTGGGCTCGGCACTGCCACCAATGGCATACATCTCCCAGTGAGTATAATCGTTGTTCACCACATGGAAGTATCCGTGCCTACACCTGAATCATTTTAACCATGAACATTAAAATTAGAATGTTTTTACGTTTTTCACATAAGGCAATTAAATTAGTAGTACTGGGCAGAAGGGGAGGACAATAGAACTTATTTGACGTTTAATTACCTAGGCATTCTCTGGATCAAGCCTTCTCCAAAATGGTTGAAGGCAATGGTGACCTGCATTGCTTTGTCTCTCACATAAGAGTCGCTATGCCCCAACAAAATCACCTGTTTAAGCATTTAATTCACTCCGCATAAGATGAACCATAAATGTTGAAGAGAAAATAGAAATAGAAAGTAAGATTCCCGTTTGCTCATGAGACAAATTCGTGAAGTTGAGCAGTTAACTAGAAGGGTATCAGTGAAGTTTTCTTGCGTGATTGGACAAAGTATCTTAACAGCAATATAGTTGGGGACATTTAGTAAAGAAGCATTGTACCTCATTGTGGTGGGTAAAGTGATTGTTGGAGATGGTAATGGCAGTGGATCCCATAACGGCGTCTACAAGCCCATCTGCGCAATTGGAAAGGGAGTTGTGATCCACCCAGATATGACTGGATCCAAATATGGAAATGGCGTCACCATCAGCCATGGTTCTCCATCCGTAATGGCTAGGGGAGCTGCGAACCATCGCATTGCCTGTGGGCTTGCAGTCATGAATGTGGAGACCATGGATAATGACATTGGTCACAAACTGAATGGTGATGCAGGCCCCATTGGCTATGTGGACATTGACCCCACGCCCGTCGATGGTCTTGAAGCTGTTCATTATCAGCTCCTGCTTGAGGGTAATCACCATGTCACGCTTGAACACGATCCACAGGGGGGCATCCTGGATGACCGCATGCCTGAGGGTCCCCGGCTTGGGGTTGACGGGATCATCGTCACGGGGATCGGTCACCACATAGTAGCGTCCGTCACGGCCGCCAACTGCATTGCGACCAAAGCCAATTCCGCAGTCAGCCAATCTTTTGCGGTGAAGTTGCCACTGAGGGTCACACCGCCAGCAATCGTCAATTGGGTTTCCAGTGCCGCAGGAGAGATAGCCAAGGGACCTCCTAGCCGTGCTGTTTCTCACACTTCTGCCATTTCGACCAAAAACAATCCACCATAAGCGGGTCTAAAGAAATGTTATGATAAATGGTATGAATTCTTCTAGACATTGCAACAAAAATCAACAAACATAAATCAAAAAATTAAGAAAAGTGCGTGTTCTTTAATAAACCAGTATTAACGAGTTCAAATGCTTTTCAAATCCATAAACGATGGGAATTAAAAGTCCAGCAGCAAGAAATTTCGGAGCACAAGTAAATGTGGCATTAACATTGATGGATTTTCATATTTTCAATGTGTAGTCCATGACTTAGCATATGAAACAGATCATAGATGAGCATTCAATGAATCGGATA
This sequence comes from Houttuynia cordata, assembly GCA_039654745.1. Taxonomy (NCBI): domain Eukaryota; kingdom Viridiplantae; phylum Streptophyta; class Magnoliopsida; order Piperales; family Saururaceae; genus Houttuynia; species Houttuynia cordata. The sequence continues at coordinate 27,541,862 of CM077507.1, read as the reverse complement.
GAAAAAAGGTCTAAAAAAGATAGTCCAGCAATAGAATAGTTGCAGCTGCAATAATATATAACGACCCATGTGGCTCCTAGAAATAAATGCATGCATATGACTTAGGATGGTGTTGATCTGTTTTTTTTTCTTTTTTTCTTTTTTCTAGTTTGTGGTGATGATCACATGATTTCAATGAAAATGGTAAAAAGCTAGAGAATCATAATGTCACTTGCAATCTGAAAGGAACACAAAAGCCCGGCCTTCAAAGGAATTCAGAGCACAGACCAGGAAGGTGCTCTGCGGCCATGTACATTCCTCACTAGGCATTTATTACTCAGATCAGCATCTATAAAAACCGTTACATCCTTCAATTCTTCACATGGATGCACATAAAATATTTATCAAAGCCGCCGGAAAAACCAACACTTTCATCTTCTTCACTTAATGGCACAACCGCCAGGGAAGTTTTGAAGGTACAAGAACTACCTGCCATAATGAAGAATATAGATGGCTACACGGCATCGAACAGTGCCATATCCACAGCCAAAAGACAGACAAGACAGTAAATTGGAGTGCTGTTGACTTATAGTTTAAGTTAACGAAGCATTATGGAAAATTTTATGCTCCTGGACAGAAAACATCCCAGTAAAAGACAGTGAAGGATTTCATATTGTTTGTATAATGTAGAGATACAATAGCAATTAGCACATGCCCTGTTCATAACGATTCAAAATCAGGAAACATGTCAAACTAGACTTAAAAAAGATGCAAAGAACTGGAAGCAGGAATGCGACAATCCTTTTTCTGATAGCAGAGCATTTCTTAAAACAAATGATGAAATAGAATCCTTAATCATTTTAGTAAACAGATTGTGGAAGGAAATGTGACTTACTCCACGACAGCAGAAGCAATAGCCTCCGGATCCTCGACGGCATGTTCACTGGCATTGAAGTCCGATCTGCCCAGCATTGCCAAGTAAATCAACAATTAGCAGCAAAACTCTACGCATATCTGATCACTAATCAGCCAGATTTCTATAAACAATTGAACAGAACTTTTTCTAGCAAATTACCCAATCAAATTATATTAGCATGTGGAATCATTCCTCTTACTGATAGTTAGCACCTGCCCACATGCCCAACAGAACACCGACAGAAAATTGAATAAGCTGACAGCTTCTGTTAACTTAGTACATTAGTACACATTATCGACCCAGAGTCAGCCTCGAAGAGAAAGGTCATAAAAGCAAGCTGACAATCAGCCTTCCTAAATCCTAACATCATGCGCAATCTCTCCCAAGACAGACTCTTCCCTGACCAGACCAGAGCAGCATACTGGTGTTCGTGCAATCGTGCTGTTCTGGGCAAGAAACTCCAGGATCTAATTTTTCAAAGAAAAGATCCATTTTTCCACTCAAGATTGGGACAAACGAGCAGGGAAGGTTCACTGCTCGAGGCCCGGTAAAACGGTAGAAAGGGAATTTCTGACTGTGGACTATTTGACCGTGGTCGTCTATGGGAAATGACCAGAAAGGTTACAGAGGGAAATCTTCGGTATTTCACTAAACGATTCGACGTAGAGGACAGAAACAGATGTTAGGAAAAAGACGAAAAGCAGCTAAATACTCCCATTATAGTACTAATGTCGTCAGATTAACGGTTCAGATCATTAGATCCCGATCTTAAAGCCAAAGGCTCAATCATCTTTACCGCTAAGAAGAGGCTGCAAATTGTATCAATAAAGAAAAGAGGAAGAGACTGCAAAAGGAGAGAGTTGGAGAAGATACTGATACTGACCGCCAAGTCTGGGTGATTTCCTGGGTCGCCTCTTTCTTTGAGCTCTGTTCGGCTTCCCTGCTCAAGGAATGAGTCACAGGAGTTCAGTAGATTGTTTACATTGTGGTTAAAATCGAAAGAAAAAAGGATGAATGGCACTACGGAAATCGTAAGGTAAGTTGACAAAATGACTGGATTAGTTCACTGAATTCATCTTCGAAGGACATGCTCTGAAACCCAGCTCATTGTGGTTTTGCTCGTGCGTATATATATGAGCAAAACCATCAACCCCACATCATCTTCAAAGACAATTTCATCCGGCATAAAGGCTCTAGCGGATTACGTTTGAGGAAATGGTCTCAAACTTGGTATTTATTCTAGTGCTTTTTTTTTTGCTACAATTCTGACGTTGGGGTTTACGACAGGGGACACTTCTGCAAGTCGTTAAGTAAACTGAAAACCAGAGATTTAGAAGCTCTTGACTATTTTCTCAAAACAAAACAAAAAGCAAATGCCATCCGAAGAATCACTCCAAACCGGGAAAATGCAGAAACGTAGATGTGAGAAGAAAGGAGTAAAAACTATTTTAACAAAAACAGAGGAAACAGAGCAACTTCGAACCACCTCCATGCTCCAACTAACGCAAATACCCAAATCGAACCCACAATTTCCTAAAACGCTTTCAGCCGCCACAAAACTCGTAAAGAAGGCGAGAAATGTACCTCAACTCAGCTGCCACTGCGCCGTTGAGAGCATCACAAGAGAGAAACAGAAGCACAAAGAGCACAATGCAACACTTGAGAGACGCCCCCATTGCCGTCCCTCCCTTTCTTGTCTCAATCCGCTTCTTTCCACTCCCTTCTCCCCCACCAAACGAAGAAGAAGAAGAAGAAGAAGAAGAAGAAGCAGAAGAAGAAGAAGAAGAAGAAGAAGAAGAAGAAGAAGAAGAAGAGCGAGATTTGCGCTGCTGGAGAGTAGTCGGATTAGCTGCGTAGCAGAAGCCACTTTATAGAAGGTAGGCGGGTTCGGTTCCCCTAACCCATGGGTTAGGTTAATTAACCCTAACCGAACCCCTTTCCTGTCATCTTTTACTTCCAACCGCCATTAACGGAATTCCACCTCCAGCGTGTACCATCAGCGACGTCGATGTCCGACACGTGTACAAGGCGCCGGCCAATCACGTGCGATGTGCCAACCCAACAGGGCAGAGTTACCACGACCTATCTGACATGTACCAAAACACCAATCACGGATTCACGCTCCTTCAACCTCGGATTCCTTGATTGGATTGCCCTCTGATTATTAGCATGAAATTAACTTGTTTATGTTTCTAATCCATGTTCTCCTATGGGTCGGACATAGATAAGTTATACACGTCAGAATTTGCGCCGACGTAACATGAACTGTCGATCATGAAAATCGACAGCGCACATGGAGATAGAGATGTTAGTGGAAACAGCAGGACTGCTAGTGGCATGTCGCATTGAATAATCACTCGTAGGACATAAGGGTAACTAACACTTACATAATCATGTAATTACCCAAGAAAAGCCACTTACATAATCATGAGGGGGAACCAAATTTATGACACTCGCGCTTTTAACCTAAGCTCTTACTATATAGTTTTACAGCTGCAAATCACCTCCTATGATTAGTAAGCCCTACCACTCAAAATGGTGTCTTATTTTTAGGGATTACTGAATTAGGCCTTTATAGATAATATAGGCACCCTAACGAGGAGGGATAGACCGATAAAAAAATACATTGAGGGATAGGCCAAAAAGGCCTCTGGTTTCACCAAACTCAAGAAGAAACCATCCTTCTCGTAATAGAAAAGCCACAGTGAGCGTAATTAGTGTTATAGACATGTAGTCATCGTGCCCCATGCATCGACCACTGGTCTCCATCATGGCGTGATCCCCACGCGCATTGAGAACGCCCTCGATCGACTTGTGTGTTTTTATTAGGTTTACTTCTCAAGATGTTTTTTTTGGTACAAATACCTCTCAAGATGTTTGCTGAATTACGATACTACTACTTTTCTTTTTTACTTTACGCTTTTTGGAAAGAAATTTGGATGGGTGGGATTTGACAGTGAAATCGAGAGAGGACCAACCAGTTTGTCCCAAAGGCCAGGCCTGGTTCACCTTTCTGCTTTATTTATTTTAATCGACACCAGACTTGAAGAGATAGATTTCGTGAGGTAGGCTGCAACCACCCAAAATCTGCAGTTGATTGTTAAATTTGTAATAATCTAAACTGCCTTTGATGCCAAAAGCTCCAATAACAGATTGAATAGAATATGATCCCACATAATACTGGCTGTTCCGGTGTGCACACATATTGGAATGAGAGAATTTTTAAGTCCGTTTGGATTGAAATTAACCACTTTAACAATTTGATTCGATTCAGCCTTCTTGGTTTGATGCCCCTAAATTTTGGCCTATATGAATCAGTACAAGTGGCACTCTCAATATGTTCATTTGCTGAACTCTGTACAAGCTTACTAAAGAACAAGAATGGAAGAAAAAAAGAGAATATAATCCTCTGACAAAAACTATATTATCCGCATGATTATCGCATTTGTTTTGAACTAATTATTCTCCTGGGAGCTGGAAGCAACTGACATGTATCAGTAAGCGACCATTAGCATTGCCCAAACCATTTTTCCGGCCACTCCCTAAATTTGATTGTGCATGATACAAGCAGCGAGTGGCCCCCTGAGTGAGCCAGCAACAAGACAGGCAAGTCACATGGCCACCAGCGCTCATTAAGGAGGGAAGATTCTAATAACAGCGGGAAAAGGAGGGCAGGGGAATGGCAGGGTCAACACTCAATCCCTTGTGTTTGCATTAAATTTTGCCCTTTTCCTTGTAACAAGGTTTTGAACTTGGGCAATTTGAGGCTGCTGGCCAATTTGGTGAGGGGATTGACGGTCATTCGACGCATCCCGTCCGTTCTTTCTTCCCTCGGCCTGACAGCCCACATGCCAGGGTCACTTTCACAACCGATGCATGAGAGCATGTTAGCCTTTCTCCCTGCTGGAGTAGTTGGCCTGTAGCGTTCTGTTTAAGTGGAAGAATCGACCTCACGCATTTGAATGAAATCTCAATTATTCCTGCCTTTGTTAGATGCTGAGTAACCCGGAAGGATAGCCTCTGTGTTTCTCTTACAACAACTCCTCGTTTTAGACTTTCTATCTCAAAAAGTACACAGGATTTCAAGCTCCAGATGCTACTATAGCTAGCTAACTTGTGCCCAAAGGGTGGTTTTCCAACTTTCAAGCAGTGGATTTCGGTTGTCTTGATTAATTATCCATACAATACCAAGTGACGTACCTCGATCAATGTGGCAAAAGAATTTTGGCATTAAACGTGCGTTATCTAGTGTTTGTTGTATTTTTCTCATTTGTCTGTCTGTTCGCTCAAGTGGTTCCAAGCTCACAAGCTCACCGAAGAGAACAGTTACACCTTTGTACTTAAATGCCACGGCTTCAGCATGATGATTATGCCCGGATGGAGATGTAGATCGTGCATGGTCGTACTGCCCCTGCCTTTCATGCGGGTAATTCATCGTAACATGCAGCATTTGGGGCAGATTGGCTATCCAATGCTCACGTTTTCATTCATTAAAAGTTACCCTTTCTCATCCCTTCCGTTCTGTCACCAACTAGCAGGCCACTGGTGCAGCTGCTTACAATGTTCTGGGTCCCAAGTTGTATAAAAGTGATATCAAATTGGGAACACTTCTGAGTGATAACAAAACATTTTCCTAATTAATTAAGGCCTTGTTCCCCGTAACATTCGTGATAAGCGGAATTAATGGAAATGTAGCGCAACTACCAAATGATATACATTTCACTCCTTGTATAGTTGTATTTCAAGACACGCATGTGACGGCTCCGCAAAATCATCTCTAAGCAAACTACGGGTACGTATAATGTTTAACAGATGAGTAATGACAACTCATTATGCACATTATAACACATGATTAATGTGAACTTTGCAATGAAGTTCGTTTGATGCAAACAAAACAAAGTATAGAAGAGATAGAAATATCTTTCCACAGATCTTGGCGGTGAAAAGGCTCCTCAGGCAACCTTCATGGATGCGAGATGATATCATGTAATGAGGAAAAGCTGCTAAGGGTCCACCACCAATGCCAGAAACTGCTCCTGGATGCTGCTTGGGCCATGGTCTGGAACGTGTTCCCCGTCAATATTACTGCAATCCAGCTGCCCCTGTTTTTGGTCTTCACGCAAAGTTGGAGAATTTACGTTCTTGCAAACGTTGTTTGCTGAACTATGTTCATATATGCTCCGCATTTCACGCCCGACATTCATCTTGAACAAAATAATATCCGGGTCCACCTCGTGTTCCCCTCAAAACATTAGGCTACGTGTAAATGAAGCGTGACATATATTAAGGGGGCCTTCACCATCTTGTATAAATTTGTTGTTTTAATCCCTCAGTACAAAAACATATTAACATTGTGTTAATGTGGCAGGATCACGCCTTAGGAAGCGGAGATCCTGAGCCCTGCCTCGGTTGGCCTTTCACATGGACTACCTCCTGTGCCCTGACTAATCTTGATTGATACATATTCTAGGTGATTGGTGAAATACGGTCTCTAGTAGGCAGTTGTTGGGCCATTTCTAGGCGGATCCTACTACATGAGCACCCCTTCTTATTTAAAATATATATTCCCTCCATTCCCTATTACTAGTCCTATTTCACTATTTGTTATTTTTTTTAAACAAGTTGGACTATTAATAACGGATAACGGATGGAGGGGATATCTATACAAAAGACAGTATTGAGGGCATACGATGTGATTTTGTAGCAGGGGAAGATTGAATTTGAAGTTTATAGCAAAAACTAATGAATATGAAGAGAATGCCCTCTCATGGACAAGTTTTGACTATAATGATAATACCATGTGCAGCCTTATCCTAATTAGTTTGGATGGGTTAAACGAGATTAGTTGAGGCGAGGTTGGGATTGGCTTAAACCTGAGCCAAACATCATGTACGAGTTGGGCTGTCCCGCCATATTCGGCTTGCAAGACAGTGATGATCAGTTGATAGTCACTCCTAGGATGCTTAATTCGCGATTCTCTCCTAGTGATGCCCCACAGTGCACGTGCTACATGCCGTCTCATTTAACTTGCCCAATCACTAATACTGAAATGTCAAAACATGCACACAAGACAACAACATAATTGGATAGCGTTAAAAGCATGAACGGGCAGCCCTAGCAAGTAGCAAGAGTTTACACTTTATAGTCCACCTGGTGGATGTCGTCCATATATAGGAGTCGTCGATGATGATCAACGGTGAGCTCCTACAAACAGAGCCTACTGGATGCACAGTACAAGTGCGTGCACCGTCGATCCTAATGATTGACGGCTCCCATTTGATGGAGGATATCTCGGTGAACAGCCTCCAGGTGGACCAAAAATGGTTTGCATGTCAATATCATGCATCTTGGGACCACCCGTTCTACGTCTAATGTGAAGAGAAACATCAGATAGAAGTCTGCGACGTAGGCCCTAAATCCGGTCAAAGATAACGATGATTTCCGATTTGACTACCAAACAATGAAGCCATGTGCAAGCGCACCGAGGATTTGGATTGCCATCTTTCGCACTCATCCTATCGTGCAAGATACACAAATTGAGCAGGAATTGCTCTGCCTGCACCTTCTAACTCGCCAACCATGTTGTAAGTAAATATAGGTTCTTGTCTCATTTTACTTGTCTTGATATAGAGGAGTCGGCTCTCTCGTGCGTGTGTAGGCATGTGGAGTAGTTAGGCTTCCGTGGGCCCGGTCCACACTAAATTGGAAGAGACACTGTAATCATCACCGATCCGGAAATCACTTATTTGGAATTAGCCGTTTTGGTACGACCAAAATGAAATTGTCAAATATGAGTCACCATCTTGGAAATTCTGTTGAGCAATTTCGGGAAACCGAAATTGGCATGATTTGTAACGGATTTATGCCTTATTAAGGGTGATAGAGGGGACGCCCTCAATGCCAATGCAATAGGGCGACTTTTGGTTGCAATCACATTGATTTGGTGACCTTGATTTCGTTGGGTGAAAAAGCTAATTCGGGGAATATAGCTTTTCACAAGGTTCTACACTCGATCGGTGAAGGATTTGGTGTTCTCGGACATATTCTAATCCGTGGAGTGATTCGTAGGCACAAAGGCCGAAGGTTGGTGTTTCTAATTTCATAGTCTTTGAGTTTTATTTGTTGATTTAAGGAAAACACCCAAATTTGAGAACCCACATCAAACGGATTCAAATCCTAAATTCGCTTCCGTTGCAGCTCAATTACCCTTCAGTGGTATCAGAGCCTTGATTCCGTGGTGGTGTGAGGGTTCCAAGAAATTTGTGGGAATTTTCCTCGCGGTTTTTGCCGACTGAAAATCTCGTTTTTTACAGTCGCGATCGATCGGCGTCAAGAGCGATCGATCGCGCTAAGGTAAAATCGGAGAAGACGACTGGTCACGATCGACAGGCATCGTTCGGCATCGATCGTTAAGTCTCTTGAAAAGGGAAAACGATCGATCGGGTTCGATCGGCATCGATCGCCATCGTTCGGCATCGTTCGGCTTCGATCGGCATCGATCGCCATCGTTCGGCATCGTTCGGCTTCGATCGGCATCGATCGCCATCGTTCGGCATCGTTCGGCATCGATCGGCGTCGATCATTGATTTGCTTTGAAAAAGGGAAACGATCGATCGGCACGAATTGCGATCGATCGTATCTACTGGAAGTTGAACAAAATTGACAGCGAAAAGCTGCGATCGATCGGGTATTTGACACGATCGATCGGCGGGATAAAATTTGAAAAACTAGTTAATATTGAAGCAGTATTTGTGCCACTTGATAATATAATTGTTGATAGTAATTAGTGATTCAAACTGTGCTATTTTTTTTTACACTGATTGTCCTGTTCCATTGATTGTAGATTTTTATCTTCAATTTGATTGAAACATTTGTTGATTTCATAAAAGTTGCAATGGCTTCCCGTATGGTCTCCAGTGAGTTGGCAAAGACTGAGAAGTTGAATGCCACCAATTTTGTTACCTGGAAGAGGCGCATCCGTCACATTCTATTCCTTGACGACTTGGGTCATGTACTAGACCAAGTTATTGAACCTTCGGGTGAAAGTAGTACTCCTGCTCAAAAGAGAGAGTACGAGAAGTTCAGGAAGGAGGATGCACGAGCAAGGACCACGATGCTTACCTTTATGGAGCCTTCTATGGAGTTGCTTTTTGAGAAGCACAAATCGGCCAAAGAAATGTATCAGGCCATTGAGAGGAGGTATGGAGAGCATACTGAGGCACATATCAGGTTGCTCCACACTCGCTATACCAACATGAGGATGGAGGAGGGCAAGAATGTGCTTGAGCACATAAATGCCATGACTATTATTGCTAGTGAGTTGGAGATGCTTGGAGATCCAATTTCATTGGGGGTCCAAGTGTCTACGATACTCACTAGCCTCCCTCCATCATGGGAAGCAGTTGTGGTGGCGTTGAACCTGAGTGACAAGAAACTCACTCTCGATGACCTTACTGCCAAGCTGGGCTTGGAGCAGGAAAGGAGAGAGCATATGAGGGCCTCTAATGCATCTGCCAACCTTGCTCACCATGTTGGCTCTAAGAAAGGTGGGTCCAATGCTGGCACTTCAAAGAAGAACTTCAAGAGGAAAGGAAAGAAGCCTCAATTCCAGGGTGGAGACAAGGCGAAGAACAAGAAGAAGGGAGCCTGCTTTACTTGTGGCCAAATGGGTCACTTTAGCAGGAACTGTCCTAATGGCTCCCAGGGCAACGAGAAAAAGAAACAGCAGGGTGGAGGAAAGGACATTGTTTGTATGATTTCTGAGGCACTGATTGTGAACACTAACACTAGAGGTTGGTGGCTTGACTCGGCTGCAACCCGTCATGTGGCAATGACAAAGGAGTCTTTTGCTGAGATGAAAGAGATTAGTCCCGGAGAGCACAAGATCTACATGGGGAATAACACCTATTGTGACGTGCTGGGGATTGGCTCTGTTCGTGTTCCTCTCTTAGGAGGAAACACCCTGGTCCTCACAGATGTCTTGTATGCACCTACTATTCGTAGGAATCTGATTTCAATCCCTCTTCTGACTCAAAAGGGATTTGAAGTCAGGTTCAAGGGTGGCAAGGGAACTGTGGGGCAGAAAAATAATATTTTATTTACTGCTTCTTTAGTTGATGGTTTATTCAAACTTGATGTATCCAATGATTTTGCTAATAATGATATGATTGATTCTGAGTATGTTGCTTGTGTTGCTGTTGATAATGCATTATTGTGGCATTTACGCCTTTGTCATGTGAATGCGACAAAATTACACCGAATGTCGGGTAGTGGGTTACTACCTAGAATAAGTGATAATTTGCGCACGTGTGAGGATTGCCTATCTGGCAAAATGACTAGGCTACCCTTTCCGAAAGGACAACGAGCAATTGACCTTTTAGAGGTCATTCACTCAGATATTTGTGGGCCTATAAACGTCAAGACTCAAAGGGGTATGATGTATTTTATTACATTTATAGATGACTATTCAAGATATGGTTATGTGTACTTGTTATCGAGAAAGTCCGATGCCTTAGAAAAATTCAAGGAATTTAAGGCTGAGGTTGAGAACCAATTAGGACGGAAGATTAAAGTTCTGAGAACAGACAGAGGTGGTGAGTACACATCTGATTTGTTCAAGGACTATTGTACAAACCAAGGAATAGTACATCAGTATACTTTACCGTATACCCCTCAGCAGAATGGAGTCGCTGAAAGACGTAATAGGACATTGTTGGACATGGTAAGGTCCATGTTAAACCACTCTGAACTAGGAACGCAGTTTTGGGGTGAAGCACTAGACACCGCTGTCTATGTACTAAATCGGATACCTTCTAAGTCGATCAAATTGACCCCATATGAGTTATGGACGGGAAGACGTCCAAACTTTTCGAACTTGAAAGTGTGGGGGTCAAAGGCCCATGTGAGGGTACCTGATCAACTAAGAACTAAGTTGGATCCCAAGACCATAAAATGTAATTTTATAGGTTATTGTGACCATTCGAAAGGGTATCGATTTGTAGTACACCATGATGATGGGACAGTGGGGGTTATAGAGTCTAGAGATGCTTATTTTCTTGAGGAAGATATAGACCTACAAACTCCTAGTCAGAAAGTGGAACTCTTTGAAATTGAGAAAGAGAAAGTTACTGTCACTAGTAATGAACAAGTGATAGGTAACACATCTAATGAGGATGTTGAAACTCGAGCATCAAGAGAGCGTAGACCTTCAATTTTGTTGAAGGATTACTATGCCATGCTTGGTGAAGATGAGATATCGATAGATGAACCTGTACTTAGTGATCCAGTCACATTTGAGCAAGCAATGTGTAGTCCAGATTCCAAGGAATGGCAGAAGGCTGTTCAAGAGGAAATGGATTCAATCTTGAAGAACAAAGTCTGGGAGATTGTTGACTTACCAGATGAACGGAAACCCATTGGGTGTAAATGGATCTTCAAGAAGAAGCTCAAAGCTGATGGATCAATAGAGAAGTACAAAGCTAGACTTGTGGCGAAAGGTTTCACACAAGTAGAGGGCATAGACTTCAAGGAGACTTATTCTCCAGTGTCCAGGTTCATCTCGATCCGATGTTTGTTGGCAATTGTGTCATACTTAGATTTAGAGTTGCACCAGATGGATGTAAAGACTGCCTTCCTAAATGGTGATTTAGAGGAGGAGATTTACATGGAACAACCCGAGGGGTTTGTTGTTTCCGGAGAGGAAACTAAAGTGTGCAAGCTTATTAAATCATTGTATGGACTGAAACAATCGCCAAGACAATGGTATTTCACTTTTCACAAGGTGATAAGTGAATATGGCTTTGTGGCCAATGACTATGACCATTGTGTATACTCCTTTAGAGATGGGAGTAGATTTATGATATTGTCACTATATGTAGATGACATATTATTAATGGGGAATGACACTAGTATGATTCTCAGTCTTAAAGAATGGCTCAAGACCCAATTTGAAATGAAAGATATGGGTGAAGCATCTTACATCCTCGGGATGAAGATTGAGAGAGATAGAAAAGCGAGGAGGCTAAGTATATCTCAAGAATCGTACATTGAGAGTGTATTGAAACGCTTTGACGTGATTGGTTGGAAGACCATAGATTCACCCATTTATAAAGGGACAGTTTTGTCCGAAAGAATGGCACCTGCATCAGACGAGGAACGTCTGAAGATGCAATCTGTGCCATATGCGCAGGCTATTGGCAGCTTGATGTATGCCATGAACTGCACTCGACCTGATTTGGCTTTTGTAGTAAGCCTTGTGAGTCGATATCAGGCTAACCCAGGTATGCAACACTGGCAAGCTATAAAGCGGGTGTTCAGATACTTGCTGGGTACCAAGGATATGAAACTCACATATCAGGCTGAGAACCTGTCATTGGAAGGCTATAGTGATTCAGACTATGCCGGGTGTAAGGATGACAGGAAATCCACTGCCGGTTATGTTTTTATGCTTGGTGGCGGCGCCGTGGCATGGGCTAGTAAGAAGCAGAAATGCGTTACTAAGTCCACGATGGAAGCTGAGTTTGTTGCATGCAGTTTAGCAGCTTCCGAGGCAGTTTGGATTAAAGAGTTTCTAGCTGGGTTACAGCTAGAACAGTGGACTGATGCTCCTGTCCAAATTTATTGTGATAATTTGGCAACTGTGTCGACACTCCGTAATGGGGAGATCAGTTCAAGAGCTAAGCACATAGAGGTGCATTACTTTTATGTGTTTGACATGCTACAACGGGGAAAGTTGACAGTGAGTCATCTTCCTACGGTTGAGATGTTAGCTGATCCGTTAACGAAGGCCTTAACGACGGATCTATTTGTAAAACATGTTCATAGTTTTGGATTACGACAGGACTAGTGCACGAGTCACTGTGGATCGCAAAAATGAACAAAGAACCCATAGTGGGGGATGCAAGTAAATATGGGTTCTTGTCCCATTTTACTTGTCTTGATATAGAGGAGTCGGCTCTCTCGTGCGTGTGTAGGCATGTGGAGTAGTTAGGCTTCCGTGGGCCCGGTCCACACTAAATTGGAAGAGACACTGTAATCATCACCGATCCGGAAATCACTTATTTGGAATTAGCCGTTTTGGTACGACCAAAATGGAATTGTCAAATATGAGTCACCATCTTGGAAATTCTGTTGAGCAATTTCGGGAAACCGAAATTGGCATGATTTGTAACGGATTTATGCCTTATTAAGGGTGATAGAGGGGACGCCCTCAATGCCAATGCAATAGGGCGACTTTTGGTTGCAATCACATTGATTTGGTGACCTTGATTTCGTTGGGTGAAAAAGCTAATTCGGGGAATATAGCTTTTCACAAGGTTCTACACTCGATCGGTGAAGGATTTGGTGTTCTCGGACATATTCTAATCCGTGGAGTGATTCGTAGGCACAAAGGCCGAAGGTTGGTGTTTCTAATTTCATAGTCTTTGAGTTTTATTTGTTGATTTAAGGAAAACACCCAAATTTGAGAACCCACATCAAACGGATTCAAATCCTAAATTCGCTTCCGTTGCGGCTCAATTATCCTTCACATGTCACTTAGAATTTTACTCGGGTTCATTTTGAAAAACCAAATATGACTAACAACATGGAACATACGGAGTAATAATTAGCAGATTGTCAGATGTCAAGGAGCAATAAGGTATATTACAGCTATTAACTATGAACGTTGCCACAGGCTTGGCATGAGATGGGTTCCACGTACATTGCATTTGCATATATGGCTCAGTTCAGACTACGTAATTATTGATGGGTCGCAGAACCACCGGACAGCCATCGAGTTGAACACTAGTCAAAACTTCAGCAGGATATGGAAGCAATGCTAACAGGATGGAACATGGATGTTTGTGCATCCCATTACAAAGCTCGACGCCACACATCTACATCAACTATATATGGAGCCAAGCCATGGAACCCACCTTGAGATGATGGGGCATCTTCTCTTCTCTTGTGGTAGATGACTAGATGGTCGATGCATTAACGGGATAATGCCTCTACTTAGAGTAATGCTATACCTCCTGCCTCGTGCTAGTGTGGTAAAAAAGGAAATAAAAAGCGGGACCTACAGTATTGCGGGAGAATAAGCATTTTCCCTCTATTTAACGGCAAATTGAGCACAATGGCTACATAGACCACTGAAAGATCGAGTTCTAGAAAAGTCTAGTTCTGCACATGCAACTGCCCAAAACGATCCCTCTTCTGTCCCTATCTAAAGATAAAGGAAGAAGAAACAGAGAACACTATACGTGGTGCGACCCGGCCATGCAGCTAATTAGTTAGTCCATCTTTTTTTTCCAAGGTCCTAATCAAGCATGTTGCGCGTCTATTATTGTTGGGACGTTTCACCCACCCACACAAGAAAAGTACGCACTCTAGCCTTTTTTCATACTCCCTCCGTCCATAATTACCTGTCTCTATTAGAAAGCCAAAATTAACTAATTCATACTCCTTCCATCCAAAATTACCTGTCTCTATTAGAGAACCAAAATGAATTAATTTTAGCTCATTTTAATTTTTTAATGCAGATAGATAATATTGGACGGATGTAGCAGTTAATACACGTACATAAGGGAGGCACTATGGGGTCCCATCTCTTGTTAGCAATGGCTTTACGTTCAGTTAAATTAGTTGTTCACATTGTAATGCTGGTTTGTACTCTAAGTAACCGGAAGTCTGGAACACATGAGGAAATATTTAATATGGGTTGGGTCGTATATTTGAAAATATGCACTCAACACATCGCGAATCCGACGGGTGGAGGGGAAGGCAGGCAGGAAAAGGAAAAGATCCAGCTTGCTCCCTCTAATGATGGAAGCTACAGGATCGACATTGTGCGGCCGCACCGCACAGCATTAGAGCTCGAATCGGCTGGTCACCACTCACCAGCAAAGTCACTGGTTGACTGAGCGCACACGGTTTCCCTGTGCGCCATCGATGTCCCGATATCGACGTCTAGCGAGCGGATTCAAGTCTGTCCTGCATGCCCCTTAGCACATATAGATGGGTCCATGTATATCAAACAACAAGTAAAATATTGCATGGGTTAGAGACGGAAGTTGGGTTTGGCAGCTCAAGTGGCAGGATAGAATCAGTTGGAGATGGAAAAAAGTGGAGGGAAACATTCGAAAGAAAGTAGGAGTAACAGAACGGCGGGAACTAAAACAAGAACTGGTTGGATTTCCTTTGGACTTTTTGTCCCAACCCAATAAGGTTTGACTGGTAGTCATGCTTGCCTGCAAATTTGTACTATCAAAGTCAAGGATGTAAAAAAAAAAGCAGATTTCGGGATGTGGTGCGTCTATCACGCCAAATTTCCTTCGTGGCAGTTCAAATCTTGAAAGGTGCGCATCGGTCTTCCTTCCACAGCTCCGCTGCTGGCCGCTCACCAAACCAAAGCTAACACCTAACTACTGTCTTATGAACCAATCCTCTTCTTCTCCATCATCCAACTCGCTGCGCCGTTGCAGTTGTTGGTTCATTACTACCACATGAGTACCTCTCCAGTGTTAGTCATACCACATTGCCTGAAGACAGACATTGAATCTTCTAGATGAAGTAATATTGCTGCTTTATGAACAACGAGACAATGCTACACTTTCCATTAATTATAGCATGGATTTAAGTATATGAGAAACTTCGATACTTAAATACATGGTAACATGTACGGCAGATACATACTGCCTGCTCAATTATGAGTTAGTTGACCTAAAGCCGTGAAGAGCTGATCGTACATACCGTCCTTCGCTTTAGATAATTAATGTCGCAAACACACTAGCACTATATTAGCTGTGTCAGAGTTGCATTTAAGTAGATGTCTGTTCTTCAAGATTAGATAAAAGATAGTTGCAAGAACATAGCATGTTCAAGTGAAGGCTAACCAAGCATGTCACACGATAAAGGCAATGCCCTATACGATGACAGATAAGTGCATAGTCCCACTTAGATCCTTCTTAACCACAATTTGTGGCCGCTTTCGGACATGTTATCCAAATAGTTTTTAGGCAATTATTCTGAAATGAATATCTATACGTGTCAATCTGATCATCAGCTAGAATGGGCTAGAGACCTACCACATGGGCTCATGTGTAGATGTGCTCGCCCCACCATGTGCCTTAAATGTTGCTAACATGGTTGTGTCCCCCCTTGAGTGGGCTCTCCCTGCTCCCCCTTCCGCCCACAATTTGGTATTGGCCACTACTAACTCTTTTCAGTGCGATTAACTACTTGTATTAGTTTGCCAAATCATTGATGGCTTCCAAATTAATTCCAACCTAAATGCCTTAGGTCTTATTCCGAGTTCCGACTACTAATATCTTCAAAGGCCTATATAAAAAAAAAACATTATGTATTATATCTTCAGAGGCCGGGCAAACTCCTAAGAGTCGAGTCCCTAGTGCTCAACGTTCTCTGCTTTCGAGGCTTGCCGTTTGGGACGTGATAAAAAGTAAAACATATACAGTGGATATTTCAATTTCACTATTTATTTTCTGTTTTTTTCACTTTCAGCTGAAACACATCAGGATGTGTTTCAGACATCCACATTGAAAAATCTGAAAATAAATAGTAAAAGTAAATTTTTCACTGTAGATGTTTTGGATTAATCACGAACCGAACGGAAGAGAACCCGAGTCTTTTATAAAGAGGTGATTCTTTTTTCCCCTTATGTTGGCATGTACAAAGAAGTGCTAGTCACTAGTATGTACATGGAGACTTTTCCGGAAAAAGAAAACGTATAGGCCATGAATATATCGACAGGTATTTTAGTGGAAAAAAGTGTTCGACTACTTATCTCCTGGTTTTTGCATTTTTGTGTACTGCAATTATTCAATACCGTAGGCTTAATTTATTTTGTAAAGGGCGGATCTCTTGACTCTTGAAAGTCCTTTCCACACGTGGTGCTGTGGATGAAGAGTAGATGAGAATAAAATCGTGGTTTTAACTTTTAACACATCGTGCAACCGTTGCGAGCCAAAGGGGTGGTAAGAAAAAGACAAGAAATTGAAGGCTTTGGACAGTACGAACTACGAAGGCAATATGTTTTATGGGCTTGATTGGGACCCTTCCAACTCCACAGTTCTACCAGGCCTGGCCAGGAGGATGTGAACAAGAATAAGATCTTTCTGACATAGCCGTTGCTCTAATTTGTCGTCCTCTTTTTGGTCCCACTGACTTCATTACTCTCTGGTCTGACAGAAGAACAGACTTATAACTTGGCATCACCGCTCACGCTTCAATGCCCTGACCTTCGTGTGAAGGTAAAGGACGACGAGGACAAGCTTCTGTTGACTGTGTTAAACTATTGCTCGCAAATGCTGTTTTTACTTTTTAGTGAAGCAAAGTCGGCCTCCTGGGCTTCCAGTTTATCTGGCTCTACTGCAAACTGCAAAAGGCTGTTTACCTCCGAATTAGACTGACGAGACACACCGATTGCAAGCTTCTGTCAGACGAAAGTTCAGCCCAAGGTAAACCATCACAATAGGCAAATCTAAATCGGCAAGTGAGTAACCGAACAAGCCAACAAATTGGCTACAGAGTACAGACTACTCTTTTGTTCTAAAGGCTGTTTGTTCACTTCGGTTCGTCGGTAAGTTCTCATATAATGCTTGTCCGCCCAAAAATCCGTGCAAGGAAGATTTGAGCTTAAGTGGGCTTATACGATCCACCAAAACCTAATATTGGGCTTTACCTGCTACCTTGTAGGCCCGATAGCGATGGCCAACAGTAACTGAAAAGTCGTATCGAACGGCCAATACATACCATATATACAGATTTTTCACAACCTGGAATTCTAGAATATGATAAGCCCAATATATTTGATTTTTTTAAATATATACTCCATGTTTCAAAATACTATGTACATTTGAGAAAATTCTTATTTTTATTGGACCATGAAGCCCACAAAGAAGTTCTTCTCTCCGACATCCCGTCCAACTCGTATGCTCGTTCACAAACCAAATTCAAGTCAATCCTTCTAAATCTCCTCCAATTTTGGAAAGAGGAAGTCACGTGATTTTACATAATATACATAATATTTTGGAACAATAAATATTTTAAAATATACATAGTATTTTAGAACAGAGGGAATATTTCAGTTTAGGGAAGAAATATCTTGACGTTGCCGGCTACTTTCATAATCATAATCAAGTAGTGCCTTTTTTCTAGAGTTAGGGTTGGTGACATGGATCTTACTTGTCCATTCTAGCATGTTTTATCTTCTTAAGCCTCATTTTTTTTTATAACGTAGCCACGCACTTTGCTATATGAAAACTAAAAATATCTTTCCACCACAGCCTCACATCTTTTATACCAGTGGCTCTGGACCTCGTCCACCTAACTCATAACAATGGAAGCATTTTTTATCTGCCTGGAAAATCCGTCATCAAATGGGAAAAATCACTTTTTTGGTAGAGCAAACAGTTAATGCATCTGTGTTGTCGATTGTGATGATCAACGGCCCCCATTTGATGGCGGAAAGCACAGGCGGACAACAAATGCTTCCCATTACATCCTAATTTAGGTCATTTTGCTCATCTAAAGAGGGCACTTAATATGGGAAGGAGGGAGTATTTAACAACTTCTTGCCAAGAAAAACTTCTCCAAAGTTGGGAGTTTGGGAGCGGAGCAGCAGACATTCCTTAAAACTACTACACTTGTCGCAATCAAGGCCCAGTTACTCTGTTAGCCCACGTACCTAGTGATGAGGAATCAAATGTGAAATTTATGACCCTGGTTCCTGGGCCCGTTATTCATTTTGCGTGTGAAATGCAAGGACATTTAATTGCCCATTTAATTGCCCATTTGGCCCAGTATAATTGGCAGGATACTTAAGGTCCATTAGATATTAAGCAGGTCTCACCATTTATTAACTCCATTTGCTCCATTTGGCTCAATTTAAGTGGTTGGTTACTTGAGGTCCTTTTTCTTGGGGCAACAGGGTACTGAAGGTTCATTAAATGATTAAGTTTGTCCTAGCATTTAATAAAAATCACTATTTGTCCACATGCAGCTATTAGTACAGGACGGATGGAGTATGTATGTATAAACATTAATATTGAATTAAGATATATGTATTTTATAATTGAAAGTTACAAGAATAAATTGGATACACGTAGTTGTAATTTTACACTTAAAGAGGGTCTTTTTTATTGGTGCACTTCGAATATGGTTAAAAGTATCCATCAGAATGTGTTGCCTCCATTCCACTTCGATAGTCCCATTTGGTTTTCCAAAATGAACTAAGATCAGTTCTGGCTATTCATACTTACTTTGCTTTACTTTAAAAGTCCGATGTGGTTGGTTCAAAATAAAACTAAAATTAAATCATCATTCTGAAAAAGGACTATTAATATGGTATGGTAACTAAAAGTAATTCATTTTGAAAAAAAAGACTTTTGGATGGGGGGAAGTAACATTTGATTTTCTATATGTAAGATAACCATATTTACCAAAAACTCGAGTTGTCATGAATTATTATTATTATATATAAAGAGAGAAAGAGATCGGTTTATATGAGATCATACTCATATAAGGAGTATAAGGCCAACCTTTTGGGTGGTTGGATTCTAATCTGACCGTGGGTATCAAATCAGTAGGTAGGTAAATGTGAACCATCACTCACCCTTGTAGCTGTCTGATTGATTGAATTTTTAACTATTTACTCGCAATCGCACGAAACTCAGTATAGTCTAGTGGAAACGAGGTCGAACCCAAAGGACTTGAAAGATTAATCTAATTCTAATAAAAGATTGAATTTTTATGATTTTAATTAACTAAAGAAGCAAACTTTAATAAGAAATCAAATGAATGAGAATATCAAAGCGTCGAATCCACCACTAAATATGCAATTACTACTCTCAATTATTATTTCCATAAATTGATATGATACAATAATTTATGTTCTTGGCCGGACACACAAATTACCAGTGAATGAACTATACGTTCTTGTCCAGACACGAAAAATTCATCCACTATAAATTAATACAATTAACTCTATCCTTGGCAGGGCATAGAATCAATCATAATCCCGTTATTATCTAGACACAGGAAATATCAAGATCAAATTCCATTAATCATTCATTAAGTCTCGGTCAAAGCACTTAAGAGAAATAATAATGAAATCGCATTAAGCATGAAGAATCATTATCAAATTTTATTAAATTAAATAACTAAGAGTAGCAAATACAAATTTAGGGCTTCATCTAGCCTTGATAAGAAAATTAGCTAGACATGGAATAGGAGCAAGAAGAAGCCTGATTCGTCAGATTCATCGAAACACTGCTAACAAAATCACTATTCACAGCATTGTAGCAAGTTTACTGTTCATCATCTTCCCCGATGAGTCGGTTACTGTAGCGCACTGTAGCAGCTTCAAAAATCTTCCAAATCAGTCCAAATTCATAGCTTTGCTTCCTCCTTTTCCCCTTCGGCCTCGTCCCTCTCTTCCTCCGTTGAGAAACACGCCGGAATCCGGCCGAAAGTGCCTGGCTTTTCCGGCGAAAATCCTCTCCCAAAATCTCTGTTTTTCGCTCTAAAAGCTCTGATCTTTTTTCGATTCTCCGTTCTGTTTTTATAGACTTCCTAAGAGTCCTAAATCGAAACACCGTCTCCGTTTTGGACTCCAACTCCCCATCGAGCACGCCTCTTCTAGCCCTCCGATTCCGGCACTTTCCAAGTTCGGCACGACTCTATTTTTTTTACATTTTCGGTTGAGACGGCTATGTCTGTTTTCCCGCTCGTTGAGCCTCACCGATCCACTGCCATTCCGCCGTCATCTCCTTGCCGGTTGTTTCACCGCCGCCGTGACCACATACGCCGTCGTCAAGCTCTCCATCACCGATCGCCTCGCCGAGCATGAGCACCCATCTCGAGCTCCGCCGTCGTCTGCAGTCTTCCATCGCCACCGTGAGAGCTTCCGTCGTCGTCATCGTCGACGTGCCCAGTCCCTGCTGTGAAGCTCCGCCTTCGTCTGCAGTCCTCGCCCCGCCTCCGTCGAATGTAGCCGCTGGCTGACTGTCTGCTTCGTTGCCCATCAAAACAGAGCATCACCTCTATTTGGAACGAAAGGCCCGAGCTTTGGCTCGGGCCGGTTCTTTGCTTTTATTATTTTTTTTTCTTTTTAACAACCCAAACTGGAACTGGAACTGAACCAATCATTTTTCCTTTGTTTTTTTTTTCTTCTTTAAAACCCGACGTATCAACCGCATCCGTCAAATCTTCAATCTCATAACCGAACCAGTTTGGCGTGCATTCACCTTTGACGATCTTTATTAAGACTCCTAAAACCTGCATAAATAAGGTTTAAATCTTAATTAGACGCGTAATAAAATATAATCCATTAAATCCAATTAACGCATCTAAATTAATCAATTAAACGCATTTATTTATTAAACTCCTAATTACTTATCTAATCACGATTAACCGTTAATAATCCTTACTTCAACTAAAATTACGACCAAAATATAGGCAGAAAGGCATATAAAAATGTGTATATTTTGTAGATATCACTGTGAAATCAAAATCCAACGGCTAGAACATGAGCTAGCCTTATATAAACTATTCCATCCATTTTAAAATACTATGTGCATTTGAGAAAATTCTCATTTTTTGTTGGACCATGATGCCTATAAGGAAGTCACATGACTCCTCCCTATATCCCATCCAACTCATATGCTCGAACCAAGTTCGAGTCAATCTTTCTAAGGGGCATGAAAGAAGCAAAACATTTATCCACTGTGGATGTTTTCAACTTTCAAGCATGAGGTGTTTCTGCTGAAAGTTTAAAAAATCCCAAAAACACATCCAGTTGAAAAAAATTCAGCTGGATGTTTCCTTTTAATCACTAACCAAGTGGCTCCTAAGTCTCCTCTAATTTTGGAAGGAGGAAGGCATATAATTTGGCAAAATATATATAATATTTAAAACAATAAATATTTCCAAATGCACATAGTGTTTTGGAACATAAGGAGTATATGAGAGTGATCTTATTTAAACTTTTCTAATATATATATATATATATATATATATATATTTAATATCTCAAGTTTCTCAAAAGTTGAGCCGTTAGGAAACGGAGATCTTTATTATACATTATCTTCGAACAGAATTTACTTACTTTCTTCAATTGCGACATGCCTATCAATATAGTAACAAAAAGGAATATATATAGAATTTACTTGTTATTTTCTTTTTATATATATTTTTAATATCTAAAGTCTCCAAAAAGTTCGATCGGTTAGAAAACGGAGATCTTTATTATACACTATCTTCCAACATAATTTACTTTATTTCCTTAATTGCGAAATGCCCATCAATATTGTAACAAAGAGGAAAAGGAAAAAAGAAATGTCCATCAAAAGGCCTGAGCCATTATTGTCTAGAAAAAAAGGCTTGTCTTCAAGGATTTTGCAAGACACACCCAACATTAAGAATCTCTTTATTCTACTGGTCATTAATTGCCCGAAATGTCATCACTCAAATTGACATCTCAACATCCAGAATCTCATTATTCTCCTCCTCATTAATTGCCTGAAATATCATCACTCAAGTTCCACGTCTTATGGATGGCTTTCAACATGTGTATATAAAGGTCCAACATAGGAAGATAATTCAACGGCGGGCTGCTTATCAAATTTCATTATCAATCAATTTTCATGTTGCTGAAGCCGCTACAATTTGTCCAAAATACACTGTACCAAGATAGATTAGGATGTTTGAATATAAAAAAAGATAGACTAGGATGTACTACAATGCGTTTAAATTCTTATAAATCTTCCTCATGAGAGATTTTTCCCCGCCATTAACAAAAAGAAACAAACAACTGCCCAACAAGAGCATTGGTTGGTCTACGGATGTCAATTGATTTCACCACTTTATAATCCTGGATGGGCTTAAAGGCTTCTAATGGGCACCCTTAACTAATAAGAGATGCATGGATTGTATGAATGGAACCTCTTTTTTTGTATTCATTCTTTTATTTTTTCACTCTTTTTACAGATAGCCGTGCATGTGCTCATCACGTTTGATGTTCATACAGTGCGTTCTTCTTTGGAAGGAAATTGTATATCAAAGTACCCACTAGCTACTCAACTCTCCAAGGAATAGGAAATGGATACAGATAACAGCCATCCTACTGGAAATAGCTGAAGAAAAAAGGCCCCTCCTGATATTATGAAATATTCTAAGATACATTGATTTCTTGAAGAAAATCTGGCCTCTGCATATGCTTGGCGCCTTCTCCGGCCATGGGAGAGGCCGTCGGCCAAGCGGGGGCGACTCAACCTTCTCGGACGGTTGGGACTAGCCTAGCTGGCAGGCCATGTTATTTGCAAAATTGGCTACCGTGGACCAGCCAGATTCCGAAGCTTAATGATGAAGGTTATACTCCCTCCTGTCACTTTTAACTTGTAATAGATATATATTTTTTTTTAAATGAACTAAATTTTTAGTAGTTGAAAAAAATTTGTATCTATTAAAAGTGACCGGAGGGCATAGTTTTCAAAACCGGACCGGACCGGCCGGTCCGACCGCGGAGAACCGGAACCGGGTGGGAAACCGGTTCGGTTCACCCGGCCGGTTTTTTTAAACCGGACCGGTCACGGTCAGTTTTTTTTTTTTTTTTTGGAAAAAAACTGCTGTTTGAGGGGGATTCGAACACCCCCCCCCCCCCCCCCTCTCCCCACCTAACACTTGACTTAACCACCTGGGCTACCTGTGTTCCTGTGTTAATGTGATACAAATAAACTATTTAATATATATTTACCACTTATACTTCAAAACCGGGTCATTCCGGTTTGACCCCGGTTTGACCGTGGTCAAACAGCGGTCCAACCGGACCGGCCATCAATCCGGGTCGATGGCCGGTCCGGTTTTGAAAACCTTGCCGGAGGGAGTATTAATAATGGCCGTGCTTATACTTGACTTATTCTATTGGAAAAGCACGTGGAGCAGCCCCTTTTAAAACCAATCGCGTTGCCAATTTCGAATTTTCGACATCGTTCAACATACCAGACCAACCTAACAAGCAATTCACTATGTTTCAGTCTCTATTATTAAATCAGATTAGTCCAATCCGCCCCATGGTCCACAACGTTGGATGGATAAGCTGTTAAGTTGGTCCTATTCCAACATAAGATATTCTTGTTCAATAATCAACCACGTCAATACTCCATTAGTAGCATTTCTTTCTCTAAACAGCATGTATATGATAAACCTCCGCACCAACAATCACATGGGCACTGTGGTTTCAGCTGGACCTCGAGACAATGACTGACCTGGACCTCCACCCAAACTTCCCCTTTCATGCAGCGTATAATCGCACCAAATAGTCCGTTTGAGAGACAAACCAAATCAAGCCAAAGGTGAAAGGCCCAGAGTTCCCCGAGGCTCACAACTAAAACGTATTCGACAAAGAACGTCTAGTCGCATCACCATTCCCATCGATCACATATCCCTGCACGCTCCCTGCAATTCGTCCATGAATTCCTCCTGCTTCTTCTCCACTCTCGAAGAAGAGACAGGACTGCGAAGATCAACAAGCTCAAGCTCTTCTTTCCCCACAACACACATTCCAACCTGCACTCCTCTTCCCCAGCTTCTCTCTTTCCCATTAGATTAATGGCAAAGCAGGAAAATCAAACATAAAAAAGTAGAAGACAGGGGTGTTGGAAGAAACCTACAAACGAAGCAGTCGTCGTAGTCAAACAAAACCAGCTTTACCAGCCAGGAACCCCACCCCTGAAAAAGAAAGCAAAAGCGGAGCAAATCCATTCCCTTCTTTTCCTTCCTTCTCATTCATACCATTCTGTACTCCGAAGTCCAAACTCCTCTGCCTTCTCTCATGGCAGTTCTTCGTTTCCCCGTCTTTGTTTTCTTCTTGTGCTTTCTCTTCTGCTTGGTTGATTCGCAGGAGGAGCTCCCTGATGCTTCTCTTGTGCTGGGAAAGATCAAAGCTTCCCTGCAGGGTGACAGGAAAAATCTGCTGCTTTCCTCCTGGAACCTGTCCCGGCCTCTGTGCTCGTGGCGAGGCCTCAAATGGGGCTTCACCGATGGGTCTCTTCTCCGCTGCGATGAATCGTCTTCTTCTTCACTGAGAGCTAACCTCACACTCGCAAGAGACCCACGCCTGAGGCTGCTCTCCCTCCAGCTCCCGGCGGCGGGTCTTTCCGGAACCATTCCGAGAGAAATCGGCGAGCTTTCGTCGTTGCAGTCGCTCTACCTCGGCGTGAACTCGCTCTCAGGCCCCATCCCGCTCGAGCTCGGCAACAGCGCTTCCCTCTCCGATATCGACCTCCGCGAGAACACCCTGTCTGGGTCGCTCCCTCCTTCTACATGGAACCTCTGCAACCGCCTCGTCTCGCTCCGGCTCGGCGGGAACAACCTCACCGGCTTCCTCCCGGAACCGGCCGTGCCTAACTCTTCCTGCAGCAGCTTGCAGGCCCTAGACTTGGGGAATAATAAGTTTCAGGGAAATTTTCCAGGGTTCATCACCACCTTTCACTCGCTGAAGGAGCTTAATCTCGCGAACAACAACCTCTCCGGCCCCATTCCCGATCAGCTATCCGCATTAAGCCTGGAAAGATTGAATCTTTCCTACAACAACTTCAGCGGGCGCATACCAGCAGGCTTCGCCCGCTTGTCGGCCGAGGCCTTCGTGGGTAACAGCGGTGAGCTTTGTGGACCTCCTCTAGGAAAATGCGAAGGGGCGTCGGGATTGAGCTCAGGGGCCATCGCCGGGATTGTGATCGGACTAATGGCCGGACTGGTGCTAGTGGCTTCCGTCTCAATCGGGCTAGTGCAGGGGAGGCGCAGGAAGAGCAGAGCCAAAGATTCAATTGTGGATGACGGCGACGGGGAAGAGTACGAGGACGGCGGTGAAGGGGAAGGGAAGCTGCTAGTGTTTCAGGGCGGGGAGCATTTAACGCTGGAAGATGTCTTAAATGCAACTGGTCAGGTAGTGGAGAAGACGAGCTACGGGACTGTTTACAAAGCCAAGCTTCTCGACGGGGGAACTATTGATTTGCGGCTTTTGAGAGAAGGCAGCTGCAAGGACCGAGCTTCGTGTTCGCCCGTCATCAGGCAGCTGGGTCGAGTTCGCCATGAAAATCTAGTCCCTCTTCGAGCTTTCTACCAGGGCCAGAGAGGAGAAAGACTGCTCATATACGATTACCTCCCCAACAAGAGCCTCCACGACCTTCTCCATGGTATGAATCCTTCGTTTTTTTAATTGATTTTTAGAAACCCATATGGTAAACAATCTGATTTTTGTGAAATTTTCATGTTTTGGGGGATTCGTTCAGAGACTAGAGCAGGGAGGCCGATGCTGAACTGGGCGAGGAGGCACAAGATAGCGTTGGGGATTGCGAGGGGACTGGCCCATTTGCATGCAATGCACGAAACGCCGATCACACATGGAAATGTTCGATCGAAGAATGTTCTTGTGGATGAATTCTTTGTGGCGAGATTGACAGAATACGGCCTAGATAAGCTAATGGTGGGTGCGGTGGCGGACGAGATGGCAGGGACTGCGAAGACGGAAGGGTACAAAGCGCCGGAGCTGCACAAGATGAAGAAGTGCAATTTCAGGACTGACGTTTACGCCTTCGGGATACTTCTGTTGGAAATTCTGCTAGGGAAGAAGCCGGGGAAGGACGCGCGGACAGGGGAAGTAATGGACTTGCCGGCGATGGTGAAGGCGGCGGTGCTGGAGGAGACGACGATGGAGGTGTTCGACGTGGAGTTACTGAAGGGGATCAGGAGTCCGATGGAGGACGGGCTGGTGCAAGCCCTCAAGGTGGCAATGGGGTGCTGCGCGCCGGTGGCGACGGTGAGGCCGGACATGGTGGAGGTGGTGAAGCAGCTGGAGGAGAACAGGCCTAGAAACAGGTCTGCTCTGTACAGCCCCACCGATCGGAGTGAGATTGGCACCCCTTTCTGAACATCACACTTCACACCATCGTCTCCTCCACACGATTTTAGTTAGATGTTTTCCCGTTAGGTGGTGATAAAATGTCATTTGTTGCACGGTTAGTCATCCTTCGACGATTGTTGTGGGTTTGGGGAACGCCATGTGTAATAATTGGTAGAGACTTTACATGTAACAAGAGAATACGAGGCGGGTGCACAATTAAAAAAGAGGAGCCCATTGAGTACCTGCTTAAGCGCATGCTTCATGCGCGTCAGTAGTCACTTCTGCTGAATTACTTAAATATAAGCAACATTTGTGTATTCTGTGCCTGCCAAATGGCAAATACATACGAAAAGACAAAAATGCTTGGGGGCAGCTTCCACTCCGAGCAGGGAATGCACTCAAATGCTTCATATTAGCTTGTACTGCTCCCATAAAAAATGTTGTGCACCAACCTTTTTCAGATTTCAACCTCCAGGTCAAAAAGCTTAAAGGTGTCGTCTCGCTTTGATGTTCAATAATGTCAAGCGAGAGATCGAGCTCAGGGCTCACCTCAGCAGCTAAACCACCAGCCTGAAAGTATGTAGGCCGTTTGAGGCATGATTATAAGTAAATATACAAAGTGGATTTTAGATATCCACTGTAGCATCTATATTTTTTCCGTATCCAACCTGAAACATGTCTAACTAAATAGTGTTTCAGTTGAATACGGAAAAAACCTGAATGCTACAGTGTAGCAAAATATTCAGTTATTTTGCTTTTAATCATGCCCCAAACGGCCAAATATCAGGATCATTTTAGCCAAAAGAAATTGTTAAGATCAGACCCAACGACACACAGACCAGACCTAATAGGGTATAAGTCCTGTAGCTGCGCTATGTACTAAAAGATGGGGGCCTTTATCTATCTTGACAAGAAATGAAATTGCCTTTCACACGCTGGATGATATCTTGTCCAAATGTGGTGCTACAGTGGAAATGGGTCTTTTCCCCCATTATATGCTCCATCAAAATCACATCCCCAACTCCTTCGCTGTCCTGATCCGTTTCTTTTTTGTGTGGGGGCCCAAGAAAGTTCTGTTTCCTTAGTGGGCATCCGTGACCACCAAGAGTTCACATGATGGGCTCTCGTGAAAACACATTAAAATCAGAAGGGGTTTAGACTTTAGACGATGTGTCTGACTACTTGATTTCGCCAAAGATAACTATCCATGTCTTCTGTACGATAATTTCACTGACATCTGCAAGGCCCGGATAAGGGTCAGTACCACATTATTTTGTCTGCTATACGAAGGTCCGTTATACTGCTTCATCATATTCTTTGTTATTATAGCCTAATGTGACTCTAATCTTAGCCACGGGATGTCGGTCGACGAAAGAGATGAAATATCATAAATATATCAAAAATATTGTGTAAAAAAATATCGGTGGTCAAAAATTAGTTTTTATCTTCTATTTTTACAATTTAACTTCTAATTTAGACAAAGCATCGATTTCAAAATATGTATAAAATCACATATTATGATGGGAAACAAATAGGAATTTTTTTTTCCAAAAAAAAAATTTTGTTTGAAATTAATTTTTTAAAAAATAGCGATATATCGGCGATATTTAGAAAAAAAAAAACGAGATTGACTCTGTGTATCGGGTGGAGCCCGATACCGATATATCGGCGAGCTGGCATTCCATGATCTTGGCTATTGGAGCAGGAAAGCAAAATGAGCTAACCATATAGACGACGGCTAAGTTGCTAAACATCTTGTGGCAAAAGCATACCTGCAAACATTGATGAGCCTAATGTAACTCTTATAATCAGCAATCACCGTGACATTCTTCCTCAAAATCTCATATTTTGGTTCTCACTTATGTGAAAACCTCTTCTATCCTCTACTGAGACATCAAGAGAGAGAACCTAAGGAAATTGGAGAAGCTTTTGGTTAATGTAAAACTAGGTGTAGAAGGAAATTTTTAAAATGATACACTAATAGGACCTGATAGGATTGCATTAAAATATGGAAATGTGTGGGGATCATATAATTAGGCTTTTATTCAGCGAGTGCTACACGTACTAGAATTAGGCTATAAAACCAAGAGAGCTTTGTCTTGAAGCAGAGGTGCCAAGTGCCACCCCCCACTCCATTGGCCACCTACAAAGATTTTAACCTGATTTAGGGGCTATTTGGGGCGTGAAAAATCAGCTACATCTACCTGGATAAATTTGGAAAAAATCAGCTAAATAGTGGATAAATGGGATAATCCATTTAGGTGTTTCAGCTTGTTAGTGGATTATCCCAAAAATCCACTAACCAGCTGGATTTTTCAATGTGGATGGAGCTGATTTTTCACACCCCAAATGGCAGGGTAAGTGGATTATCCCATTTATCCACTTTTAAGCTAGATTTTTCCAAATTTATCCAAGTGGATGGAGCTAATTTTTTACGCCCCAAACGGCCCCTAAACAGGTGTGTATTTTGTATGGGCAGACGGTGCTATAAGAGGCGGGTTGCCCTCCCCCTTCTAGTCCGGTCCTAAGGACTCGGACATCCCTTCTTGTAAAATAAGAACTTCACTCAAAACAAGAATTTTAAGAAACAGTTATAGCCAGAGCTTAGGGGTCGGGGAGCAGGAGGCGATCCATAGAAGACTAGGCCCATGAGTTTTCTATTTGTTATGGTTGATATGTTTCATTGTTTTGCTATGGTCTATGGAATCATGGAACATTCTTTTTCGATGACGATGCACTTCCATGGGAAAACCAGGCCTATCATTTATTAAAAAAACTGGGTTCTAGCTTCGAAGCAACCCCAGCCTCACAAATTGAAAACTCGCGGCAGCACCACTCCACAAGACCATCTGCGCCACCGCTCTCCTCCGACCTGCGTCCAATGACCACTGTGGCGGAATACTCATCAAATTAGTGATAATGGGTCTTCTTCATATCTCTTCCATCATCGTCCCTTCATCACCAATCTTCAAATGCAAATCTTCCTTCACTTCAGTCTGCCACAGCCGCCGGCCCCTTCTTCCTGCTCTCAGTCCTCTTCGCAGGTCGTTGGCTTTCCTTGCGCAGAAGGTGTACAAGGACCCAAGTAGTTGCTGCTGCCCAATCAAATTTCTTCAAAGGTTTGTTGAAGTTGCAGTCTTTTCTTGCATAGTTTTTCTGGCTTTCCATTTTTCTGGAGGTGGATGCTCTCTTTAGTTGCTCCCATTTCAAAGCAAGTAGCAAGTTCTCATTACCAACTTTTCTATGTTGAAGTTCGTACTTATCACTTGAAGTTTTGATTGCCCTTTTCGACTAATTGCAAACTTCAGATGCTGGTCGTGCTCAAGTGAAATGAGTAAACTTTATGCTGTTTCGATTTTCAAACTTAAAACTAGAGTTATGCAATTTAGGAGTTATTGCAAACTTCAGATACTGGTGGGGCAATATGGAAATGAGTATGCTTTATGCTGTTTCGAACTTAAATTTAGAGCTATTAAATTTAGAGGACTGCAATCTATAGTCTGCTCTTACGAATTTTCAATTTCTGATTGAATTATTTTTTTGTAACTGCTAATTGTGAATATGATGTCAAGTATGTACAGTTATACGAACAGTTTGGAGGGTCGGAAATGATGGAATTGATGCCGGCACCGAGTTTGTGCCTGTAGGTTTTAACTTTCTTTTGTATTTTCGATAAATGACTAATCCGTGCGTTTGGTTTAGCGGGTCCTAATTTAATGAATTTAGTTCATGTTTCTTTTTTATGAAGTATTTTAGTTTGTATTGACCAACAGTTTGTGTTTGTAATTGCAGGATGTGGTTCCAAGACCAGTAGCAAGAATTGGCGTTGCTGCTGTCATTGCCATTGTTTCCATTGTGGTGCTTAGATCAGTCATTTCCACAGCATTTTTTGTCTTGGTATGTAAGCTTTGTGCATTCCAATTTCAACTTTTTTAGTTAATTTTTTCATGTAATGATGCAAATATTCAACGACCTGCAGAATGGTTAATCGCTTCCAGCTTTCAGTGCTTGATTGCAACTAGTATGAAAGAATTTAAAAAAAAACTAGTATCATAGATGTTATGACCTTATTCTAGCTAAGTTAGGATTAATAGTTTTCTTCATTAGTTGGATTCTTAGGACTAGACTCTTATGTCAATTAGGACTATAGTTTAGAGTCTATCCTATGTCAATTAATATTATGGTTTAAGAACTTATAATTATGTAAAAGAATCTTTCCTAATCAATTATCAAAGATCAATGGACTAATTATTTTCTAGTTTAATTTAATCTAGTCTTTCTTAGCCCTAATCCTACTTTTTATCCCCCTTCTCCTAGATTCTCATGTAGATTACGGTCTACATCATTGGTATCGGAGCCAAGTTCCGAAAAGTTGCGGGGCTCCCCCGTGCTTTCGCCAAGGGATTACGAAGCCTCTTTAACGAAGCTTAAACAGCAGAGAAGCATTGCAGCAGATTTTTTCTGTGTCAGCAAGTCTATCCTTGTCAACGCTTGCACGAGCACAAACCGACGATCAAATCACCGCTGGACTGCCCATGGAATTCGAAGCTGAAACAGACTTGAAGCCACAACTAATGGCCATTGCACCAGATATGACTGACGAGAGAGAAGCGTTGCAGCCGATTTTCTCTCCGTCCCTATCTTCTACCTTTCTGGTCTCTGTGTTGGGGCATCCGACCTCCTCCACACACACACTGTCCACGCTCGAGGATGAGCCAGAGGTGAACACGACACCAACAATGCCACCACCTTTAAAACCGCCAGCGCGCTTACGACCACCAAAGCCACCACCTTCAAAACCGTCGGCGCACTTCCGACCATCAAAGCCATCACCTTCAGAACCGTCGGCGCGCTTCCGACCACCAAAGCCACCACCTTCAGAACCGCAGGCGCGCTTTCGACCACCAAAGCTACCACCTTTAGAACCACGTGTGTGCTTTCGATCGCCTCTTCCACCTGATGGGTTTCCAATCGAACCACATCGACGTCTTCCATCACTGGCGGCTACAGATCTGGTACCGGCGATCATCGTCCAGCTTCACGCACAAATGTTCTGTTCCGGGCTCACGTCTGACGTCTCCTCCGCTAGCCGTGTCATTGCGTTTTGTGCTCTTGATGCCACCGGGAGCATTGACTACGCATGCCTCATGTTCGATCAAATACCCAAGCGAACATGGTTCATGTTCAATTGCATAATTAGGGGATACACCAACAAAAATTTGCCCCGGATGCGCTGTTATTCTCAAGGAATTCCATATCGGCGAAATTTCGCCGATATATCGATTTCGGGCCCCACCCGATACATCGAAATCACCAAATATTATTTTTTTAAAATTTTTTACAATATCAGCAAAATTTTGCTATTTAAAAAATATTTTTAAAAAAAGGGGGAATTTTTTAAAAAAAAAAAAGAAAAAAAAACAACTTTTCCATTGTTTCCCATCCTAATATGCATATTTTGAAATCTATGCTTTGTCTAAATTATTATAACTCATTTTAACAGTTAGATTGTAAAAATATATGGTAAAAATTAGTTTTCAACTATCGTACAAGAGGCCCAGTAACCTGCAATCGATTGGAGAGAAGCCGATTGTTAACTCTAAGTGAACATACCCTAAAATGTAAAATATTGTAGCCAGAGACTTGTAAAGCTACAATCTTTGTTGCAATTTTCACAATTACTGCAGAAATACGCATTTGTAAAAAGAGATTCCTTGGTTTAGAGAAACTGTACAAGGTCACCTACTCTTACCAGTAGTGGAATGAGCCAAATGTTTGTTACATCATGAAGTGTGACAATGTTTTCTGCCTGAAAATGAAACAAGAGAGAACCTGAGAAACCAGCTCCAAGCTCTTTTCAAAATGTGATTGCACACATCAATGCCAAAAATCATACCTAATCAGTCTTGCCGGCGACCAATCATCTGTCGACAGGCAGGACGCGAGGAGATGGAGCGGGCACTTGGAGTGTTCAAGTTGAGGGAGGCCTTCGGAGCGTCGGGGTCGATAGGGAGTTTCATGAGATTCCCCTTCGGAGCGTCGGGGTCAATAGGGAGTTCTAGCCTGTGGAGCGTCGGGGTCGAGATAGGTGGCGGCGACGAGGGAAAAGGGTGTGGAAGGCAAAGGAGGGGCGACGAGGGAGGAGGCGGAGGAGGGAGAGGCGGCGACGAGGGGAGTGGGTAAGGGTATCGGGGGAGGGGGAGGGGGGGGTAAGGGATGGGTTTTTTAATAAAAACACGTTTCAAGCATTAGATGAAATCTAACGGCCACTAACAAAACCAACCAGAGAGAAGCTCTCTCCTGTCGGTTGGAGAGTACCTTTTTCTTTTTTACAAATATCTTCGATATATCTCCGAAATTTTGTCTCTTAGGTCGATCGATATTTTACCGAAATCTGATACGGAATTCATTGGTTATTCGATTCTTCACATTCCCTTCTTTGTTTAAATCATGTGATGACTATAATGTGGGAAGGCAGCTTCACTGCCAGGTAGTGAAGTGGGGGATTCGTGCATGATGCATATGTGCAGAATACGTTGATGGGCATGTACTCAGATTGTGGGCCGTTGAGAGATGCGAGAGAAGTGTTTGATAAAATGAACGAGAAGACTGTGGTCTCTTGGACGATCATGATAGGTGGATCTACACATTGGGATCAGCCCGGATGTGCATTGGGTTTGTTTCGGCAAATGAAGTTTGAAAATGTGACGATGAATTATGTTATTTTGGTGAATGTTCTTTCGGCTAGTGGAATGGCAAGGGACTTGGAGATGACTGAAGTGGTACATGAGTGTATAAGCGAGCATCTAATTGAGTCTAATCCAGTTCTTACTACAACACTTATGGATGCATATTGCACATGTGGGGTTGTATGGCAGCTGTTCGAGAGGTTTTCAGTGTGGTGCAAGAGAAAAATTCGTTTTATTGGAACATTATGATCCATGGGCTTGTGGAGGATACTGAGTACGAAGAAGCACTGTCTTTGTTCCGGGATATGCAACTTGAAGGTGAGAAAGCCAATAAAGCGACTATGGTGAGCTTGTTGCTAGCCTGCTCCCATCTCGGTGCCCTTGGCCTGGGAAGATGGCTGCATTCATGCATATATATAAGGAGAATATTGAGGTCGACGTGGTCCTAGACACCGCACTGGTCGACATGTATGGAAAATGTGGATGTGTAGCTGCAAGTTTTCCGCGGTCCACCTACTCTGTTTTGCGTGGATGACCTTCTCTCTGTTGGCGCTTCGTCGGAACCTCTGTTACCACCGCTGCACCCACCGCCACCGACGTACCCTCCAGCTTCTTCTCCTCCGCCTGAGATTTTGCCACCGCCTTTCCCAAAGCTATGGCCTTTGCCGTTGCCTCCGCCGCCAGCAGACCGCCGTCTACGTCACCTTGTTGAAGTGCCTCCTCCACAAAGGGCTCCGTTGCTCTTCTATCCTTCCCCTTCGTCTGGTACCGGCAAGTTCCACAACATTGTAGATGGGAGGTGTGAGGATCGAGAAATACCCCATCTGCACCATGCAGATTGCTTAGCCTCGGCACATGGTTGGTTGCTGCTGAAGAATTGTAGGTCCGGTAAATTATACTTGTTCAATCCTTCTTCCTCCAAACGATTGTCTTTGCCAAGACTTGAGGAAGAAAAAGAACCGTCCGTGTACATCTTCTCGTCGGCCCCGGGGAGGCAAGACTGCTTCATTGTTGGTATTTACAAACTATGTCCGTACTTCCTGTATTCTCCACCCAGGGGAAAGAGATGGGAGAAGTACGAGTTGAATATTGATCGGTGTATTCTGGCAAATTCAAGTTGCAATGGAAAAGTATACATGTTTACAAGTAAAATGGAACTCGTGGTCATTGATTTTGCTCCACTCCTTTTGGTACAGTATTTGGATACAAGTTGGATATATAGCCTTCCAGCATACGATACGATCACCAGTTTGGTATCGTCGTCAGGAAACCTCTTTTTAGTTGAGCAATACTCCTATCATCATACTCAGCCTGCAATAATTCGCACTGTTCATGTTTTCAAGCTTAACTTCTCTTTGAAGACCTGGGAATCTGTTGATAGCATCAACAATGCAGTGTTCGTGATGGGTCCTGATCACGCGGAATCATTTCTGGCAGTGAACACAGGGTTGAAAGGAGATGGCATTTCTTTTGTTGATGATGATGCTTTATATTGTTTTGACTTGCAATATCGAAGTTTGACTGTCAGTTACACTTATTCAAGTTCCTATAATGGTTGGGAACCTTTCTGGTTACTGCATGATGACATACTTGTGAACCAACAAGAAAGAAACCAAGTCATACCAAACTTAGAAGAAAGAGTTCATTTTGATCATCCGAAGTTTGTGTTACCTCCTCCACGAGGTGGCCAGTTTCTTCAGCAACTTTGTGAAAATAAAATAAAAAATTTAAAAACGTACGTGTGCTGAGGCGATTCGTCTACAGGAACCTTCCTGGGCCTAACGCATTTTGATGAAGTTGCGTTTCGCGCATTTTTGCCTTCGATGCAAAAAGACAAAAGTACCTCGAGGACGAGGTGATGCGGAAGCGTTGGTGGAATGTTATGACCTTATTCTAGTTAGTTTAGGATTGATAGTTTTCTTCATTAGACTAGACTCCTATGTCAATTAGGACTATAGTTTAGAGTATATCCTATGTCAATTAGGATTATGGTTTAAGAGCCTATAATTATATAAAAGGGTCTTCCCTAATCAATAATTAAAGATCAATGGAATAGTTATTTTCTAGTTTAGCTTAGTCTAGTCTTTTTTAGCCCTAATCTTACTCTTTCTCCCCCTTCTCCTATAATAGATTCTCATGTAGATTACGGTCTACATCAATAGAATTTATGAGGGGAAAGAAACCTAGGTCTCTAAGAAGCTTTTATCATGAATATCATACCCCTTAACCTAGCTATCTGAGGTCAGCAGCATGGATTTTATACAATTTTGACCCTTTTATCAGTTTCAAAATGATGGTACGAAACCCATGCAAATAAACATAATGCCTTCTTTTTTTGATATATGCTTGTGCAGTTTTCTGCTTCTAGGCAATTGACCAATTGAATAATCTTGAAAAGAATGTGGCAACGGCTTACGCACTTTTGTCCCTCAGTACCTAAAGTTGAAAGGTTCATCTGTTTTGTCAAGTCAATCTTCTGCTCAAAAATTGGATATCTTGTAATAAGTACTGATATAATTGGGCATTTGCAAGCAAATCTATATTTTAGTGGAGTTTGACGGATTTTTTTAAGTTAGATTTCATGAGGGTAACTGTTAGGTTTGTTGGGGTTTTGACCCTGTTGGATGATCGAAGAAGTAAAAGGAACACTTGAGAAAATTGGCAAACACAAAACACACTATGATTTGGTGTGGTTTTGCTAACACCGCCTTGCCACCAAGAAAAAGTTTCCTTTCTCTATGTCGTGAAAAACAAGATTACAAGAAACTCTCTCTAAATCCTAGAGATTGCGTATGGATCTGCAACTTTCCACAAGGGGCCGATCGATCACAAATAGCAATTACAACACAAAATTTGGATCTATCACCCTGCTGGAGTGATCTATCATCATACCTATAAGATTGTCGGAGAGAGACTTGACCATCAGTGCTACATTCTTCTAATCTTTCCCGCATCCTCTTCCTCCTCCCCCTCCATAGGAGTTCAAGGCACACCAAAATCCCAACAATCTCTACCTTGACTTGAACTCCCGAGTCAGCAGCTACACGGGGTTAGTGGTTTTGGATTTCATAATGAAATCCTTGAATTTTAAAATGTGGCGGTATTCGTTGAGGATTTTTAAGAATGCAGCATTAGTCAAAAGTTGTAGAACTTTACAATATCAGATTTTGGGCACTGTATCCACAGAAATATTGAATTTTATAATTTCACCTCCCGAGGTGGTATTTTAAAAGACTGAGCCCATCGACTCTTTTCTCTTCTTCATCTTTTCCTCTCCAGCCGAACCAGTCCGTCTTCGCCGGCAACTGCAACAGTCCCCATGTGGCACGACCAAGCCCTTGGACCTTGCTTTGGTGAGGCCCATAAAGGACTGCCCTTTATCAAGGATTTTAAGAAATACTTATAATATAGGGAATTCCAAAAACTTTTAACTTTGGCAGCTTAAATCCAAGAATTCGGAGCATACTATAGAATGCCATATTCTAGATTCCGAATTTTACAATCCAAAATGACTAACGCCCAGCTCTAACCATCTCCACCTTTGGCTCAAACACCCAAGTCACTTAGGAGCTTCATTGGACACATTCACCAAAGTTCAAGACACCTTCTAACAAGGTTCTGTATGCAAATCTTGGAAAAATTGTTCCTCTTGAAGGGATGATGACCTGCAAGCCGATGGCCTCAGCTGGAGATGCATAACATTATAAACGAGAACAAACTAAATGTATTTTAGATAATTAGTAGAAACTAGATATTTATAACATCATCCTTTTAGGGTTAACTCATATATAATCACTTAATCTGTAGCGAACATTATCTACTGTCTATACATTGCTGGAAGCCTAACAAACATAGAAATTTCTCTATTATTGCCTGCAGTAATATATACATTTTCCAGTTCCAAGTTTTGGCATCCATGAAGATTAATAATGCCAACTCTTTTGTAGGGCAATTAAATATGCCAGTGAGCAGGGTTTTTGGCAGCAGTTGAACGTTATGATTTTTCGTTTTATATAGTTGCAACTCACTCACCCCACCACGTACAAACAACATGCTGCGGGGTCGGGATTCGAATCCAAAACTTCTTCCTCAACATGGAGAGATCCAACCGGCGGCACATGCTAAAGTCGCGGAATTTTATGGATTTATATTGAATGTATTGATTTTCAAGTTCTTAATGCTAGGGCCATGGACTTCATCTAATACATTCCTTCTAATTGCCATGATTTGTAATTTTCAGTGCTTTGAATCTCTGCTCACTGTTCTTTCTGTTGGACAGGGGATGATGGGTTTCATATATTGTCACGCCCCGAATTTCAAAACCTCGAATAAAGCGCGGAAGCACTAATTCAATTAAGATCATGAGGCCGAAACCCCGAACGCGACCGAATACTCGATCACACCACGTCCTCATTCCAGAATGCTTAACCAACGCCCGTTTACAAAAAAAAAATCTTAAATAATAAAACTTCGCTATTACAATAATTCAACTAACATAATCCATCAAACATAAATGCAACTCAGCACACAGGCTGATTAGTTTTGCAAAATACGAAATTAAAACATGAAATAAATCTGCTTCTAACAACTTTCTACCATCGGGCTCCATTGCACGAACCTTGCTAGTTCTTTTCTACTTTGAGTCCTGCATCGAGAGATGCATGAGTATTTCGGAAGAAATACCCAGCAGGAGCCAAGAAAATCCACAAAATAAAAATAACAATAGGAATACTGATATTAGGGTAACAAGAATTAAAGACACATTTGTCAATGTCAAGATAAGCAAATACGGAGTTACCTCACCTGAATCATAATCATCATCAAAGACCATAAACGGTCAAGAATAAATAAACATTAACTTAGATCCCAAACGTATAGTGCGTCGGGAGGAAATAATAATGAATACTGACTCCAAACATATAGAGTATCGGAGATATCAATTTCTGCTCTCTTTTCAGTCCACTTCCCTTATGGACATCAATTACCAGAACATCCTAGAGGTTCTACAGAGGAACCCAGCCATGCGTCTAGGGATGCTGGCCCCATCGGTGCTTACGGGCACAATGGGCTAAGACTGCAGACCTTCCGTAATGTCATACAATCTAAAGCGCACGCGTTGCCATCATCGGCTGAACTACAGAGGTTCGTAATATAATCTGAGATCTCGCAAGATCTAGCAATGGCTTGTGAGCATACTATGATTCCAATCTAAGAGCGTTCAATAAAACTCTTAGTAGAGAAATAGTTTACATAGAACTGCATCAATCTAGAATAATATGGGTTCTCCCACCTAGAGACCCAGACAATAATTATCAGAAAACAGACTCTCAGAGGAGTACACTGAATTTCTCAATATCCCAAGGTTGACTCACATAAGAGTAACTAAAAAATTCTCAATGTTCAATCACAGGATGACTCAAGATTGAAACTCATCAGAAATAACTCATTAAACATCTTCACCATGCATAGCTCTAATCAAGACATCATCGATTCTGACAATAATGAGATTATATGACGTTGGTACATGATAGTAGGGTCTAGAAAACTAAACCCTAACCGAGAATCTAAGATTTCAAGTTCGACACCAAAGATAGTACATTGGTAGAACAATGCCCCACAAAGGAATGACTCGGTCTGACATGTCTCAATATCTGGATTGGATCAATTACTAGACGTTACTGACTTCATCTCTCTGGATTTTATATAGTCACTACAATTTATCAGTAGGTATATCACATAGGTTTTAATATAAGGTATAGTTTAAACAACCCGAAAATATGCTATTATCTACACAACAGCTCCTTTCTCAGGCTCACCACTGTCTGCACAGAACATATTCTAATCTGAGATTTTTATGACAGACAACCCCACGTCTCTAGATTCTAACCCATTTTACGGCATAATTTTCTGAATTTTTTAAATTTAGTTGTAATTTTTTTAGTATAG
Organism: Houttuynia cordata; assembly: GCA_039654745.1. Taxonomy (NCBI): domain Eukaryota; kingdom Viridiplantae; phylum Streptophyta; class Magnoliopsida; order Piperales; family Saururaceae; genus Houttuynia; species Houttuynia cordata. Next base: position 27,502,432 of record CM077507.1, on the reverse strand, counting down.
TCTGTCGGCGCAGGACTAAATCTGGCCGAGAGCATTGACTTTAAACGTACTTAATCAGTACGGTTTATTACTTGATTTAATACTCATTAGCGTATTCTAGACTTAGTGTCTTATCTTTCCAGGTGATTACCAAGTCCCCATTAGTTCTGTAATTAATTAGTTTCTTCCCTAAATCGCTATTCCCTAAACAGATTTTACATACTCATACATTTTAAACTTGTAAACTGCAATTAGGACAATTATAATGGGACACAACCCACACTGACTCATGAAACTACTAGGGTACAGTAATCATCAAACTCCAGTAACCCTTACCCATAATAATTTTTTTTATATCAGAGGCATCATCTTCCTGTATCTACTCTTAAACAAAACAGTTTTTTGTTTAATTACTCTATTTCGACTATTATGACCCGAATGAGACAACCTTTCCAAGACCTGATCTCTGATGACTCAAGGCTGACTTGGAGTACTATATCTCACAAATACCAGCCGGCAAAGACACTAAAGTTTCAAACTTTAAGAATTACACTCTGCATATGATCAAAAATTTGGATTTACGATATGACCTATGATGGTCATCCACCCGGTCTTAATAGTCAAACTAGAAAAGCAGACAACTTTATGAGTCCAAGTCGGCATGCATAATAAACCAACTTATAACAAATCTATTGGATAGTACTCACGCTGAAGTGTCCTGATTGAGCCATGCATGAGAAGAGTCTGAGTTATGAATGATCGGGTTCAATAATCAACATGTTCATAATACCAACCGGTGTTCCAATACATCGAACAATACAAAGATTAACAAATCAACTTTAATATCGACATAACCATCAGCACTCATGAAGCGTATTCCTCAGGAAACATCAGAATTAAAATCATGGACTTGTAGGAAAAGAAAAGTATCCTACCTCGCAAGACAAAAATCCGATTTTTTTCTTTTACGCGAGTTGTCCCCTTCGAATCACTTCTCTTGCCTTCGCGATCCAAGCACTACCACCACAGTAGAAGACTGAAAGGAGGATGGATGAGGCTTCCCTTTGCTGGTTTGCACGTTTCACAAAGTCTCAAGGAAAAGTGCCGGCTCATCCTTTAGGCTGCGTTTGGAAACGCAGATTTGGATTTGAGGATTTGGATTTGGGGGCCCAAAATCCAAATTCTCTGATTGGATTCTATTTTGTTTTCAAGGATTTGAATTTTTCCGAAATCTCTCAGAATTTCCAAATTAACCCTTTTCTCTATGAGATTTGTAAATGACGTCTCAGAGACGTCATTTACAAATCCTCGATCGGGTTTTGGGGTCGGGGAGAGTCGAGCGAGGCCCTAACCCTAACCCCACCTCCTTCCTCCCTCCTCCTCCTCCTTCTCCTTCGAGGGTTCGTCCGCCTCCCTCCTCCTTCCTCCCACCTCCTTCCTCCCTCCTCCTCCTCCTTCTCCTTCGAGGGTTCGTCCGCCTCCCTCCTCCTTCTCCTCCTTCGATCATTCCTCCTCCTTGAAGAACACAACGGCTTACGGCTATGCTCAGAGGAGAAGCATCATCAATCCGGTCAGTTCAGTGGCGATCAATCCGGTGAGTTCAAAGGATTTTAACATTCTTACATCTTATTGCTGGTTTAAATGGATTAAGGGGGGTTTCATCCCTTCCTTTTGCTTGTTTTGGCGGCCTTAGCGCTCTCTTTCTTTTTTGTGTTGTGAGTGTGCTTGTAGCTCTTCTTATGGTTCCCTCTTCTGGCTTTGTTGTGCATCGACAAATTTTGGATGTATTTGTCGCTCTGATAGTCTGATGTATCTCTTCTACTGACTGGCCTGATTGAGGCTATCAACATAGAGTGGGGTTAAGTGGTAAGATGACAACTCCAAGTCCTCTTTCCAACCCTTTTTTGGTTGTGAACAAGCCATTTAGTGTACCTGGTCCTAACATCAAAATGGAGTAGCGAAGCCCTGAAATCTTCCTGCAATTCCTCAAATGTTCATATCGATTTAAAATCCTTCTTTATGCAAATTAGGGACAACATATTAGTCTGTTTGTTCATGCATGAACCAAGATGCTTCTCCAGTACCAGGAATTTGATGATGAACTTTTATGTAGTTTTATAGGCATATGAAATTGGAGTTCACGAACTTGAGGTAGTAGTCTTCTGTACCGTGGTTACTTATTTGTGACTTTTATGGTCGTTATCTCTTTTATTTCTGCTTTTGATATGTTAATTTGGTTGTTAAATGGATGGATTTGGGATCAATACGCCAATAATGTCATTAGATAGATCAATAATAAAGCAAGTTTTTAGTTCTGATGTTTCATGTATACTGTGATTTACTGATTTTAAGTGGTTGCTTCATGTCCGTCATTTGATATTCATGTCTAGTGTTTCCAGTTTCCACACCTTTCAAGTTTCAGGAGAACAGGCCAATCCAGCCTTAGTCGGGCTGTATAAAATCCTTCTTTATGCTTTGTTTAGTTTGATTTTTCAATTTCCATATCCTTTTTCTGCTGGTCATTCAAACTTTGCTGTATTAATAGAACTGTAGAAGCATTTATAATGTTTTTATTCTTTTACTTGAAGGAAACTTCATATTCGTTTGTTCTACATGTTCTATTTGCAGGAATTTGCATTTGCTTGATCATACTCATTCATGTTTGAAAAAATGTATGTTCCATTATATTTTGATCTCTTCTTCTTTTGGAATACTCTACCCTTGCATACATGCCCTAGACAGTTTTCTGCTGTATCATGCTTATTTTGTTCAAACCGAGGACCTAGCGTTTCTGTGCAGTTCGCTGATGGAAAATTCCTTAATTACATGTTTACTGTTACAGACCTTTTGAGATTTTGCATACATTCCTTAAACACAGTATGGGTACTCTTAAAACATTTCCACACCTAAATGTGTTTGAAAATACCTTGGAGAGCATGCCCTAACTCACATCAGTGGGGCATGGCCGAAACTAGATGCCCATTGAGTAATTGTCGGACATATCATGCTTTTTTTCAAGTAATTGATGCCCATTGAGTATTTTGTCTTTCCGTTAACCCTAACGGTAAAAACTATAACGACAGATTTAGTGACATTTTCGACGGTTGGTTCCGTCGCTACAAAATTACATATTTTTAAAAAAAATAGTTGCAGTTTTTTTTGGCCTCTAATAAAAGCTATTTTAATATATATAAAAGAAAGAACAATAATAAACAATTTTTGTCAGGTGAAATTTTGTACGGATATAATAACAATTACTGAAAACTAGAGTAACAAAAGCATAAGTGGGAATTTTTCGCAATTGATTGATTTTTTAGCTTTTTTGGTCTGATCGATGGTCAGATAATCAGACCAGAATTTTGGCCTTTGAAGCTCTTAAAAATCCAACAAATTTGAGGTCTTTCAATTTCAGGTTTGGCAGACAGTTGTCTTGTTTGATTGTTAGAAACTTTGAACAATCAAGTGCCAATATTGAATTTCTGGAAACTTTCATCTGACTGTTTTGCTTTTTCTACTGGTTGTTTAAATTGTTACGGATCATTGGGTTGGATTTGGATTGTGTTTTCTGTATCATAATTGACTCAATTACGCTTTTTTCAATGATGGTTAATTAATTGCTTCTCTTTCTTTGCCAATGATGTATGAATGGATTTTCTTGGTCTCTTGTTAATTATGCCATGTATGCTGTTTAGATAGAATGGCCAATATCGAGCTGCATAAATCTTCAAGACGCAAGCGCCCAAGAGAGGAAGTCGACTTCATTGTTTTAGTCATATCTTTTCTAGTAGCTCTCGTGGGTGCATACCAACACCTTAAGTATAGAATTAAGGAACCACGGAAAAATGAAGATGAACGTAGGAGAGAATTTCTAAATAGATTGTACAATGATAGTGACACGATATGCTATCATCAGTTGCGAGTATACAGACGACCATTTGCCCAATTGTGTTCTCTCCTACGAGAAAAGGGTGGGTTGGTAGCCACGAGACATGTCACGATTGAAGAAATTGTGGCATTATTTTTGTACATTCTTGCTCACAATCTTAAGAATAGCACAATCAAAACATGGTTTAGACGCTCAGGTGAGACGATTAGTAGACAATTCCATATTGTGTTGAAAGCGGTTTTGAAGTTGGGAAAAGAGTTGATCAAGGTACAAGAGACAACACTTAATGAGAAAGAATTTCAGAAGTGGAGATGGTTTGAGGTAATTTTGCTAATATCTTAAGTTAGGAAAAAGTCTCCTTTAGGTAGAATTTTTGTATCTTGCATGACATAACTATATGTTTATGAATGCCACTAGAATGCTCTTGGAGCACTTGATGGAACTCATGTATTACTAACTGTTCCATTAGAAGACGCACCTAGATATCGGAATCGGAAGGGCCTGATCAGTACAAATGTACTAGCTGCATGTGACGGAAATTTAAAATTTACTTATGTATTGCCTGGCTGGGAGGGATCCGCCTCAGACTCGAGGGTATTGAGGGATGCATTGCATAGACGTAGTCCACTAAATGTGCCATCTGGTATGTGTTTTCGATCCTTGTATGTTTTTTTTACAAGCTTAGTTAAAAGTAAAGTTAAATAATACATATTAACTCATTGCAGGTAAATATTATCTAGTGGATGCTGGTTATACAAATGGCGAAGGATTTTTGGCTCCTTATCGAAAGACTCGATACCATCTAAATGAGTGGAGGGGGATCATGCCAACGAATCATAGAGAACTCTTTAACCTCCGACACTCTACTGCAAGAAATGCCATTGAAAGAGCGTTTGGGTGTTTAAAGAAAAGATGGGCAATCCTTAGAACGGCAAGTTTTTATAGCGTAAGAACTCAAGTTAGGGTTATCAATGCTTGTTGTGTCATACACAACTTTATACGGGATGTCATGCCGAATGAGTCCTTGCTAGAAGAAGTGGATAAGGAGCTAGAAAATCAGCCAATTCCTAATGATGGTGATGAGGATGGAGAAAGGATCACGACTGTTAGAATGTCAGAAGAATGGACAACATTTAGAGAAAATTTGGCCATGACAATGTTTGATGAGTATCGTCGTCGACGTGGTCATCTTGCTTGATTGTTAATATTTTATTATATTAATCATATGATAGACAATGTACTTGACATTTAAAATTAAGGTCCTACGTGGCTGATGATGTTAATCCTCTATTGTATGTGTCAAATCCTTTTATATTTTTTTTCTTAACTTTTTTCGCACTTCATCTGTGTTGTGTTACTGTTTAAGCCAAAAACAGTTGTTGGATTAGCTTTAAGAACAAATCTGTTGGCTTCTATATTTTCACTAATATGTTATTTCATTTAGTTTGATATGGTTGTCTTTTTAAACTTATAAGCTTCAACAGGTCTTACCATTACAGTGCTTTTGTATGAAGTAAGGATGGAGAAGGAAAAGCAAATTAAGTCTCAATCTGCAGGAATTACGACACGTGACTATACGAGATGGTCAAAACGGATGGTTAACTATTTGATATCACAACTACATGATCAGACTAATCAGGGGATGAGAGGAGACAATGGATGGAAGCCACAAGCTTACCAGGCTTGTGTGGATAATTTGAATAAGGAATTTGGCATGTCTCTTACATCAAAGCATATCAAGCACAAACTGAAGTTATTGAAGCAAGATTATGCTACTGTAACCGACATTATTCATCAAAGTGGATTCACTTGGGATGATACGAAGAAAATGGTATTCGTGGAAGATGAAGATGTGTGGAAGGTTTATTGCGAGGTATATCTTGAACCAGTAAATAATGGATAAAGGTCGCTTTTCTAATTCTAGTGTTATATTTTTCTTATGTATTTATGTATTAGTTTTTTATACTGATTATTTTGTGCTACTTTGTTCAAATCTCTTATTAGTTTTCTAAAGGTTGCAATCTTACTCATTGTCTGCTTCAGATAAACTACCTTGCAAAGAATATGTTGTTCTGTGTATCGAATGACTTAACCCACTTGGGTTATTTTGCTATGTGGTTGTTCTAAACTGATCATTTTGGTTATTATACTGATGACTGATGTTGTTTGCATTCTTAACAATGAAGTTGGCTTTGCAAATTGTTTCTTTTTTGGATATCTGCATTGTGGTTTTATGTTGTTTGAAATGAAACCTATGAACTGTCTCTATGTGCAATCTTTTGTTTAAATGGGCATGTGCAATCTTATAATGTATTTCTTGTACTTCTTTTTGTGATTGTAGTTCTTGCTGGTAGCATGTTGATAGGAAAGTTTGTAAGAAATTTAGAGTACTATTGTGTGATTTACTCATATACTATCTGTGCTCTTAATAGTCCTATTTGGTTTTTCAAATGAACTAAAAATCAGTTCGTTTTGGAAAATTAACGAGAACTATTAAAATAGAACTGAGGGAGGAGTATTATCCTAAAAATTTGAGACTGATTAAGATTTAAACCTTGCATGTTGATCATTCAGCTTCTCTGACGTGACTGATTTTGACCTACTGGAATTTAAAAGCCATTATTAGGTTGTTTATTTTCATTTCTGATTACTGGTTCCGTATGTTTTGTTAGATGATGATTAGGTGTTTCTAGCGATTTGATAATGAGGCTGTTTTTGTTGATCTTTGGTTCGAGGTTTGGTAGTTTCTACCTTCCTTGGTTTCTTGTTCTTGGTTGTATGTGTGAGTAGGATTTTTGTTCTTTGTTTGATATATTCATTTTCCAATTTGTGAAATACGATTAGCTTACGCGAATGAGTTGGTAATTTCAATGCTAATGTAATTGGAGCCAGCCTGCTGTTGCTACTTTTTCTGCAAGTGTTTAGTTTTCATTTCATCTGCAAGCATCAGTCCTCAAATTAGCAGGAAGCGACAAAAGTTAGAAATTCGTCGAGCAGATACTCAGGCTTCTCAAGTTGAAGCAGAAACCTGTCAGGTTGATATTGACTCTAGTTTTTTTAGTTGTGTTCCTGCTGGAAACATGGTTGCTGCTGTGGAAGCAAACAAGGATGGCCAATATGCAGACTATCCAAATAATGGTGGTGATGGATGGGTTGAGATAGTCGTTGAAGCTGGGAATGCAGATTTCTCCCGAAATGCAGCAGAAGCTGACCCATCTTTGGAGGTTGGGGCTACTTCGGAAAGTTTGGTGGAGGTACAGCCCGGCTCACATTCTGGAAATAAATATCGTCAGTGCATGGCTTTTGTTGCAGCAAAGGGAGGGCAGTGTGGGAGATGGGCTAATGATGGAGATATATATTGTTGTGTGCATTTAAATTGTCACTATGCTGAAAAAACTGATGTAGAACAGACATCTTCTGCTTATTCCAATGTCATGTGTGAAGGTACAACCAATCATGGGGAGAAATGTAAGCACAGGGCCCGGTTTGGCTCTTTGTATTGCAAGAAGCATCGTCCACAAGGAAGTGAGGTTGGCAGTGGGGATATGTTGTTTTCACCGGTCAATAATTTCAAGAGAAAACTAAGTGGGACTAATTGTTCCCTGGAAAACATCCAATCTGAAGATCTTATAACTGGTAAAGAGACAATTCTATTGGGTGAACAAAACATATTCCAGGACAACTTGAATTCAGGTTCTGAGGGAACAGAAGAAAGGAAAAATCCAGCTATGGAACCGACTGTGAAATATGGGTCCTTGCCTTCTAATATTATGGAAGGACAAATTGAAGAGTGGTCAGTCTTGCATTGTATGGTGTCATGAGAATAATAGTCAATGTCTGGAAAGAGCCAAGCTGCACACATTATATTGCGAGAAACATCGACCAAACTTAAAGAATTGTGGCTCTAAAAATAAAAAAGTGCAGTTACATCAAGCTTGCGAGCTACTTTACGGTTTTATGAAAAGTGCCTTAAACCGCCGAAATCGTAAGAGGGACTGCTGAGAGCTTTACATGGGTGTACCTAAAGTTCAAATCTAAATCTAAATGTGAATTTATCAATATCAGTTCCCAAACAGGAAATTTAACAATCCATGTTGATTTGTAAATCCACAGTTAAATCCCATCAGTTGCCAAACAGTGAATATATAAATACAAATCCTTATCTTCAGTAATTTAGAAATCTAAGCATTCTTATATCATTTGGAAAAATCCAAATCCGCGTTCCCAAACGCACCCTTAGTGAGTTTAAATACTAAGTGTCCTATTTTCTTAGGACACATCTCTACCATCAATCTTCTCCTAATCCAAGGGTCACGAGTGATCACCAAAACAAGCCCTCCATTTGTACCGGACGTGATCCCCCAAATCAATTTCCAATTCAGTTAGGATCCCCACTAATTAGGCGCATGATCCCCCTAATTGAATTCCATAACTGCTCATGGCAGTTTTTAATTATATTTGGACGCTCAATTCAAAAAGGCAGCTCGTCCCCTCTTGGCTAGGAAATTTTGGTGACAAAAGATCATTTGAAGATTATCATGATTAATCACGTCCCCAAAAGATACTCCCACTAATTAATTTTCAAATTACAGGAATTAAGGCTCAACTAGGGAAATAATTTCATACCTTGCATAAGAATTCCCGCCTTAATAACTCAAAATTTCTGGGTATTACATATATTTTATCTACATAGCCTTTAACAAAGATGAAGGTCCCAGAGGCGGTGGAGGCACCACTGGCGCCTCACAGGATGAAACTCCAGAAGAAGCAAGGAGGATTATGGAAAAGTACAAATAACTGTATGATAATGATATGTGGAGCTTAGCCTTCTCCATCTCTGTTGATTTAACACATGCAGCATCCAGTTCATTCGATGAATCTGCCAAATGCAGATGAGGAATATGCCTTTGCAACTTGCAAGCTTTGGTGGCTGTAAAGCCCTAAAGCAAATGTATACACACGTGCTTCTTGCACTAAATAGCGAATATCGGTGAAAATGTATCTCTACTTGAGATGTGGTTTTAGCCATCATTATAAGCGAAGGTTGGGGGATTTGTACATCGCCATTTTTTTACACCTTTTCCTATCTATATTAATGGTTTATATCTTGTTGGTAGTACCGAAACAACAATATGGTCAGAAGCCCTAAGCATTAGTTTCCTTGTGACAATGCCGTCATCATGAACCAAGCGTGCCGCAAAACTCTTATAACAAGAGCTTGTTAGTCCAGTCTCCTTGATGGAATTCTTGCTGTCATGATAAAGGTAAATTATCTCTGACTACTACAAACTGGAAGAGCTCGTATTATTTTGGATACTAATGTCGCAGGAAAGATGAGTAGCACCATCGTACGACCTGAGAGTGCTAATGCTGAATACAACATATAAGTTACCACTGAAAATGCATGAGAAACTGCATTACAGATTGTAGTCCAGATGCCACAAACGAAAAAGATTCTCGCTATGAACCCTGTTGAATGTCATCCCATTCTTTGGATAGATTTGTTTTTATGAAGTCAATGAGAAACTTCGGAGGTTCAAATGCCTAATCACTTTTACAACATGGTTACATGTTGCAAGTGCTCACTGGTTACACTGAACTAAACTTAAAATGTGATCAGTAGATTGCAATTTTTTCACTGTTCGAAGTTGGAAATTATCCCTAACATGACAAGCTTCATTTTGATCCACATAATAATAAGAGAACCCCTGACCTCCCTATCAAGGACAGATCTGAAGGATCCCTTTCCCCTGTCCACCATGTCATGAACGCCATCTAAACAAGATCCGAGGGTGGGTATTAAATCAATGAGTAGGTGAGTGTGCCAAATCAGTGACTAAGTGAGTTCCTTGTAATTATTTGTAGCCGTTAAATCAAGATTCAACGACTATGACATCATTTAGCTTGATTTGATGGCTAACGGGTGAGGAATGGCTCACATTCACTTACCCACTGATTTAATACTCACTGTCGGATCGGAATCCAACGACCCAAAAGATTGGCCTCATGCTCCTTATATGAGAATGATCTCATATAAACCGATCTAATATAACTGCTACGACATGAACTAGCCTCATATAAGTTCTATGAGAACGGTCTCATTTAACCTTTTCCCCTATATATATATATATATAATCTCATTTTAATTTTTCCTTATACATATATATATATAATCCAATGGGAAAAATTTAAATGAAATCGTTCTCGTATAGCTTGCATGAGCCCGAGTAATTTTGAGCCATCAGATCAAGATCTGACGATAGTAAAGATTCTCACTTACCTACTTAGTTATTTAACATTTGCCATCAGATCTCCATTTGACGGATGGAGATGGCTTGACTCATGCAAGCTACATGAGAATGATCTCACGTAAACCGGTCTCTAAACCAATTCACCCCCAAAGAAAATTGTAGACTTAATTTACAACTTTTGTTTCTATAGTTAATTCTTTATATTTAAGTACACTTTAATTGTACTTTTTTCCTTACCATTTTATGCTCTTGGAGTATGAAGCGACATTTAAGGTTCGAAGTCCAAATCGCAGTTTTTATTAAAGAAGGTTTAGGTGGTAAACCGATTTTAGTTCACTTTGAAGCAGTCTTAATCAGTCCAAAAAAAGACTGGTTAAGGAGTCTTCTTATCCCGACCTCTTTCAGTTTCAAATTAGGGTTTCAAAACCAATTTCAGTGCTGGGTTGTGCGGCTGCCACTCTGTTGGACTTGGAATGTTTGGGTGGTGCACCTTTGAAAATGAAAGGAAAGTCGATTTCCCTCTTTTTTATTTTGCTAAAAGAATAAAAAAAGTTGTTATGTTTCATTGCCTTTTTTTTTACTTTGAAGGACAAAATATTGTTACTGTTTTTACTACATGAAAAGACAAAAAAAATATTTTCTACCACGTGGATGAGAATGATTTTAAAAAGGTCTAGAAAGGAAAATGACCGATTAAAAAGGAAAAAAACCATTTATACTTTAAAAACTTTTTTGCAAGAAAGTAACAAACACAAGCAAAAAAAATTTCCACAAGAAAAACTTTTCTTATAGAAAAATTGCTTCCAAATATTTTTTCAATAGAAAATTTACTTCTGCCTCCCTCCCTAGGAAATGGTACATCCAAAAGACCCTATATCTCCTTCTCTTTTTTTATTTTTATTTTTTTTCTTCTCCTTTAATTGCCCACATTTGGATGCGTCATGGGCTCTAATCTTCATTTTCCCTGCCAAATCTGGCTGAAGGTAGAGAAAATTTTTCATTTTAAATGAAATGGCCGGCGGCTGGGTGGGTTCTGATATTGCCGATACCTATGGTTGATATATCAAATAGAAAAGGACTCAAAACCGATATAACAGCGTAGATTACGGATAAGATATCGCTTATACAACATTCTGTCCTTCCAAGGGACTCAGCCTTGACCTCCTTTATCGACGCCTTTTCTAGCACTGGCAATCCTGAAGACTCACAATAACTAAAATGAAAAACAATAACTAAAAGCTACAACATACCTGAATCTAAAACTGGTCTGCCCAATTCTCACCTTGCAAGGTTTGTATATACACAGCAATTCAGAAACATAATATAACACCACCAACTCAAACCATCCATCAAAATTATTGAAGGCATAAATTCAACAATGATTTAGCGGCCCCTGCAGCAACAAAGATATAAAGCCTTTATTTTGTTAAGTTTGTATTAGTTATAAATGTTATTTTTGCTAGTGACTACAATATCTGTCTTGTACCTAGGCAATGAGCCAAACAAGGTACTTCAACCTCGCTTCATATGAAATGGTCAAAACCGATCTATAAAATAGAATGTCTTGTACCTAAACCATCTTGTATATTTGTGGGCGAAAGTTCATCTCAGATACATTGTTGAATCCTATAAGTCAACCTGTCTGAAAGACGTAGTTAGCTGCTGCAAAGTGGGAGCGCACTAAAGCAAGTGCCCTGGAGCGGTGGGAAATCTTGTTTTTCTCTTCTTTTGGCATCTCGGCATATCTGGACAAAGGAAAATCAATTGACCACATGAATGACAAGAAAGGCAGTACATATATACTTCAAACACATTAAAATCACCGATGAGAAAACACTCGCATCATTTACAAAGAAAAAAACAAGCAAAGAGAAAGTACTTACGTTTGTTGATAGCCATCAGGTTGAAAGATAGGATCCCATCCAAAATCAGTAGGCCCTCTTGGAGAAACAATGGTTCCCTACAGTACAATGAAATTCTGACACTATCAAATTTTCTGTTAGCTGATAACAAGGTGAATAAAATGTATGACTACACATTTGGTCTGCCCACAACAGTAATCGTAACCAATAATATAAAATTTTTAAGCAGGGTAAAGCTTCCAAAAAATAAGTGCCACTCTCAAAATTTGGGATTTCAAGTAAGGTACATCCTTTTAAAGAATATAGTTAGGAGTTCATACAAAGCCAGAGAACTCTACAATTAGAAAAGGAAGCCTTTAACAAAATGCCAACCGAGAATAGTGTTTATATATGGTTTACAAATGTAGTGCACCAGAAACTGAGGTTAGAAATCAAATCTGCAAGACTGCAACTATAAACGTGGAAAACAAAGATGTAGTATCCTGGAAGCTATGGGTAGCTTTCAGGTTCAGATGAGCACCTTCAACAGCTTATAACAAGGATTGTCCTAGACGAGAAAAAACTGCAAAACTATAGAATTCGTCACAGAGAAGGCTAGTTTCAATACTAGAGAACTACACAAATTTCAGAAGAAAGGGGCTGCTTACAAGTCCCAGATCATTAGTAAAAGTAAAATTTGAGAAATAGATGATGGAACTTAGAAGAGAAGAGATGTCCAGATATCAATTCTATTAATATATAGCAAAACTGTCAACAAAAACTCAGTGGCTCCCTTTTTATACCACTTCCGGTCACCATCCAAATTAGAGTAAGACCTACTTAAGGACTGTCTAATTGCTTTATATTAAAACCCAAATAAAGTATCTCAAAATAAACTAAATACTTATTTCTAAGAACCACAACACTGCTAAATTAAAGCTACCAAAATCAAACAATTTGAAAAGGCAACCGCCTAAGATAGGAATTTCTAAAAAAACTGAGAATATAAGAGATATGGTCCAATTTGATGTTAAAACAATAGACTCTTAGCCGTTTCTATTAATTTAGGGAGAAAAAGAAAAATTGTCATAAGAGTGTTTACTGTTTTTTTTGCATACGATAAGGTACAAAAGGATATTATTTGGGAGGTGCTCCAGGAAAGGAGTTACATAAGGATATGTGGATATTATGACTAGGCAAGGACTATCAGCAAAGGATTTAAAAAGAAATTCAGAATCGTGGGTTTGCATCAAAGATTGGCTTTAAGCCCATAATTCTTTGCCTGAATAATGGATGACTAACGAGTCATATAGAAGAAGGGTTCCTCAGTGCATTTTTTTAACTGATTTTTACAGTATTACTGGATACATCTGAAGGAGTTTAAAAAAATGGAATTGTAGAAAGCAAAGTTAGAGCCTAAGGGCTTTGAAAATAGAAGAAGTAAAAATTGATATAAAGAGCGCAGCCTAAATATTAATGCCATTAAAAAAGAATTGTTATTATATTAGATGGAGCAAAACTAAGCATGATATGTTTAGTTATCTTGGCTCAATGATAAATTCAACCATCTGCAAACACAACTTTTGGACGTATCAAACAAATAAAAAGAAACATTCTCATATATCTGCTTCAGTATCCCATAATAATGTCAGTGAATTTGTTTATTTTGACATGTAAATATCTCAGAAAGTACGAGCAAATGCAGTTTGCAATATGAGGAAACATTTGCAAAATAGTATCAGACATAACTCACAGTCAGGATTCAGAATAGAAAGCATCTTAGCAGAAGTATATGGCAAATAAACAAACTGTAAGTAATTACAGAAACCTTCTATAATAAATAGAAGCATCCAAACAGCAAAACCAATAAAATGCTCACCATAATGTTTGGCATCTAGCAATTTCATACCAGTTATGCTAGAGATAATATCTGATAAAGAGTGCATTATGCTTGCTTCCTTTAACAAAAGCTTTTATATTTGAAAGATTTTTAAAATCAATATCTAATTATATTGCCTGAAGCATTAGTGACATACTGCGGTTTTCCCAACAAATGTTACAGGTTCCACATCTGGTCCCAAAGCAAGGGAAAAAACGCACATAGCATAAGCTGATTTATCTTCATAAGCCTTTAGCAGATTGTTCAGACCTGCCAAGAGAACAGAGGCTAACATTAGCTTTCAGTGGCACTATGCATCAGAATTGGTAGATAATAATTATAACAAAACAAGATGAAAAGCAACTTCAGAATCACCTTGATGGCCAATCTTCTGCAGAAACCACTTGCTGTATAGAAAAATATATGCACATGAAACATAAACAATATGATCAACAAGACAAAAACAAAAAATAATAATGCAGAAAAATGGCCAAGGAAGACACGACAACAGTCAAGACAAAGACTCCACCTATAATAATGCCAGGAATGAGATCTTACATGTATGGTCCTGCACAAATGAAAAGAATGACAAAACTAATGGCAAACCCGAATTGCTGAAAATACTACTACGAAAGAGCAGAAACATAAGATTTTGAATATACCAGGAAGGCCATTAAGAGCATTGAAGCAGAGGCAAGTGTCTTCAACAAGAACTGGTCCATTAACCTTAAATCAAATAAAAAAGCAATTAGAATACACGAAAATTTGCTCAGCATTAGAAATGTTTTGCATATCAAGGCTTATCCGCACACCAACAAAATCATCAATAGGTAACCATAATCATAGGCCTGCTATATAATCTTGCTAATTAGACGATACCGGCCATGCGATTAGGCAGAGACGCTTAAAAAAGCGTTTACAAAAACCGGGGAACAGCATCCTGCTCGATGATTCCCTTAGTCTTGCCGGCCAGTCGTTCAAGTATAACAGTCTAATTCCTTCGTTCAAGTATAACAAACTAATTCCACCACCCTTAGGAGCGCAGAGAGCTTAATTACCTCTTTTGCAGCCAACCGAGCCTTCTCTTTGGAGATCTCTTCCGGCTCCCCTTGCAGTTCTGGCACTGGAGAAGAAGAAGACGATACTAACGTAAGCGTCGACAAAGTGAATGGTCCCAACAGTATATTTGGAGGTTAAATGCAGCAGAGAAAGAGAGGGGGAGTGAAGAACTCACACTCAAGCTTGAGAGAGTGGAAAGGGATTGATTGGCCCAAGATTGCACGGAACTCCTCCAGCTTCTTCGCGTTCCCCGTTACGAAGGTCACCGGTCGCAGCACGGCGAGACTCGACGCCATGGATCCCACCCCCCCAAGCTCCTGCTCGAACGTAGAGGAGAGAGGAGGCTTTGGAGGACCATCCAAGCGGTTCTTAAACTGCATAACACCAATAGTTGAGCGACACGCATTATCTAACCCAAGCTCGTGTGTCATAGACTCATAGGGCTGCATCATGGGTCGTTGGGTAGGCTAGGGTATTGCAATACCCAACCGTACCCGATATAGGGACTGAGAAACTCATACCCGAGATTATACCCTTGATTCTTGAAACTGACCCTACCCGCACTAAAAAACCAAAATACCTTAGAACCCTATATAAAACCGAGGTTTCATTGAATCAAGTCTCTTCCAAAAATAAAATTTTAAAGCCTGTAGTGAATAATCACAAATAAAATTTAACCTGTTTAAAAGACATTTAAGTGTTAGTGAATAAACACCACACTCAGTTCACATACATATCTAGAAATGGCAAAATGCAACTTCAAAATACAAGCAACCACCTTTTACAGAATTTAACATGTTCAAATCAACTTAAAAATAGAATTCAACATGTTTATTAACATAACTATCCTCAAAATACAACCATCCACCTTCTACAAGTTAATAATTGGGCTACAATTATCCAAAAAGATCATCATAATCATCTACAATACCCAACTTATTTGGTATATAATTCCAAACATCAAATTTTAGAGGATAGCGCATTTTCTTAATAGCCGGGGGAATATCACTACTTGTAGCTTCGGTTGTCTTATTGGCAGTAGGTACAGTTGTAGAAGATGCATTGTTTGCTGATGCATTACTCTCCCACATCTAAAATGCATGTCCAAATGCACATTATTAGCGTTTCTAGCCAAATAGATATAAATGAACAATCGTAAAACATTAATTTTTAATTCGCAAAACATACAAATACCTGAATGTCATTGTCTTGTGAAGCCATGTTCGTGTAAATTTAATGCCACTTCTATGGATGCCCTCCAAACTAATTATGAAAATGTCTCCAAGCCGTAAAAGAACAAGTAAGAACAACCAAAATAAAAAGGTGATAAATGGGCTAGTACTAAAATACTACTTCAAGTCCAATATTCAGTTCCATTATTAGATGGACTTTGCTCCCTCCCTCACGTCCAAAAATAAATTTGGAAAATGGCAAGAAAAATGTGTATAAAATTTGATTTTTATGGAAGTTTAGAGCGAGAGAGAGAGAGAGCTTACCGTTTTGGGTAGCGGAGGACAAAGAGGGCGTAGTAGCCGTCGACAATGGGCAAGATCAGATCGCCTTGCTAGCCATCGACGAAAAGGGAGGAAGCAAGCGGCTAGGGTTTTTTCTTGAGATGCTTTTATATAGGTTGGGTTGGGTTCTTGGGTAATGTTATTCTGGTCGTCTGGGTCTTGGGTTTTTTCGGGTCTAGTTGGGTCTTGGGTAATTTTTAACAATACTCGACCCTACCCGAGATTCATCTGGGTTTTTCATACCTATACCCTGTCCGACCCAAGATATTATATGAACCGAACCGAACCGGGTCAATTTCGGTTCATTTCCATCTGGATAGGGTCAGGTCCGGGTTTAAGATGGCAGCCCTAGGCCCCTAGTGTGTCATTCAGAGATTCATATTCTTCGATCGAAAAAAGCAAACCTCCCTTGTAGCGTTAGTCCGTTGTAGAATGTTCAATCATGTGGAGTCCATTGATCTGAGGGCTGCCTGCCCTACATCATACACTGGCGCTGCAACGCAACGACTTGGATTTTTTTTTTCACAGTGCATCTTCCAATTCTCCCCACCTTTATCGCCACAAGATGTAGTTAAAGCAGCTACGAAGCATCTAAACGGCTTACTACAACAAGTTAATGATGTCGATGCTATCTTTAACTACATTGTGTGGTGGTAAAGGTGGAGGTGCATTTTCGTTGTCCTTGCTCCGAGGGGAATTGGGAAGATGCATTGTGTAAAAAAAATGTCCTTACGTTGCAGTGCTAGTATGTTGTAGGGCAGCCAACCCTCATATCAATGGACTACACACTTGTGACTAGTGTGCTAATGTTACTTTTAAGTCAAGTTAATGATGTCAATGCTACCTTGAAAATTGGACCCAATCGTGACCAGTGTAGCTGATGTTGCTTCTAAGGCCTGTTTGGCAGCAGCTATATACCTGGATTTAGAAGAATCCAACTTCTCCGTGAAAGGAGATTTTTCAAAAGAATCCAACTTTCATTTCATTGACATTTTTTTTTATTTTGTAAAAAGGACAGGGGCACATAATAAGAAAAAACATGTTTTCTATCACGAAAATGCATTTTTTCTTATAATGTGCCCCTGCCTTTTCATATTTATTTACAAAATGTGCCATCATGCTCTAAATTTTTCTCTAAAAGCTGTTTCTTCCTAACCAAACACCATGATTCTTCCCCTATGCTTCTTCCCTAAAATCTAACTTTTCCACTCTAGAAATCCTCCACCAAACAGACCCTAAGTTGGCGACGATGAGGGCAGCAAGAAGGACAAACAAAAATCACACATAAATTGTAAAGGAATGTGTAGCACGTAGGCTTTTGATGAATTCTAAAATTCAATTTTGATGCGATTAAATACGAGATCTAAATTGCAATTTTAATGGTAAAAAATGCTTTAATGCCATTTGTAGTCTCTCAAGCATTATAGCATATGCATTTGCATATTCAATATAACTAACATAATATAATATCAACATGATTAATTAAATATTACTATATACAATATAAATTTACTAATGCTTATTTTTCTTGCCTTCTATGATGCAAAGTTATTAATTAAGTTTTACATTCAAGTATCGCTAATATATACTTTTTGGTAAATAATATTCCTATTGTACTTGACTTTCTTATGATGTTGTCATCGTTACTAGTTTTTATTTATTCTAGCAGAAGCTAACAAATACATAAAACCTACCAATACATTGTAAATAAATAAGTGCATTTAGTAAAAAAATCTAATGTTTTTATATAGTCTAAAAATTTTGAAAATTTTCTTTCATTATTAAATACAATATGAATTTACTAATACTTAAATTTTTTTATCCCGGACTTCTTTAAGAGAAGTTCAAAGGTTTCCAATCCACCATTTACTGCTCTTATTCTCAATTGAGCAGTAGATGTTAGAGCCCTTCCTGCCCACGAAGTTCTTAGTTGAGGGGGAACCAACGGGGTTACTGGTTATATTTTAATGTTTTCTGCTTTATGATATAGCATATATTTTTAATATGGGAAGGTAAAGTGGGTAAGTGGACATGCTTGACTTATAAAAATTGATTTGTCTGGTAAATGATTAGTGGATATAGCATACGTTTTTTTATTTTTATAATTGGATATAGTATAGAAGGATTATTAGGTTATGTAGAAATTTTGGTTTTGATGATGTCAGCATCGCCGCCCCAAGTTAACCCCCGGTTGAACCTGTATTGCAAGAATTACGAGTAGCAAGGAATGTCGTATAGGATATCGATAAAATATCGGTCGACCAAAGAGACAAAATATCGGAGATATTGTGTAAAAAAATATTGGTGGTCTAAAACTAGCTTTTACCATGCATTTTGACAATGTAACTTCTAAAATGAGTGATACTAATTTAAACAAGCATAAATTTTAAAATATACATAAAAATACATATATAATTTAAAATATATATTTATATTTTAAACCAGTATCCTTCCACTTAGCATAGGATGGGAAATAAATGGGAAAGTTGATTTTGACAAAGAAACCGATATATCAGTGATATTTTAAAAAATAGCCAAAACTGTGTTGTATCGGTTGAAGCCCGATATCGATATATCAGCGATATATCAGGCTTCCATGGCGGGTAGATGGCCGTGTCTGATTTTAAAACCTTTAGATTTTAGTCGTCACGGAATCCGTTTTTTTTTCAAATGCAGACACGCTTCGTTGCACGGAGGGAGTTTTTTTTGTTGTTCTTTGTACTTAGCATTGAGAGTGGGCCTATTTCCTCCTGGGCTCTTTAATGACCAGGAAGAGGTGTTACAAGTGGGCCAACAAGCTACTCAACGTCAGCCCAGTTCCATTTTTGTCGCCGAAGTTCCGAAGAGGCACTTCTTACCACCTGCCTGCCACTGCAACACTCTACTGTAAAGATCGAAGAGGAAGAAGATGGAATGGCGTGCGCTTCGGTGGCGTTTCGTGGTCTACACCTTCTCCGTTGCAAATCCATTTCAGTCTCTGCAACGTTTCTCCCTTCCTCCAAAGCACGCAGGCTTTCCTTTCCCCTGACGAAGAAGCGCTCTCTGCGAAGCTCCTTGCAGCAGCAGACAACGTCGGTATCGACGAGAGCGTGGAGCCGATTATCTCGGGAGAATGGCCCGAGAACTTCTCCCTCCTCAATTACGACGATCTGAGGGCCTTTCTGGAGCCGGAGATCTTCAAAGAGAAGGTCAGTCAGCGTGACGAGGATTTTTTTTCTTCTCATAATTTAGTCCTTGAATTTGCGAGTTCTGTTGAGCTTGATTGATGTCTTCGTCTACAGATGCAGCCTTCTTCTGTGCTGGGGGAGGCCATGTCGGCTATAATTCGGACGGCGACGGTTGATCAGACGCTGGAGGAGATCGATTGCCACTTTGAGATTGTGTCCGGGCTTCCGGTTATTGATGAAGAATTCAGATGCATCGGTGTCATATCCAGAAAGATAAGTCCCGAGCTCCTCACGGGGTTAGTTGTCTCCCCCCTCTCAAGTCTTAACTGTACCATATTCTTTATATACGAAGTATTAAACACTGAATTTATAGAGTATTTCACTACTTTGGCTGTCATTATAGAGTAGATCTATGTTGAGTACTTATTGTCCTATTCCTTATGCAGAATTTCAAGTTATGAACATTCTTCCTATAACTTTTAAGTCAAATCTGGTATTTGTTCTCTTCCATTAATGTTCTACTGATTTGAATTAGTTACAGGGGCTTCATGAATTTGGCAGCAATTGCTTCACCTTGGGCGATTGTCTTTGTAGCTTGTTAACAACGTTATCGGCTAGAATTACGATCTTAATTTTTTCTTCCAAAAGTAAATTGCTCACTTATCGTTGTGAAGATGCTTTATGTGAACTGTTGCAGTTTTGTTGAGAAAAAAGAACAACATTTAGTGCCAATATGTATTATCGTTTTGGCGCTAGAAATTAGTTTGAGTAATACTTAGAATAGTGCTTCAAGAAGAATGCACACCTATGCTCCACCATGCATACATTATAATTGTTGGATGCCTTTCTTTCACAAAAAGAGGAAAAACCTTTGTATAACTAGAACATGGTGGAATGTCTTGCTCCTTTTTTTTTTAACACAAATAGGAGTTATTCATTAACGGTGGACATGTGATATAGGAAACACGTGCATGTTATGTATAAAAGTTACTCAGAATTGCATCAGGAAATCAATCAATTAGAGTGAAGTGGCTATTCATGTAATGCAAATGATGCACAGGACAGGATATGATTGCATGTTTACGTACTATTGCTTTAGAAATATGCATCAGGGAAGGTAGTAGGAATGGTACATCTTTGAATATCTCTGACCAGTTTGGTCAATTGAGCATTATAGAATATCCTTGCTAACTCTTAATTCTATAATGGGATCCGTACTGTTACGAGTAGAAAAGGAATGGAAGGGAAATTTTAGTTTGAGCTAAGCCTCACTGAACAAAGAATTTTATCCGTGCTCGAATCATAGCTCGTAGACTGTTTGCTAAACTTGCGGAGTTATATGTGGAAAACGAATTCATGTCATGTTACCATGTCATTGTATGAACTTCTTCAGTTATTTCTAGTCGCAAAGCCTCAATTTTGACTTCTAAAAGTCAATGGAATTTTACTCCACAGAAGTAGCCTCATAAAAATGGACATGTCATGGCATCCTCTTAGATATTTGGTTCGCATTTCACATCCTGAGTTTACCACCGAGAAGCTTCTGTGTGTCCCGGAGTTTACAGAGTTTTGTGCAGCAATAGCATTGTCATTTATCTCATTTTCATTTTGGATTGTTTATTTACAAAGACCTTCAAATACAAAACTTAGGATCTGCATGGAAGGCAAGGTTTGCTATGAATATATAGGCAGATAATGCACATTCGACCATATGTCAAGCAGTAGCCATCCAGTTGCTATTTTTGAATAAGAAGTGAAATCATTTTCATAGTTTTGTTTTTTTACTGATTGGCAACCTAGTTTTACGTAACCGAATCAGAAGTCCTTTGCCCCAGTGACAGAGGGCGTGAGACATATGTCCCAGAGTTGGTACCCTAGATTGAACCTAGCGTACCTTGTGTCCCTCTAGAGTTTGTTCTTTTGCCTACATATTGTTTCTTGTTGGATTTTTTTTTTTTGAAGTATAAATAGAAAAAAAAAATGCTTAATTTGTAGCTTTAGATGGCTGCTAGAGTTTGAACGTTAAACATTCCCGTCGTATCATCGTTTTGCAGTTGGATTCCAAGGTGGGCGAAGTAATGTCCTCTCCTGCAATAACATTAACTCCTGAAAAAACAGTTTTAGGTAGTACTGCTATTTGTCAATGTTTTATATTTGTTCTTATATTTGCTGGGATGAAGCTGAATGCTTAAGAAGTACGTTTATTCTGATCTAAAATCAAAGATGCTGCTGCCCTGATGCTGAGACAAAAGATCCATAGGATACCGATTATAAATGACGAAGGACAATTAATAGGTGAGGTCAATGTTGCGGTCTCGTTGGTATTGTTTACTTGTTTTAGGAAGACACTGATTTCTGTTGTTGTACAGGTATAGTGACTCGCACAGACATATTTAAAGTCTTGGAGGAGTGACCGTCATGAGTTCCTCCACTGGTTGTGGCCTTTCCACTATGTTTAACTCCCTGTAATTATAATGTAATGTTTGTTCTTTTTGTTTTTTGGGTATGTAAGCATACTGTACTGTTAGTAACAATCTAGAGTGATCCTTTTCCTTGTAAGTATAATCACACCTCACATATACCACTGTTTTAATACAGCCCCTTGGGAATATCTGTGTAGATGCAGGTGCTGCTTGTATCGAGTTCGATCAATTATTTGATATTTGGTGTAAATCACCGCTCTTTAGTAGTTTTTTTTCTGTCTACGGCTGTGTTGCCACTCAAGGAAAGCCAAAATCGACATTGTTTTCTTTCTCCCCTTCCAAAAACCTGGGAAAGTAAATTTTCATTATGGCTCAAACAGAACAATCTTTATGCATACTCACTAGTTGCTCTGTCACAGAACAAATTTCTTTACATCACCCATTACTCTTCCTTTTGAAAAGGAAGGTAAAGGAAATATCATATTGATAACATTTCAAAAACTGAAGAAAAGAAGAAGTGGTTGAAACAGGAAATCGACTAGGAGAATGGTGGTCTAGCAACTGAAGAAGATGAATAGAAGAGTGAAGATGCAGAGAAGGTTGTCTCGTTGCTTGGTTGGCAAGATGATGAGCAGCACGTCATCGGCCCGGGCTTGTCCTCAAGTCGGTTCCCCGGCGAGCCCCCTTTGAGGAGAGCGTCCACCTTCGCGTACTCCTCCCTGTCGTGCCTGATCTCCTTGAGCATCGCCGCTACATCCTTCATGGTGGGCCTCTCATCCGGCACGGGGTTGACACAGAGCAGTGCCACCCCTAGTGCCTGTAACATCTCTTCCACTTCAGACTCCGGCCGGCCACGTAGACCCTGGTCTAGAACTTCTGCTCCACCTCTCCTCTGCCTCACCCAGTCCACGACATGGAGGCCGTCTGGTATTGTGGGGTCAATGGGTTGCTTGCCCGTCAACAACTCCAGCACCACCACTCCATAGCTGTACACGTCACTCTTCTCTGTGATGTTCATCATGTACCCATATTCTGCAACAATTGGAGGAACAGAACTTCAGCACAAAGACATAATGGCTACAGATGCAATGCAAAGAGATGGGAATTGTAAGTAGGTGGGCAGTTCTACCTGGAGCAATGTACCCAAAGGAGCCGGCCACAGTGCTGGAGGATCGGCCAAAGTCTCCATCTCCGACCAGCTTGGCCAGGCCGAAATCAGCAATGTATGGCTGGAAGTCCAGGCCAATTAGGATGTTGTTGGCTTTGATGTCGCGGTGGACAATGGGGGGCAGGCAGTCATGGTGGAGGTAGGCCAGGCCCTGGGCGGCGCCGAGCATGATGTGGTAGCGGAGGTCCCACTCGAGGCACAGGCCGCCGCGCTCGTGGAGCAGGCTGCCCAGGCTGCCGTTGGGCATGTAGTCGTACATGAGGAGGCGGTTGTTCTTGTTCCAGCAGCAGCCAAGAAAGCGGACTATGTTCTTGTGGCGGATGGAGCCCAGAGTCTTCACTTCCGCCGAGAATGAGTCCCGCACCCCACTCCCCCCTCGACCTCCGCCGCAAGCCTCCCCGTTGGGCAGCGCAGTGGGCCACAGCTTCTTCACGGCGATCACCTCGCCATTGTCCATCTCCGCCCTGTATACCACCCCCGAGCAACCCTTCCCGATGATGTTCGTGTCCACCAGGCACTTGACCATCTCCTCCACTGTGAAGCTCAGCTTCTGGAACGGTGTCACCTGCCACCATAATTCAAATTTTATTAATCTTTGTCTAATAATTCGATGATCCAATTAGAGTAATTTTGATCAAGAAACGCCAATTACCTGCCATGGCCAGGAATCGCCACCCATCTCTGTATCATCCTCATCCGCGCCGCGGTACCTCCGCCCCCGGATTATTGCCACCATTCCGAACACCATCGCCACCGTGGCCGTGATCAGCAGGGCAATTGCCAGCTTCAGCTTCCGCGACCTCTTCGCCGCGGCCTCGTCCCCTCCCGGCGCAATTGCCGCAAAGCAGAGATGGTCCCCTGAGGAATGGCACAGCCCCTGGTTCCCCGCCAGCTCCGTGGCGGATAGCTGCCTGAAGAACTTCGTGTCTGGGAGGCTACCGGTGAAGTTGTTGTACGAGACGTTGAGTGCGACCAGGTTGTCCAGCCCAGCCAGCGGAGTCAGGTTCCCGGCGAGACTGTTGTAGGAAAGGTCCAGAATTGAGAGCTTGTTGAGGTTTGAAATCCGAGTTGGAATCGGCCCGGTCAGTGCGTTTCGGGCTGAGGTTGAGGGTTATGTCCAGTGACTGGATGTTGCACAGTTCGACCGGAATCTCGCCGGAGAGCTCGTTACTGCTCAGGTCGAGCAGCTGAAGCCCGGAGCACTGGCCGAGAGCCGCTGGGATTGATCCGGAGAACGAATTAGCGCTCAATCCAGCTTATTCAAAGTCGATAGGTGGCCGAGGCTGGACGGAAGCTGACCGGAGAACTCGTTGTGAGAGAGGTCTAGGATCTGTAGTCCTGTCAGGGTGGATAGGGAGCCGGGCAGATTCCCGCGGAGCGTGTTTTTGCTGAGATCCACCATCTGCAGCAACGTGCATTGCCCGATCTCGTCGGGCAGTGTTCCGGCCAACCGATTGCCGGAAAGGTCCAGAAAGTTGAGATTCTTCAGGCCGCCAATCTCTTTGGGAACTACTCCACTGATTCTGTTGTCGGAGAGCCGGAGCCGAACGAGGGAGGTGGAGTACTGAATCTCCGGGGGGATCATGCCTGAGATATCGTTGGACAGGAGCAGAAGCTTGGTCAAGTTCCTGAGCTGGAAGAGTCCCGGCGGAATGCTTCCTGTGAGGGAGTTGTGAGAGAGATCCAGCGCCTCCAGGTTGATGCAGTCCGATAGATTGGATGGGATGCTCCCTTCGAGCTGGTTGTCCCAAGCGAAGAACACAGCGAGCTGGGATAGCTTTCCAATCTCGCCGGGGATCAATCCAGATATCTGGTTCGTGTCGAGCTGAAGCTGGAGGAGACCGGTGATATTAGAAATCACTGACGGGATCGATCCGGAAATGTTGTTGTTGCTCAGCATGAGCTCCTCCAGCTCCGATAGCTTTCCGACGGAGTCCGGGATGGCGCCGGAGAGGGAGTTGAGTGATAAATCAATCATCTTCAAGCTGCTACATTTCCCCATTTCTTCAGGGATGGTCCCGACGATGTCGTTCTGCCAGAGGAGAATTTTCTCGAGCTTGCTCAGCTTCCCCAGCTCCGGCGGGAGGGAGCCGGAGAGCTGGTTCTCGTAGAGGTAAAGGTTGACGAGTTCGGAGCAGTTGCCGAGCTCCTTGGGGATTTCGCCGGAGAGCATGGTGGTGTAGATTGACAAGGTCTGGAGGTGGCGAGCTGACCGAAGGAGGAGGGGATGGAGCCGGAGATTTTTGTGTCGGCAAGGCCGAAGACGGTGAGGTTCCCGCAGTTGGAGAGCTCGGGGGGTATCTTACCGGTCATGTCCTTGTTGCCGCCGGCCCGGAAGACCTCGAGACTGTAGAGATGGCCAAGCTCGGGCGGTAGCGAGCCGCTCAGCCGGTTGTCGAAGAGATGGAGGTTGCGGAGGGCGGCGCAGTCGCCGAGCTCGGTGGGGATTCTACCTGTAAGCTGATTGGTATTGAGATACAAAGTCTCGAGATTATTTAGCTTGCCAATCTCCGGAGGTATGCTGCCGGAGAGGCCACTTGAGCTGAGGTCGAGGACTGCAAGGGCAGCATAGTCGCCGACCTCCGGAGGAATGGGGCCGGTTAGGTTCGCGTCCGAGAGGACGAGCTTCTGGAGGAAGCGGAGGGCGGCGAGGTTGGAGGGAACAGGGAGTGCAAGAGGCAAAGACTGAATAACAAGCTCGGTGACGAAGCCGGAGGGGGAGCAGGTGACGTGGGTCCATCGGCACGGGTTCGTGTCGGACGGGTTCCAGTTGGGGAATAAGGAAGAGGAAGAAGAAGTAGTAGAGTTGGGTCGGCTGTTAATCCATGAAAGAAGAGCTTGAGATTCCAAATTAGCAGAAATGGGACTGAGGAGAAGGAAGATTGATAAGAACGAGTAGTAGGGGAAGTGGGCTGCTGGCCTCGGCCTCGGCATCGACATTGCCGCAAATCCCAACTTCTTCTCCTCGAGCTTGCATCGGGTCTCTTGCCCTCCTTCCTTAAACTCTCCCCCTTGGTTATATCTCTCCCTTCTTTCCCATTAAAAATTATCACCAGACCACTCTCTCTCTCTCTCTCTCTCTCTCTCTCTCTCTCTCTCTCTGTGTCTATCTGGTTTTGTTTTTGGCTGGAAAAGAATGGCAAATGGTTTGGATATGGGAAGAGGATGGGGGGGAGAAGATCGCGTCACGCGCAGAGGGGGCGGGGTAGCCATGTGCGTGCATGGAGAGCATTATTTAAGTGACATGCACAATTTTGTTGTTATTTTGCTTCTGGTAGGGATAATCGGTATTTGGATTTGTTTTGTTCTAGTTTCGACTTGAGCGCGTTAAATTTTTGGCTGCAGGGGAAACAGATTTGCAGATGTGAGTTGAAGGCGGGGGGCGGCTCCTATGTTGACATCGCGATGCTAATTTAATTCCATCAAAAAATAACAGGAGGGAAGACCATGTTTATTCGAGGCTTGCATGAGACGCAAGGGGGTGCTGGTGTTGGTGTTGGTGTTGGTCGCCCGACCGGGTTCTGAACTCTGAAAGAGGTGAGTTTACTACAGTTGCACTTTATGTTTGCTTGCTGTAATTATAGTTTTGTGCTGTCACGTGAAGAGAGAGAGCCAAGAGGTGAATGGTGATGGTGGGTGTGACTTGGGAGAAGAGGAATCTAGTGTGTTATAGACTTATAGTGATGGTGAATGTATATATTGTAGCTTTTGTCATGTTAATTAAAGCTTCAATAGGGGCGAACATCTTGGGCTGTGGAAAATATAGTAATGGGGATCAACTGGGGGAAGCATTTTATCAAATGTTTGGCACGCGATCTGATGAGAGGACAGTAAACGGTATGGGGTCGAGGGGGTTAAAAATGGGTTCTAAGTGACTAGTCAGGAATCCCATGTTCCTTTTTAAATAAAAATTTTAGGCTTGGTAATTTTCTTTTTAGTCTAACGATCAAATCTACTCATCATGGACATCAGGGCGGTAAGTTATTTTCTTTTTCAAAAACAAGATGTAATTATACTATTGTTTATTTTCAAAAAATAGTACTCCAGCCAACCTTTCTTAATAAATCACAGCGAATAAGTTTTGTAGCAATAACTGGTTATTGAAATTGGAAGTTGTAGAAGCTTTGTACAGCCACGACATACTTTCCTCCTCACCATATGAAGATAATTATCTGATTAGTGATTACAATCTAGACAGTTTCTCTGCTACTGTTTGCCGTGACAATTGGCATTATAAATTTGGTTTGAGCTTATGATCCAAAAAGTATTTATGCAGCACCGTTGTTCAATTACAGTTTCTTGGTGAATTAGTTGATATTTAACTTTTAACTTGTCCGCTTCCTAATTGTAATTCCATCTTGAATAAAATAAGAGTTAAAGATACATTAGATCTGTGGAATATTAACAAGAAATGCTGGTTTAGCAGTCAATAGTCAACCGAGTCAAGGGCTACGTTTAGGACTTACTTGGCCCCTGATTTATGGGCTAAGCTCAATTTTTTTCCTAAACGAAAAGAATCTTGAGCTATTTAAAATTGGCACCTTGCCAGCTCGTGATAGTGATTTGGATAGCTTGATTCCACTACCAAAGGACAAGTTCAGTGTCACTCGCATTGCTATTCAACCATACTACGCCAAATGATTGTAAAAATTAGTATCCTTTTTGTTTTTTTATACATAGTAATTTCGCGCTTTGTTAAAAGTATAGATTATTGTGTAAATGTTAATTCTGGAAAATAAATCGGAGAGTTCAACCGGTATTGTTGTCCCACAATGATAAGTAATCGTTGGACATAGACAGAAACACATCCATCACTCATTACAAAGGGAAAGTGAGAACACACTACATTTAAGACAAGTGAGGACCAGGATCAAGTGGCAAATGCATTATATGTATGTAGCAAAAAAAAATGCATTGTCTGAACAACAGCAAAGGTATGCTCATGGCGTTCAATCTATATAAATGTCTTTTTAGGTTGACTTCACCACTCGAAATGGGAAGCGACCTCCTCAAAACATAGCAATTCTTTCTCCATGTTGAATCCAACAAGCGGTTTGAACTTGATAAATTATCCGTTCTGTTTGAGAGTTGCTGGCCCAATGTGATTCTTGGATCTTGGACCATTCAAGTTAGGGACCCTCCACTCGAGGGGTGGCCCGTCTTATTTTTTGACTTTATACACGGTAACAAGAGGAGTAAAACCATTCGTGTACGTGATGAGGCACCTAATGTGTCAAATTTGCTGCAATATGTTACTCGTTTATGCAATTTTTTAAATGGCATAAGAAACTATCAATGCAGGTTAGTTTGGACCTAAATGCAAAGATTAAGCTGTATGTCGTACGTTTATAATAGCAAAACCATCAAAGCGGACTAGTTTATTGATATGAAATCTCTTCACAAGAGTACACTAGCTTTTGAAGTTTAAGTAGCAAAAGTTTTTAAACACATCCCTCATTTCGAGGCTAAGCCACATGGAATTCCCATCCTCAATTTCTTGCCACTGTCCGAAACACCAAACCCACTTTCTTTCTTTTCCTCTTCTTTATCCCTTCATCTCTCAATGGAGGGATTATAATAAGGAAAATGATACCACTTGGGTGGTCAATTAAAATGACTTTTGGCCAGAAACAAGGAGAAAAGAAAAAGAACAAAGAAAAGAAAAGGGTGAGCGGCGCGGCCAAGGAGAAGGAGCCCTTATTTTCAGGGTCGTGGCCTCGGGACCTACCCCAATCGAATCTCCCCTACACGGTGCCCCTCGTCTCCCCTTACCTTTCCCTACATCTTGCCCAGTCCCCTTTTTCCACACTCGGACAAGTCCATCATCCTCGTCATCCCAGTTCGGAGTCCCCCCACCTTATTTCTTTTTATATATCTAGAGGACCATCCAATGATGCTCATGTGCCTCCTCCCATGTATTTCACCAATACAAATTGGGATAATCTTGATATTGTTCTACAATGATGTGTTCTTACCTGTCCACAATTAGCAAAAAGGGAATGCCTATGTAGGGTATTGCTTTGAATTATGAACGGCTAAGGCCTTCGAAAGATGAACCAGCGACAATGTTGTCCTAGCCAGTGTCTTTCCACACGACTGGGTTCCAGCTGGGAGGGGAAGGCTTATTCAGTGCCACTTAAGCGTTCAAGGTTGGTGGATTCATCGTCATCAAGGCCACTCGGCTTGTGCATCTATTATTGTAGCTGGGATCCCTTGATATGAGAAAGAATAACGTCCTTCACACGAGGGGTCATCATAAGGACAATATGTGAGCAATCATCATGCACGTAAATTCAGTGTCGTATTCGAGATCGTTTTCCAAATTGTGCTGACTGATTGGCATTCCCATCGTAGAGTTGGGAAGCCCATCCAACGCTCTAGTGATGAAAAACAAGTAATTACACCAACAGTCTCGGATCCATGTTTTCCAACTTGTGCTCCCTGATTGGCATTCCCATGGCAGAGCTCGGAAGCCCCTCCGACGTTTGTGATGGAAAATCAGTAACCATACCAAAAGTCATGAACCCATGATTGTGGCTTGCAAGAAGTTTCGTTATGTATGAAGTGCTGCTCAGCTAAAAACCCATGTACCGATCAGTGGTACCATTGTGGCTTAGCTTACCAAACTCCAGCTCTGTCCTGCAATTTATATGAGCTGCCCGAGAGAGCATTTACAAGGATACTCCATGCGGGGGCCATGACCAACTTCATGAAATGTGGCCTCATAATTGAACCACTTAGGATTCTCGACTGAAGGGCACACACCTGAAATGTTTTTTTTTTTTGAATAATTCACACCTGAAATGTTATTGAGCATTGGCATGCATTCTGCATAGTTTTGCTGTAGCTTCACGTAATCACTTGCCTGCTGGAAATGAGCACCCGCACTGGCCTGGAAGAGGCTCTGCAAAACAATCTGAAAATGATGACACGAAAGCTTCAGGCTTGCACGTGCAAATAGCATATTCATCATCCAGTCAAACGTTAAAGCTGTTTGCATGGCACTATCAGACAGTCCTGCTGCCCACGAATCAGGCCTATCACGCATACGAGACCATTCTGCTCTCTGTTGCTCTGCATCAGCATCAGAATTCAAAGTCTTAGCACAGCATTTCAAGGTTCAGACGAAGCCTACTACGATTTTTTTTTGTGTGGGTAAGAAGCCTACTATAGGATTTAGCATCCTCTTCTTTATGAAATAATCACATTTCCTCATTCGACAAGTTTTGCTTTCGACTCCTTGGAGCCGACTGGATTTGTCGAAAATGATTTCAAGAATCCATCTTTCTACTAAAGCTATGAAAAATGAAAGGATGTGTCGTCGAGGGTCTAGGTGATAAAATATACAAGTTCACAACCCTTCTCGACAAATACAGCACTAACAATGCCCCTCTGATACTGTAACACAAACAATGAGGCATCCATACACGGGAGCCAAACAATAATGATACAGATATTCAACACCGCAAATTACATATTCCTCATATCTCCCACCATAACACAATCTCCGTCAATTCTTCTGATACACGGCTACTCTGTGAATGTCCATCTCCTCCAACATGACTGAACGGCCACACGAATCGCATGGAGCTGTTCTTGAGCCACACATACTCTCATGTTCTGACAACCCCCATAATCTGTCCCGGGTATCCGAAGCAGAAGTCCCAGCAGGTACCACGTCCCCACAGAATCGACAAGTAACTAAGCGTAAAGGGCAAGTAGAAGATTGATGATGCACCTGCCACCAAAGAAATAATGATTAGCACTTAGAAACCTTCACGTTTGTGGTATGCCAAGCTCAATTTACTAAGAAGTGTGCACATGAAAGTGTAATTTGATGCTACAATGTACTGAAGAGTTCATAAAACCCAAGTTCATCAGTAACTTGATTGTGCAATTATTTCTTTCTTTTTTCAAACATGATAGGGTAGAATCACACTACATTAAGAATTTACAGCAGTTTCCACAGGGATTTGTCAAATGTGAACGCCAGTAAAATAAAAGGCATCTAAAGCTAAGATTTGTTTAATCTTTTATTGAGATACATTATAAGAACCTATAACTAGAGCAAAACGATCTTGGCTTACCATTTCTTCCTTCTCCAAAATAACTCCACAAGGGCCATGAAGTGGCTCATGGAATACTTTCATGTGTTTGTCCATCTCTGCCTCCTGGAAGGTTCGACCACACTTTGCATAGTGCACATGGTTCACCACCTCCTCTTTCCTAAGGACAACTCCACAACCATTATGTTGACACAGAACATTGTGCCTGCTGCAATATGCTTCGTGCAAGACAATACTCCTGCTTGATATATAATGTTTGCAGTTCTTACACTGCACAAGATCAGGACCAGTAGCTATCAAGGAAGACACAGTTTGGCCTTTAACCTTGCTTGTGTCATTATCTTCAAGCGACACCGAGATTTTGTATTTTGTCACCCCTTTGAATCCATATACTCCAATGCTGTACACTCCTGACACTTCATTTTGACCCTTACGATTAAGGATTAACACTTTAGAAACAACATCATGGGAAGACCATTCATGCTAGGGCAGGGTTGGAAATATAGCGGAATGTTTTGACACATAAAGATCAGTGTCACCATCATTCTCCACATCTATGCTAACCGCAATATTCAGATCTCCAGATTCAATTTTTTCCACTGAAGTTACTTTCAATAGAAAATTTGTAATAGTTGAATCTCCCTTCCTCTACAGTCCCAGCTTCTGCCTTCCCAAGTATGTGGCATCAGCACAGGATGATTTGCAGAATCAGAGGTAGACTCTGCTCCCAGAATATCAACTTCAATATCTGTTTCTATCACAGATACGCTAGATGCGGGTTTCACTTCTAAAACTTGCAACTTATAATTTAGATGTCCATGGTTGACCGTAATCAGATCTCTCTGTGAAAGAGTAGCATGCTGGCGAAGACATGTCTCAAGAATGGCCTTATGGTTAGGTAAATCTGAGAAACCGACCATGTCAGGCTGTAGCTTCACATATGTTCCTTTAGGTAGTCTGACATAGCGCACTTCCACTAGAGGGGTCATCTCTGCGGAGCCAGCAAATACGTTCCTCCAGACATGAGGAGGAAGCTCAACAGAACCTTCAGCAGCAGTGAATTTCAGGACACCAGAATGTGTTGATCCTTTAGTTTGGTAATCAGATATCTCTGCAGTTGAATGGCCTTGTTGAATTTTTGATATTTGGAAGTACATTGGACTTTTATCCAATGCTCCTTGGTTGATGTTATGATCCCTAATTAGAATACTTTTCTAATTTAATTAATCCTAGTTGGAGTAGGATTATAATACTTTCCTAATTTAGTTAATCCTAATTGGAGTAGGATTAGTTATTATTTTCTTAATTTAATTACTTTCCTATCCATAGCAGAATTAAGTAATTGTAAGGCTATATGCCTGATACTATAAATAGGGCTTTAGGCCTATTGCTACAGTACATAAACAATACTTCTGAGAAATAGATAAGTAGCTTTCCTTTATTTATCTCTTCCTTCTACTCTTCATCTGATTGTTCTCCCCTTTCACTTTATATTTCTCCTCTTTCATCCAACCATCTCTATTTAATCTATTGTAGATCCTTAAGCATATTAAGGAGATACAACATTGTAGATCCCTAATTAGAATAATTTTCTAATTTAATTAATCCTAGTTAGAATAGGATTAGAATACTTTCCTAATTTAGTTAATCCTAGTTGGCGTAGGATTAGTTATTATTTTCCTAGTTTGATTATTTTCCTATCCATAGTAGAATTAAATAATTGTCAGGCTATATGCCTCATACTATACATAGGGCTTTAGCCCTATTGCTACATTACGTGAACAGTACTTCTGATAAATAGATCAGTAGCTTTCCTTTATCTCTTTCTTCTATTCTTCATCTGATTGTTCTCCCCTTTCACTCTATACTTCTCCTCTTTCATCCAACCTTCTCTACTTAATTTATTGTAGATCCTTAAGCATATTAAAGAGATACAGCAGTTGGATAGTTCAGGCAGGAAGGTGGCAGTTTGATCTTATCCCCATTACTCTAGAATGGTACAGCCTCAAGGATCTGGCAAAACATTAGTTACATTATTCCATCTCCAGCAAGTAAACGTTCTTGCATCTGTTCATCTGCCTGCAGGATAAGAAAAGAACAAAAACCGTATTAGATATGTTTTATTTTTAAAAAACAGCATAGGAATAAGACATATTTCTTAATCCATTCTAAGAGCCCCATCAAAGGGAAAACTAAAGATCAGAACCTACACACTTGTGTAAATACTCAGTAAAGTTCTAACACCACCACCAATCCCCCGACACCCAAAAAAAAGAAAACAATTAACACCACCACTGGGTATCCAGTTAACTCCATTGACTTCTGATAGATGAAGAAAATTCTAAAACCATAGAGTTTACTACATTCCCGGCATGCACAGCCTTCTATGTTCTTCAAGTCTTACTTAACAATGATGGTCGGCATGATTATTGACAAATTAAACAATTTAGCACAGATTTGACTGTAATCAGGCATCAGAAGCGCAGTGTCACAAAGTTCACCAAAAATCAACATATAATTGGGAAAAAAAAAGGCCAAATCAAAGCATGAGCAAAACTGTCGACTATGATTGCTATTAGTTGTTTCCAGTCTATGTCAATGGTATGACCCTTGTCTTATTTGTTATTTTCCTCTCAAATTTGTGCCTCCTTCCCATCACAGGTACATGTTTTGAACAACTAATGAATTAGTAAGGCTGTATTCCCATCTTTCCACTCCCCCCCATCCCAGATAATAGTTCTATTTAGTTTTTCAAAGGAACTGATATCAGTTCACTTTGAAAAACCTAACAGGACTGTTAATGCGAGATGGAGCGAGTATCTGATATTTGCGATTGCGGAATTTTATGTTTCATATACTCCCATTATTCGATTTATTCTGAGTATATCACTTTGGATGAATTGAGAAAAAGTTCTCAACTCATCAACCTGCAGAACCAATTAATATCAGCAAGGTCAGTTTTAGCGTGAATATCTCAATTATGTAAACAAAAGAATAAATCACAAAAGAAACCCTAGAATGTAAACAGGAATTTTCTTATCGATCACAAAATAACTCTAGAATATAAGCAGCAATATGACTCTATGAGTGAGTATAACTTAAGCTGCGCTTCAGCAGCATCGAGACGGCGTATGCGCCGGCCGGCTTCGATGGCCTCCCTCTGACGCTGCGCCTCAGCGCGAGCCGCTTGAGAGTGGCTCTCTCCTTGCGCTCCCTCTCCAGCTTCTCCCTCGCCACCCTCCGTTCAAAATCCACGCTTCTTCTCCTGCTCCTGGCAATAACGAGGTTCAATTCCCACGGGCCACGAAGTAACCGCGACGTGAAACGCACGTGAAAATAAACCCCACGCCATGGATTAACCGGTGCGCATGTTGTGTGGGCCGCAGTCGAAGGCATCGGCAGATACGGTGCTCTAAGAGGGTAAGCGGATACGGTGTTTTAAGAGGTCAGGTACCCTGCATTCTAGTCAGGTCCTGGACTTGAACATCCATCGTTATAAAAAAAATAGAGAAGAATGTTGAGATTGAGAGTCCTTTGATAAATAAATAGACGACGGAGCCAAACCATGATATAAGCAGGAAATATAAGGAAAGTTTTAGAAATTTCATCATCAGACGGAGATCGACCGGGCCGTTTGGGGCGTGATAAAGCCAAAACATCCAGTGTGGATTTTGGATGTCCACTGTAGCATCCATATTTTTTCCAACATCCAGATGAAACACGTCCTGAGGTGTTTTAGCTGGATATGGAAAAAAGTTGGATGCTACAGTGTGGATGTTTTGCTTTTAATCATACCCCAAACGGCCCCTTAGTAGGGCCGCACAAGGGAAAAATTGAGCCGTGCATCTGTGCTGATTTTGCTTTCTTCGGCAATAACTTTTTCTAAAATTAGAGACATCTATGTATCTGTTTTCCTGTTTATACTTGCTAAGATTCTAGCTAAGGTTGCGTAATGGTGTTGTAATCCGGGTAAAGAAGCGGCTTCGTCTTCCATTCCACTAAGGGTCTGTTTGGTTAGAGCTTTTAAGAGTGAAAAATCTGGATTTTCCAATTGAAGTTAGGGTATAAATATAAGGTGTTTGGTTGAAAAGAATTAAATTTTATCAAAGAATTTAGAGTTCAAGGGCATGATTTGTAAATAAACAAAAAAGATAGGGGTATTCAATAACAAAAAATATTGTTTCAATCATGAAATCGCACATTTTTATAAATATCCCTGTCTTTTTTTGAAAATTGCAGCAAATGTCATTAAAAGAAGTGAAACTAGATTCTTTTGAAAATCTCCTCAGGAGAAATTGGATACTTAATGAATCCAGCCTCTAAAAGGTTGCCAAACAGGCCCTAAATGTCCCATATCACGCGATCGGAGAAACGTTTTTCCTAATCCTTAATCTTCCCTAAGAGGAGATTTTCTAGAAAAATGGCTTCTAAGAAAACATCTACATTCCCTGTCACGCCCCAAATTTCAAGACCTCGAATAAAGCGCGGAAGCACTAGCTCAATTAAGATTATGAGGCTGAAACACGGGACGCGACCGAATACTCGATCACACCACGTTCTCATTCCAAAATGCTTAACCAACGCCTATTTATAAAAATCTTAAATAATAAAACTACGCTATTACAATAATTCAATTATCACAATTCATCAAACATAAATGCAATTCAGCACACAGGCTGATTAGTTCTCCATGAACAAGAAATTAAAAACGATAAATAAATCCACTTCTATCAACTTTCCACCATCGAGCTCCTTCGCACGTACCTTGTTAGTTCCTTTCCACTTTGAGTCCTGCATCGAGAGATGCATGAGTATTTCAAAAGAAATACCCAGTAGGAGCCAAGAAAATCCCACAACATAATAATAATAAAGGAAATGCTGACAACATGGTATAAAGACACGTTTAGAAAGATTAGGTTGAGCAAATACGGAGTTCACTTACCTGGACAATACTCATCATCAAAGACCATCAACGGTCGAGAATAAATAAATATTAACTCAGATCCCAAACGTACAGAGCGTCGGGAGGAAATAATAATGAATACTGACTCCAAACATACAGAGTGTCGGATATAACAATTTCTGCTCTCTGTTCAGTCCACTTCCCCTATGGACATCAATACCAGATCATCCTAGAGGTTCTACAGAGGAACCCGGCCATGCGTCTAGGGATGCTGGCCCCATCGGTGCTTACGGGCACAATGGGCTGAGACTGCAGACCTTCCGTAATATCATACAGTCTAAAGCGCACGCGTTACCGTCATCGGTTGAACTACAGAGGTTCAATAATATAATCTGAGATCTCGCAAGATTTAGCAATGGCTCATGAGCATACTATGATTCTAGTCTAAGAGTGTTCATCAAAACTCTTAGTGGAGAAATAATTTACTGAATCAATCTAGAAATATCAAGAACTCTCTCATCTAGAGACTCAAACATCAATCTTCCAAAATCAAACTCACCGAGGAGTAAAGTAACAATCTCATTAATACAATCTGAATTGACTCACATAGGAGTACTCAAGAAATACAATCTGAATTGACTCACATAGGAGTAATCGAAGAATTCTCGATGTTCAATCACAGGATGACTCAAGAATGAGACTCATCAGAAATAACTCATTAAACACCTTCACCATGCATAGCTCCAAACAAGACATCATCGATTCTGACAATATTGAGGATTATATGACGTTGGTACAAGATAGTAGGGTCTAGGAAACTAAACCCTAACCGAGAATCTAAGATTTCAAGTTTGACGCCAAAGATACTATATTGGTAGAACAATGCCCCACGAAGGAATGACTCGGTCCGACATGACTCACTCCCTGGATTGGATCAATTACTAGACGTTACTGACTTCATCTCTCTGGATTTTATATAGTTACTACAATTTATCATTAGGTATATCACATAGGTTTTAATATAAGGTATAGTTTAAACAACCCGAAAATATACTGTTATCTGCACAACAACTCCATTCTCTGGCTCACCACTGTCTGCACAGAACATATTCTAGTCTGAGATTTTTATGACAAACATCTCCATTCTCTAGTTTCTAATCCAATTAACGGCATAATTTTCCGAATTTTGTACATTTAAGTATAATTTTCCTATCACAGTCTGTTGGCGCAGGACCAGTTCTGGCCGAGGTCATTAATTATAAACTTACTTAATCAATACAGTCTATTACTCAATTAATCACTTATTAATGCATTCTAGACTTATTACATTATTATCCTGGGCATTTACTAACTCCCAATTATTCTGCAATTAATTAGATTCTTAACTATATTGTTAATCCCAAAACTGATTGTACATATTCATACGATTTAGACATGTAGATTGTAATTAGGACTATTAATTCAGGACATACCCCATACTGAATCATGAGATAATTAGGGTACAGTAAATCTCGAACTCCAGTAACTCTTTTTCACAAAAATTGTTATTTTAATAATTAGTATCATAAGGTATGTATCATTATGCCAAAATAGTTTTGTACAAATACTTCCCTTTATCAGCCGATATGACCCAAAATAGATAATTAACGTGAGACAGGAAAAATGACGACCCAAAGCTAATCTTGGAGGCTGAAACATCTGAATACCAGTACGCATTAACCACAAGTTTCAAACTTTAAGGATTAATCACAGTATATGATTGAAATCTGGAATCCGGTATGACACCACATGATCATCGATGACATATAATAACGAAACTAAGGAATGAAGACATCCATATAAGGACATACAATTGTACAACGTCCAACAGAATGTACTCATCTCGACCAAAGCAGCAAGCATACGGTGAGAACTAAGTGGAGCCATGCATGAGAAGTATTTAATTTATTAGGATCGGGTGCAATAGTCATCATGTTCAAAATAACAAACGGTAAACCATTGAATTGAACGACACCAATATCAAACGGATCATCATTCATATAGGTATTCACATCATTGCTCAAGTATCATATTCATCACAAAATATCATAATTTATAGTGTGGAATTGTGGGAAAAATAGCACATACCTCGCAAGACAAAAAAATCCGATTTTTCTTTTACGTGAGTTGTCTACTTCGAATCACTTCTCTTGCTTTCGCGATCCAAGCACCACTTAGGTCACTGTAGAAGGCTGAAAGGAGAATGGACGAGACCCCTTTTTCTGGTTTGCACGTCTCTCAAAGTCTCAAAGGGATGGCGGTCTCTCACTTAGTGAGTTTAATTAACAAGTGTCCTATTCTCCTAGGACACATCTCTATCGTCGATTTTTTTCTAATCCAAAGGCCACAAATGATCACCAAAAATAAGCCTTCCACTTGCCCAAGACGTGTTCCCAAATTAACTCCTCATTTAGTTAGGATTTCCTTTAATTAAGGAGTTTCAAAACTCTAATTCGGTTACACATATTTAAGACAATTTTTCCCAAATGGGATTCAACCTTCCACCATTGATTGCTACCTAATCTAAGGCCATGATCTGCCCCAAATCAAGGCACGATCTCCCTCTTGAATGTGGTCAATCCATTAACTCAATCGATTACAAATCCCCTTTAATTAGGGAATTAAGTGAATTTAAATTGGTTCCCA
The DNA here is from genome assembly GCA_039654745.1 of Houttuynia cordata. Taxonomy (NCBI): domain Eukaryota; kingdom Viridiplantae; phylum Streptophyta; class Magnoliopsida; order Piperales; family Saururaceae; genus Houttuynia; species Houttuynia cordata. The sequence continues at coordinate 27,463,611 of CM077507.1, read as the reverse complement.
AAACTACTTCAATAACCTCCTTTAAATTGATTTCAAAGCACAATCATTGCTCTTTGCCACATGGCAACTCTAAATTAGATTGGTAACTGATTCCATCACGTCCTTAAACCTCTCTTTGATTGCCTTAACTTCCTTTAATTAGGGATTCCCCAAAAACAGTCCAATTCAAACCGGATTTGCAATTAATTCAAAATTCTCTCTCCTCCTTGATTCTCTCTCCACTACGACTAACCAAACCTTATCATGCCAACCACGTGCACAATGCCCAGGGCGCGGTGTCCACATGGCTCTGGCTCTCAGCTGCTCCTGCGTCTAGGGCGTGGCACACAGATGGACGGCTCGATGTCCCGCGAATGGAATGTGCTGTATTGCATTACACAACTCTAGTACCACATCACTAACTCAATTTAATAACTCAAAATACTTAAATGAGTCTCTACACACTGGTCTTACACCCTGGCGCCTGGCCCCCCCACTCCTAGCGTCAGGTGCACTCAGCCCCTGGCGTCAGGCCAGCCTCAGCGCCAGGTTGAGCCCAGCGCCAGGGCTAGTCCTCGCGCCCTGGTGTACAACCTAATTTGATTTATCAATTCCACTCTTCTAAAAGCATCACAAAACCAATTTGACACACCATATTATAAGGTTTCAAAACAGGCAACAAAACTTTCCTATTTTAGAACAGTTTCCTAAAATAGCAGTTTTGGTAAACTTACAGAATTTTTGGGTGTTACATTCCCAACCGCCGCCGGGAAGAGCGGTCACCCTTGTCCGCCTTCTGGGCCCCACCGCCGCCGGGATCCACCTGAATCCCGCCTGCCAAATAACCCACCGGACCCGGCCGTCGTCTTCTCCTCCGGGGGATTCACCACCAACCTCTTCCACGACCTCAACGACATCCTCCTCCCGCTCTTCCTCGCAATGTACCACTTCCGTACCCGAGTCCATTTCGTCGTCGCCGACTTCAAACCCCGGTGGGTCCGCAAATTCTCCGCCACCCCTCCGGCCACGGTCCCGTCTACCCTGCTGCCGACGGCGGCGTCCACTGCTTCCCCGGCGCCGTGGTGGGCCTCCGCTACGACGGCGACCTCTTCTGCAACGCCACCGGCATCCCCAACGGCTACTCCCCCCTCGACTTCAAGATGTTCCAGGCGCCTTCTCCATCCCAGCCTCGACAAATGCCGGCTCCACCGCGAACGCCACCGAGGCCGGCCGCGCCGCTCCTCTCATGGTCCTGATTTCGCGCCAAAATTCGAGCGTCTTCTTGAAGGAGAACGAGATGGTGATTGGTGAGGGTGGTCAAGCGGGTAGGCTTCCGAGTCACGGTGGCGTCTCCACAGTCCACAGCGCATGGCAAACCTGGGCCGGATCGCAAAGATGGTCCACGAGGGTGATGCCTTGTTGGGGGCCCTTGGGTCCGGGATGACGAACCTAGTGTTCACGCGGCTGGTTCGGTGCTGGCGCAGATTGTGCTGCTGGGCCTGGACTTGGCTTCTGAGAATTACTACGGTGGGCCGGTGAAGGATGGGCATGCAGTATGTGGCGTTAGTACAAGGTGAAGCCGGAGGAGAGTTCTTTGTCGGACAAGTACCCGCTGGACCACCCGGCGTCGGTTCACCTGCAAGGGTACGAGGTGAGCCGGGCCATCTACGTGGAGGGGCAGAATGTGAGACTGAAGTTGTCCAGGTTTGAAGAGATGCTGCTCCAGGTTATGCAATTGGTTCGTACATCCGGGTCCTAGCCGATTGGGATGTCTGCTCACTGGAGAGAAGGTTGTTTTAAGCTTCCTGTAAATCTATTTGGCATTGAAGCTTTCTAATAGAAGTTGCAATTAATGTTGGTTCATTTGCAAGCAGTGTTACTGTAACAATGTATTTTATTTAGAGAGAACAAATTTTAAGAACATAAGTTTAAAGATCTCTAATAATCATGAATTCACAATTAATGCCGGTTTTCATTCTTCGTTGAATTTGTTTGCAGCTTTGGGCAATTCATAGGAATTAGGTTACACGAAAATGCAGTGTACATGTGAGATTCCACTAGAGGAAGAAACCTGCCTCTTTTAACTATGAACTAAATGAAAGAATGAGCTTACACAAGAAATAGGATCATTTTTCCCCATCCAAGAATCTGACCTAACTACACTATTTTCATAGAATAGGAAATGAAAATAGCCTCTCTTTTTCTCTCTTTTGGAGTAACTCAAAACAACCATCGAACTCAGACATTCCAAAACCCTTTTTTGGATCGTCTAGATAAAATGAGTAGTACGTGCTCAAGGTAGTTGCAGCAATGACGTTTGGTTCTATTGGATGGCTTGAAGATCTCCTGGCAACAGTGATACTTTGATAGGCCCTTCTTTCCATCCTCGTTGACGGGCCCTCATCTCCCACATTTCAGAAGTCCTTTTCTGAGCTTGTAATGCAGCTTCTGCTCGTTCTCTTGCCTCTTCGCATGTCTCCATACCCGAATTGCACTTATCTGCCTCTTTCTGGTACTGAGATGCAATCTTCTTAGCCTCTAGTAATTGCATGTCTGCTTTCTGCTGCTTTTCTAAGGATTCTGCTTCCCGTAATTTAAGCTCTTCTGCTAAGAGCTCGGTGAAATTCCCTTCTGTTTCTTCATTCCCATCCTTCTCATGTTTCCCACAATCTGCATAGGAGAAAAGAGGAAACACATAAATGTGAGTTGTGTGCAACTGAAATCGTCAAACGTGAATCATGGCATCATTTGCTTCGATCATTGAAAAATGGTTTTCTGACTCCCCATTGCTCAAGTGATAAAAGAAAACGTTTCTTTCAATAGACACAACAAATTTCGATTTTAGATCACTTATGTAAAATAGTCTATGCTGTATACCAGCACTAGATTCTTCATGTCCACTAGCACAAACACCTTCGAATGTAAATGTAGTGCAAGTACTAAAAAAAATAGTAATTGAAGGTACCATAAGCAAATAATTTTTTTCTTCCCTTTTTCCACTAAACATCTGTCTTTAACCCACATAGATCCTTGTGCGTAAAAGGTGATACAAACTAATATCTCAAATCAACACTATCTTTTCATATAAAGCATAGTAAGTTGCCATAAAAATAGAACCCATGACATGAACTCCAGATAGTGGAATGAGATGTGCAATCATTATTGCTTAGCTGTAGGCATGAAAAATTGAACTGGAGGACCAATAAATAACGTTTTGCTTTTTAAGCAATAATTATATGATAATCCAACCAATATAATCTTTAAACTTATAACAATTCAGGCAAGCATTTAAATTTTCTGGCATTTTACACAATTCTGAAAATATTAAATGTCAGCACACTAAGGCATGCACTATAAATCTACACATTGTAAAGCATAGGGGAACTTCTCAAGCATATCAGCACAAGCAACAAGATATTGAAGATGTAAAACTAGTTAAATAATCACATTGCAATTTAAGAAAACTAGTTAAATAACAAGATGTTCTCTAGTTGATGGGCAAACCTGAAGAACTACTGGTACTTACATTAGGTACAATGCTCAATTCAAGAATTGGTAAATTAATCATAATGCAATAACAGTAAGATGCTAGTGCTTAGGTATTAAAGTTGTTTTATGTATTAGTTCCTATGTACTCATCACAAGATTAGGCTAATTTTTTAACAGATATTTGTTCCAACACAACAACTAACCAAATTGAAACATGTGAAACAGTAAAATATGCAGTGCCAAACACACTATGAAATAGTTACTAACCTGTGAACGAAGTGTTGGTTAATCCTGCCAAAAACCAAAAGGTTGACAGAGAGTCAGCTTAAGAGATAACCACAGACCACAATACAGATGTTTTCTAAAGAAATTCACACGCAACAAATATTAGAAAATAATCCAAACTGGATCCATAGTAATCTTTATACAATCATTCGGAAAATGTAAGCATGCAGTGGAGACTCTTGCACAGATACTATTGCAGGATGCGGAAACTACCAGCAAATAAGCGTTTAATGGGTGTTCAGTAAATGATTGGTTTTAAAGGGAGAGTTAAGACAAAAAACTGCTTCTCCAACAAAATTTAAAAAAAAAATCATCATGTGGACAATGTCTGGTAGAAGCAATCATCACTCCATTCCAACTTGGGCATTCAAATGATGATTAACGGAGTTCTACATTGTTCATGGTTTGCTAGAACAAGTACTGCGCAAAGAATACTAAACGAAGTCAGTATAATGAGCTTCCACTGCAATATGAAAGATACTCAATGCAATCAATTGCTGGACTTAAAATCAAGCATGCCAGGCTCTAACAAGAATCTCTGGAACATTTTGATAGAGTAAAATCCATATAAAACCAAGATGTGTGCCAGACTTTAATTTTCTTAATGTGCAGATTTAAAATGGAAACCATACGAAGAGCTAAAACAAGCAAAGTTGCTGGTCCCACTACACTATAAATACGGACTAATTCATGTAACACGTGGTGGAGACTCCCTGCTCTAGCCATCGCTTCTGCTATTATTTTCACAAAGGGAAATGGAATTATAATCTTCCAACCGAGTGACTTATCCTCATATTCTTGCTGTTCTTCATACCAAGAGTTTTCATAGTGACACTGCAATATCTTTTCCAAGCTATCCAAATTGATCCCATTCTGCAGCATCGTATGGTTTCTTAGCTCTGTATTTACTGGCACACTAAGCTATAAAAACTTTATGCACACTTATTTTCCTTAATCATCAGGGGAAAACGAATATAAGTTCCATATAATGTCATGAAGCTAATTTACATATTAGATGCCATACTTTTATTTTTCCATTTGCTGGGTAACGTAGACGTCATGCTCCCAATCTGTTGTTAGAAAACTTTGTCAAAAGGAAACAAGAATATACGATTACAAAACAGGATAACATATTGTGAGAGCTAGTAAACCACGAAGTAAGTAAAGAAAAGTTTAACCAAATTTATTTATGAAAATTGTATTCAATGGAACAATAAGGTGTGGATCTAATTACACGAATGTAACCGAAATTCTCTAATTGAGCCGCCACTGCAGCGTTTTTGAAGAAAAAACGTCTTTATTACCCAACTAGCACTCTAAATGAAGTAGATTCGGCAGATAAACAACGATAATCAATCAAAACATATACACAATTTTCAAAGCCAAGCTACAAAATATAAATAATTATAATATGCAATGAAATTAAGCAAACTGATACCGGATCCAATCTTCACATAGCAATAATAAAGCGAACAGATCTAAATGTCTAATGGAAATACACAAGAACAACACGGAAATGCAATAATGGGTGACGACGAGGAAACGGGAGCCTACCTTCGGGCAAAGTAAGAATCGGCTGGGAGGCGCAGTCGCAGACACAAGGCGGGCAGACGGAGTTGCGGCCGGCGGCGGCAATTCCTTCGGCAAGGTGCCAGTAAAGCGGGGGACCCACGATGTAAGCGGCCAAGCACAGGGCCAGCACCGCCACCACCCCCTTCAACAAACCGGGACTACACAACGACCGATTCACAGCCATATATCCCCCCCTTCCGCTAAACCCCACCGATTGAAATGCAAGGCTCAATCAGAGGATGATGCGAGTATCGATCTTGAAGTGATTGATCTCTGTTGCGAGGATCTAGTCTGACGCAACGTGAAAAGAAAGAAATAATGCAGCATTTTTAAATGAGTTAAATTTATAGGGCTGTAGGGCCCACAGCGGGCACATGCACGAATGAGGATCTATGGCCCCTAAGCAAATCCAGACACCTAACGGGGTAATATTTAGTGGCCGTTTGGGGCGTGATTAAAAGCAAAACATCCAGATGGGATGTTTTGCTACACTGTAGCATCTGGATATTTTATATATCCAGCTGAAACACCTCAGGACGTGTTTCAGCTGGATATAAAAATCCACCTGGATGCTACAGTAGATATCCAGAATCCAGTCTGGATGTTTTGAAATAATCACGCCCCAAACGGGTACTTAAGTGCAGCTAGGATTTTTGGACGGTGGAGTACTGCCGATGAAAAACGGAATATATCATGGGAAAAGTTTAAATGAGATCGCTCTCATATAGCTTATATGAGGCCACTTTAAATTGTAGCCCTTTGATCTTGATCTAACGGCTACTAATAGCCATAATGATCTCACCCACTCCCTGATGTGACACTCTCACCTACCCACTGAGTTAATATCCATCCTTCGATCGGAATCCAACGGTTATAAAGATTGGCCTCATGCTCCTTATATGAGAACGATCTCATATAAACTTATCTCATATATCATTATTATCATCATTTGACACTTATCAAAATCAAAATAGTATACAATCCATACAAAGAAATATAGTGGCTAAGTTTTTATACCGAACGTCTTTTATAATGCAAATCCCTGAAATGGGGACGATTATAGTAAGATTCAACGTCACTATATTCATCATACACTTTTTTAAATATACGGGGCATGATATAATGGTTGTACATGAAATATTAATATAATTGATAACAAATAAAACTAATATGATTTTATATGAGATCGTTCTCATATAAAGAGTATGAGGCCAATTTTTGGGCCATTGGATTCCGATCCGAAAGTGGATATCAAATCAATGGATAAGTGAGTATGTCACATCAAGGGTAAGTGAGTTTCATATAACTATTTGTAGCCGTCATATCAAGATTCAACGGTTACAAATAGAATTGACTTTATATAAATTATATGAGTGTGATCTCATCTAAACTTTTCCTTATCATATATATATGGGAAAAGTTTAAATGAGATCGTTCTCATATTGCTTATATGAGGCCACTTTGAATCGTAGCCGTTGGATCTTGATCTGACGGCTACGAATATCTATAATGATCTCACCCACTCTTTGATGTGATACACTAACCAACCCACTAATTTGATATCCACCCTTCGATCAGAATCTAATGACAATAAATATTGGCCTCATGCTCCTTATATGAGAACGATCTCATGTAAACTCATCCCTATATATATTCAACTCAAGCTTTTTGTCAAACTTTGAGCTTAGCTGAGCTATGTGTGCTGGAGCTTGGCTTGGCCAACTTCGAGTTCGAGCTCGAATGCGAGAGCTTTTGATTTAGCACCCACCCTAATCCTACTCAGCTCAGTACCGAATTTAAGCCAAAAGGATTGTCATTTACACTAACCTTGTATCTGCAATAGCTACGATGCTACATATATCTACACCATTCACCATTATCGTAAGTACAAGAAATGACTTTTTTTAGCCCTATCATCTAGAATAGATTAGCCTACAGAAAATAAAGATCATGGGGCTGTTTGGACAGTGAAAGATGGCTGAAATCACCATTGAAATCACCTCAATTCAGCCCTAAAATCACGTAAATTTATTTGTAACAGGTTTGTTTGGGGAAAGAGAAAGTGACTTTGAAACAGGTTTGTTTGGGAAAGAGAATTGAATTAAAAATTCACCTGACTTTCATGTCAAAGTGAAAAATCCTCGGGACTTTCAATTCATATGCGGATGCTACCATATTGCCCTCTTACACTCCTTTTTCTTCTACTCGTTTTCCCCTCCTTCTCCCAGCGAGAAGTTATTAGCTGTGCGCCGCGTATGGGCACAGTGTGCTCATCACCAATAGGTGATGGGCACATCTCCCCTGCTTGTCATGATTGCCATATGGGACCCGCAAGTAGGGGAGACGTGCTCATCACCCATTGGTGATGAGCACACTGTTCCCCCTGCGCGGCGCGTAGCCAATAATTTTCCCTTCCCAGCCCCGCTCTGGCGCTCCCTCCCCACCCTCCTCGCTAGAACCCTCCATTCCCGTCGCCCCCTTTCCACCCAGCCCCGCTTCTCTCGTGCCGAGGCCGGCAATGATGCCGAGCCAAGGCACTTCGATTTCAACCTCTTCACCATCGACACCGACAGTAGCGGTGTTCGCACCTCTCACTTCGCCGCACATTACGGTGCTTTCGTCACCGTTTGTGAGCTTCCGTTTGCCACCATATCCTCTGGCATTACTGGTGGTGTTGGCAGAACGTAAATGGACTCTCCCGACGATCCAGCTCAAGCTTTGATGGCGGTGCCACCACCGCCTCCATCGTTGGGTCATCGTCGTCGATGATGATGCTGATGAACTGCTCCTACTACTTGACACCATTGTAGCTGCTGTCAGGGGCGATGTCCATCCGCTGCGCCATCTGTCAGGCCGTCACCCACACTGCCACTGACACCCGCAAAGTCTGATTTGGAGGAAAATTCGATCTTTGCTCTGTTTTGGGCATCTGGAATCGTACGGCGGCTCCATTGGACATCACCTTGGTGGGAGCTCTCCGATCCTTTTCGGCCAATCATCGCTCTGCCTCATTGCCTGTTCCCCCTCCATCTCTAGCCGATAATCTCCTCTCTTTCTTCACCATTTCTCGTCTCTCTTCTACTCTCCTTAGTCATAGCTTGTAGGCCAAAACATCATTGGGCAAGGATTGGCTGAGCTCCTCAACACTCGAACACAAAATCTTTTGATGAGGAGGAAGGGGACAGAAGAGGCTGAGGTGCGTGGGCAACGAGAGGGAAGGAGGTCAGGGTTAGGGATGCCACCGGGGCGGATTTGGGTCGGTTCTTGGTAAATCCGGCCCCGGAACTGTTGTAATTCTTCGAACCTGGAACCACCCCAGACCCACCACGGGTTCAAATTTTGGGCCCAGAACCGCCCCGGTACCAAACCCGGAACCGCCCTACCCCGGAACCAAATCAAAATTAGTCTATCTATTTTTATTCTTTTTCAAACTCGCATATTAAACTTTGATTATTTTGATTTTTTTCACTCTTTTAGGATAAAATGGGCACTAAAAGAAAAAAAACGAAAACAAGACTTTCAAAAATACTTTAATCTGTGAACATCACCTTAATTGTTTCAACCTCAACAGAATGGTGTTTTAAGGTACTCACAAAATCAAATTAGCCTCAAGTAAAAAATGATAAAAAATAAATTAATAAATATAAAAATAGATACAAAATAAGATAAACTTGCTCAATGCATATAACAAGGGTAGGAAATGACTATTAGCTTAAACAAGACGAGTCATTTACAACAATGGTTATGGATGGGTGATTGGTGACTTACGTTTGGAAGTTGAAAAATTGTGACACCCCAATCGGTTGACAACGGCAGCAAGCAGATAAGGCGAAGAAAGAAGAGATTCTTAACTTGAGTTGGGTACCTATATATCGGATCGGGTCAGGTTTTAATATAATACCCAAACCCGTCTTGGTCCGGTGCATCGGTTCCTCTTTCAAACCTGGAACCGGAACTGGTACTGTGTAAGGTTTCCTAGAACTGGCCCCAATAAGGCCGAGTCCAGTCGAGTCGGGTAAAAACCTGGCCCCGGTGGCATCCTTAGTCAGGGTTAAGTGGTCAAATCCTAAAAATCCTTCTATAGTATCACAAAAATTCACTCTCCATACGTATTTTACATTCCTCGTGAAAGCCAATGAATTTTTTTACTGAATTTGTTTTCACAGTCATTGCACTTTCACTATCCAAAGAGACCCCTAGAGTAGACTTGGAATGGCCATTAGCTTGGGAACCTTTGTATCTTTTTAAAGAGAGCTCATAATACCACATTACCTGGTTTTTCTGAGCTTATGCCATATAACCTGGTTTTGTGACATGGTCTACCCATTTTGCCCTCATGCCCAACCCTAAACCCTAAACCCTAAACCCTTCATGTTTTACCTGCCTTGAGGCACGCCCATCTCATACAAGATTCCCCCTCAATGATCATACGGCGATGAAGTTCCTTGTCAAAGGTAGATCTTTTGCAGCTTTCTCTGGTCAAACGACCTCTTCTACCCATGAGCAGGTAGAAGAAGCTCGCCAACACGGCTTGAATAAGCACTTTCACAACTTCCTCATTATATTGTAGAAGTAGTTTGACAACTCAAAATATTTTTTACTCACAATTTATGGGAATCAAGAAAGTTGAAATTTTGCGCCGAGAAGTACTTTTGGCCGAGTGGCGAACTACTCTTTACAAATTCGTTATCCCCACAAGAAATGTCTCAAGGAATTTAAGATATCCCCGTATAGAAAAAGAGGAGAAAAAATATAGAATAACACAAAAAGAATGAGCGAAAACGAATCAAAAATAAGGAAGATATGACGAGATTGAATGTTGCCCTCAAATCCTCGATGACACAATATCATTGCTATCATGTCCTCGATGATACGATAGCACTGCCATCGTGTTCTCGATGAAACGATCATGACCATTAGAGGATAGGATAAAAAAGTGGCAGAGCAGACTCGTAGCCAAGTCGTGAAGTACTTTTTACAAATTCGTCTCCCCCACGAGATGGTGTCACAAGAAATTTGAAATTCAAAGAGTCATATCTCCCTTTCTCTTTTGAAATTCGTCTCCTCAATTTTTATCCGTTTTTGCCATTTTTTTTTGCATTTTTTTATTTTTTATTTTTTATTCTCATTCTCCCTGTGAAGATATCTCAAATTTTTTGAGACACCTTCTTATAGGGATGACAAATTTGCAAATAGTACTTTGCCACTTGGCTACGGGTACTTCTCGGATTTGCCACTCTGTTATCATTTCCTCTAATGGCCATGATCGTTCCTTCACTTGACTCGATTACATGATAGCTGTGGTATCGTGTACTCGATTACAAGAAGGCAAAAAAGAGAGAGAAAAAATGAATAAAAAATAAGGAAATATAACGAGATTGAATGTTGCCTTCAAATCGTGTATTTAAATTTCGCTTTCTCTATATGAGGATATCTTAAATTCTTGGAGATATTTTCTTGCGGGGATGGCAAATTTGCAAACAGTAGTACGCCACTCGGCGAGAAGTACTTCTTGGCTTAAAATGTTAACTTTATTCATTTCTGTAATGTGTGAATAAAAAAAATAATGATTCTGAGCTGTTGAACCACTTCCACAATAGAATGAGGAGGTTGTGAAAATGCTTCTTCGGACTGCGTTGGCGAGCTTCTTCTGCCTGCTTGCGGGTAAAAGAGGTCGTTTGACCCAAAAAAAGTACAAAAAATATTTGTGACTGCCACATAACGCCGTCTCTCCATTGACAAACATTGACCTCTAACATAGAACTTATTCGCCATATGATCATTATGGGAGAAGCTTATGTGAAACGAGGAGCAACTCGGGGTGGACAAAACATGGAGGGTTTAGGGTTGGTCAGGAGAACAAAATAGGAAGATCAGGTCCAGAAACCAAGTTATATAGCATGAGCATGAAAAAATCAAGTAATATGGCATTCCAGACTCATTGGCCAAGTAATATAGTAAAATATCCTTTTAAAAGGACACTCGTGATGAATCTCAACCCTTTCTCACCAGCCACCAACCGATTGTAGCTTGAATTTCGTCAACTCAGCTTTTTCCCCATGTTTGTTTCTTTATTTTTCTATTTTTTTCATTAGTTTCCCCGTGTCTTCATGACTTCTTCCGCCATATGATACTCAGGAATGCATGTCATCATGTAAAACCATCCTAAAATCCATGTAAGCACAGGCCATTCCTTTTTTTACAGCTTAAGCTATTGAAGAACAACCGTAAGATCGTTAATCTCTCTTGCCAAAAGATATACTACTATATATCCACACAAACTGCAAGAAAGGTATACATTAACATCTGTTTCCAAAAAAATATATCTATATCCACACAATCTGCAAGAAAAAGTTTATAAGCCAAACTGAGACTAACCAATCAAAAAAAGGTGACAAGATTTCACACACGGGTATTTTCCTAAGAACAAAAGAAAAAAGGAATTTGTTTTCAACTGCGCATTCAACTCTACAGGTCAATTCATTTTCTTTGATACAATCGCCCCCCTTTGATACACCACCAAGCACTCCTAGAGATTAACTTTCAAACTGCCACTACTGTACACAACCACTACCTCTGCATCTACTTGTATCCATAGGCCGACCAAAGGCTTAAGGGTGTTCACGGATAACATCAGGCAAGGAGGATGGCGATGTGGAACCACTGTACTTGCTGGGCAATGGCGTATTCCTACGGGAATGTCTCTTTGTTGGAACGAGCACATCTTCCTGCTGCTCGTTCCCATCAAGTGGAAAATTGATATCATCATCATCTTCGCCCTTGAACACAGGATGTATATAAGCATTTTGCAGGTACTTTTTCAGGTTAAACTTTGGTTCTTTAGCACGTTCCACTGTGTCTTTCATCATGGCCTCCTGTAATTAACGGTCACCACGCCCAAAAGTTATTAACAGAAAAAGTTGTAAAGAGTTTTAATCAAGGCAGGAACATAACACCTGTTATTTTATGCAATGCAAAATATTGAAAGCAAAAGTCTTCGTAAACCTCGTAAGTATCCTGACGGAGAATGTATATTAAAGATTCGACTAGACCATCGACAAATTTCCTCCCTGAATTAATTGAGTATTTCCAAATATACCTGTAATGGATATACGACAAATGCAGGCTCATAGCGGTTTTTGCAGAATCTATGAAACCATATTGTCAGCAGAGGAAGAGCAATTAGCAGAGGAGTAGACTGGGCAGCCTCTTTAGTACTCAACAATCCTAGCCAGAGCAGCTGAGATATAACCATAGCTGTGATAACACGCCCATGAACATCTGGCCAGAAGGCTGCACCACTCTCATATTCCTGATTGTAGACGTTTATAATCTGGAAATGAAAAACAATACCACCACAGACACTGTCATTGTTCTCGACCAAAAATAAAAAATATGCAACACTGAGAGTGATAGAATATAATGAGCTAAAAAAACACTTAGCATGGACAATAATGTGTTACCTGGTGACGGTAAACAACAAAGGCCAAGGCAAAAAAGATGATTATGAAAGGCAATAAGATGGGAGTGACCACCATATACACCAGACCAAGTAAGAAATACAACTGTATTTGTGGCTCATTCGAGTCAAAACCAATACTTCCTGGATCCATAGCTTTTTCCCGGTCTTTTTCAGTTTTCACCAGGAAAAAATTCTTCAAGTGATATATTATCAATGGTTTAAGCCTGAGTATTTCCCCTGCAACTCCAGCCCAGCCATCCACCATAATATACGTTATGAAAAATGTTGCTTTCATTGGAATTGCAACACCAATAATCTTAGGAATACTGCACATAAACAGTGAAACGAAGTGAACATATTGCGATTTGTTCAGAAGAAACGAGTAATCTTTGAGGATATCATCTTTTAAATATTGTCATATATATAGAATATAAATCAGCAAGAGACATACTCATTTGCTGACTGATGAATAAATGTATTCAATTGTTCAAAAGCAGCTCCAGCAATTATGCTTCCCAAGAAAACATTAACAAGTTGAAAAACGTAATATTTTGCAGCAGATCTTCTTTCTAGAGATGAAATGGATGTATATCCTTCAATCTTAGACATAAGCATCAATATGCTTGGTAAGAACATAAGAAAAAGCTTCAAAGCAAGTCCAGGAAGCACACCCTGAATCAATGACTTGATAAACTTTCTGCAAGTACCAAAAAAATGAGATCACTCAGGAAAAAAAAACAGACAACAAGAAGAAAGAAGTATAACTCACACTTCTATAATGCGTCTCAGGAATGGAGCAGCTTTTTCAATTCCCTCTATGTTTGCCAGAGATTGCACAAAGGTTATTGGGATCATAAAGAAAAATGTGAGGAAGAAAAAAGCCACAGCAATAAGCAACCGTCTAATAGTCAGATAAACAAACGGAATTGCCAGATTATGCCAGTAAACGTCCCGAGGTTCAGGGGCCCATTCTGTCAACCATAACGTTGGATTTCTCGATTGCTGAGTTTGAGCACATACAGCCGCACTCCACCGAGTTTTGAATGAAACAAATGCCACTGGCATGATGGCTTTGGGGTCGCTTTTTATTGTTTCCTGTTCTAAAGCCTCCTGAAAACATAAAGTTCAAAATAGGTAAGCATCCTTGCATTACGACTAATCAAACACATCTCAGATCAAATTATTATTGTACAACCAGTCATCAACATCACTGGTACTACCTTATTCTAACAATTCTAGGCTAAAAGATTATGTTTCGGAACAACAACTGTCAAAAAGGATCAATTGCAATTAAATCAAATCTGCATTTGAGTGATTTTGATCAATTATAACGTGAAAATTGAAAAGCACAGCAAACGAGTAAAATCCAAGGGACCCATGAGATGTTACTTCTTCAGTGAGTTTTTCTATCTTCGATGTGTAATATTCAATGGCGTCCACCTTCTCCCCACAAAGCCCCAAAAAACCAGTCTGTCAACTCAAAGGAAGAAACAGAGGGAAATGTTAAAAATCATGAAAAAAAGTACAAAAAGAAAAAACAGCAGTTACTTAGAATATGATGCGTAAAGCTTGAACCTTCATCGTAGGTCTGTCAGATGGACGTCTAGAGTACTTTAGTTGATAGTAATCAAGCCAGTTTTGCATTTTTTTCTTCTCTTCAACAATGTTTGCAAGTTTGTTTGCGTTGTACACAACCTGCATACATAATTACTAGCTAAAACAAAATGAAACCTCACAATAGGGGGGAAATATGGGCAATATAAGACCAAAAAGGAAATTAATTAAGGTGTTGCATGATAACATCACAAATAAAACTGGCATAAAGTACAAACTTGATGTAATCACCCAGGAAATCATTACTCGGGAATCGAACACATGAACTGATCGACACATGGATAAAGTATATAGTAACATGACATAGTTGTGCAACGTAACCTGATGGGTGAGATAATGATCAGGATGGTTGACAAGGAAAAAGTGCTCAACAAGTTCACTGACTGATTCATCAGGATCTGGAGGTACATTTTTCACAATGACCTACAAACAACAAACAAAATCTAGCCATAAAGAATGAGATAAAAATCCAAAAAATGTGTTTTGAGGAATAATTGGAATTTCCATCAATAAAATTACAATGTGCAATTCATGACAGAAAAAAGTAACGAAAACTTATTTATATTTGACTTAATTATACTTATCATAAAGCATTTCAATTTACTTACTGTAAATTGGTCGGGACGGCGTTGTTCTGATGCAAGGAAATGCAATCTCATTGTCGCAATTAGCTCATACTCCTTTAAAAGCACATAGCATGTCCAAAATGTAAAGGCATAAGCCATTACCAAATGAGCCCAGAACCTGAGCAATTAAAAAAGGATTTTTCAAACAGGAGGAAAAAGGGACGAACAGGGGACATATGACAGTGGTAGTCATGTCTCTAGATGTTCCATTCCTCTAATAGAGTGAGCAAGGACAAAGCATAGTGCTTCACCTCGGAAAGAAAAAGAGGACTACCCACATCATAAGGATTGAAATGACAGCAATTAAGAATTAGGTGATTGGAAGGTTCTCATCTAGTTTTTAAAACAGCTATAATAAGATGGAAATGCTTGCTTAGAGTAGTTACCGTTGAGATCCGACTGGAATATTTGATATTGAGAGCTTATCAATGTCACTGAAAACAATTTTGGATTTCTCCAATGTTTGATTTGTCCAATTTACAGGTACCAGAATTGCAAAAGCAAAGAGTGAAACTGGGACAAAGATTTTGAGCCTACATAAAAACACTCAGGTAAATGAGAATATAATGTATATGTAAGAATCAAACTTGAAAAGTTTTTGGCAAGTAAGTCAACTTTTGGGATGAGGCATAAATATAAGTTGTCAAAACACAATTAATACCAAAAACAATTTTGTACCAGCCACTAAATACCACTTGACCACCCCTCGAAGTTAAATTTTCTCCTAAAAAAATGAAAGTGTTTTACAAAGGAAAAAACAATACAGCTAGTTCTTTGCATTGCAATATTACTGCAATCAACATACTTTTGTATCTCTACTTTCGGTCTATATGATTCCTACCCGAGCAAGTAAATTCGTAAATAAACTGCTGAATCAAGTCCGGCATGGTCAATGAGCTCCGGTTCTGGCATTCGAAGTGCTTCTGGCATCCAATTTAGAAACTTCAGATATGATCGGTAGTCTAAGTTAACCAACTTGCTCACAAATGCCCCCGAGGTGTTTGGACTGCATCTTACACCCTTTAAATACCACTTAGGAAAGTAGACCCTGTCATTGAAAGGTTGAAGCCGCAGAAAGGCAAATGCCGCCAAGAAGGCAAATGCACTTAAAATATTGATTGCAGCCGATAATCCTATGTCACCAAGTGTTGCCATCTATGCTTTTCAGAGGAATCACTAGCCTGTTTTTAAAAGCCAACAGACAAGCTAAGACTTCGTAGTAGAAACAAAAATGACAACTACTGAAGTACAAAATCACAATCAAGCACTTGGAAAGAAGGAAGCCTAAGCTGCAACAGTGTTTTCCCCTTTTGCTGTAGAAATCACATAAATAAACAGGCAAGCAGAAATAATTCAAATTTTTAGTCAATTCGCACGTGAATTTGCAACTTATCTGCAGAGAATTTATTTCTCATTGAAAATGATGGGTTACAAAATCACAGCTCAGATTCAACCAGTTTTATGCAAATTATAGCGACCTAACTGACCACAAGGAGATGAATCCAGTGTTTCAAGCTATTATGAAACTTGGCCTATGGATACGACTAGTACAGAGCAACAAGGAAATCTGCATTATACAACAAACAACATAGCAAATATTTACAGAAATTTGGAAGACTAGTACAGAGCAACAAGCAAAGCCGTGTTATGAAACAAACAACATAGCAAACAAGCCTCGAAAGAAATTCGAATGCTGAGAAATAGCAAGCGAAAACATCACTAAATTTCTACAGTTAATCGGCTCTAGAGCTTCTGTCCCTAAAGTTCTCATAGAAACCTGCTGGGGAACAACGTTTTTCAAGAAACCAACAAGCAGCCAATCCAAACTTTCCAAAAATAACTCCACCATAAATGAGCCAAAAAACACCCATCAGATCCCAACAACAGCCTTAAAACCATAACTAAGCCACACTTTTCACCTTAAACAACTTCCATAAAACTCAAAAACCATCTTAAACACCAAGTTACTCAAGCTCTGAACCAAAACCAGCCCAGATACCTCCCATGATCCATCCATGACCAAAAAGAGAGAGAACAAAACAATAATATCAGAAGTAAAGAAGCAGAGAACGAACCTGCAGCGGTAGGCATGGGAACTGGCAGAAGCCAGAGTCGGCAGCAAGCGTCTCAAGCAGCCGAAACTGAAAGATGGGACAGATGGCGAGAGGGAGGGGAGACAGGAATGGGACTGGCGTATTACACGCCAGGGAGGCCACCCTTTCTTTGGATAGTGTGTGAAAGAGTGAGAGAGATTCGAAATGGGAGAGAAGAAGCGAATCCGCACCAACTCCTACTTCTCCTTCCCACTCAATGCTGTTGCTGCTGCTTCTCTCTCTTTTCAACGGTAAAAAGGAGACAAGGACAGAGAAGGGTCGGCCTGATTCGTATGGGATGGTGACAGGTGAGCTGTGAGAGCAACGGACAACAACAAGGGCGTTTTTGGCAGTTCAACACCCTCTTAATCCTTCATTAATTAGTAGGCTTTACTGCTAAACCACGTAATAAGCCTCAGGAGTCGAATCTCACGCAAAGTTTAAAGACAACTCGGCGTGTTCCATTCAGAAGAGCCGTTTGGGGCGTGATTATTGCAAAATATCCAGACTGGATATTGGATATATACTGTAGCATCCATGTGGATTTTTACATCCAGCTGAAACACCTCCTGAGGTGTATCAGTTGGATATATAAAATATCCAGATGCTACAGTGTAGCAAAACATCCCATCTGGATGTTTTGCTTTTAATCACGCCCCAAACGGCCAATGTCGGCACGAGGCGAATCCAATTCGATGGACTGTTGGTTAAGCTTAATTAAATAATTAAAACTGTTGTTAGGACTAAATGAAGAGTCGATGAGGCTATCCATAGGCCGACTATCCATAGGCTATCATCCATAGGCTGACTTTTTAATTTAATTGACTTTTTTAAATTTAATCGAGTAAATGGCAATTTTCCGATGCTGAAAGGAACTATTTATTATTTTAGGTTCATGGGATAAATTATTAAGTACACGTGGGATACGGCAAAGTCATGCTCACCACCAATGGGTGATTGACACAACTCCCCTGATTTTCATGAGCCCATAGGGGACCTACAAATTAGAAATCTGTCCATTACCCATTGGTGATGAGCACGACCTCTACATACGGGCTGCATGCCTAATAACTTCTCGGTTTTTGGAGGGTTGCTATCGGGACGTTGGTGGGAGATTTTAGATTTGGTTTGTGGAAGTGGATCGTGGTGATCATGCGTTTTTTATGATGCTTTGCCCATGCGAATTGCATTGAAGCTTTCTTGTTATTTGGTGATGGTTTACTTTTGATCAGTCGGATGTGGAAGGCAATATGCATGATGCAGGCTAATCCATATTTGGATAGAGTGTCGAGATCGATGGTTTATTCATGGCTATTGAACAACCGATAATGCCACCTCTAGCTAAAGTATAAGGGCCGATTCACACCATCTTTCTGGGCTTGCATGTGCGCTGAAATTGATTGTTGCATCATCCAGATGGTCTAACTTGAAGCCACTAGAGCGCCATGCGATCAATACAAAGAGGATTATATGGCTTTTATGAGTAGATTTGGGACAGCCACCCCCCACAAAAAGAAACATAAGAGGTAGCAGCTAACTTTGAATGGAATTGGTTTGTAAATTTGATTGTCAAAGATAGCAACTGTTCTTTCCTCGATTCAATGAGAAATCCAATGATCTAGTAGATGAAATAAGAAATATTAAGCCACGAGGGGGACCACATGCACATGGCTCCTTCTATGTACAAATGTTTGGTAGAGTTGAGGGCAGGGACTAATAAAAATCAAAACCTACACCACATGATACATGCACATTTTTCTCCTTGAATGACACGCGGAGCATTACTAGCTTTTAATATTTGGAGGATGTGGCTAATGGGATGTTCATCTACAAAGCTCTAAACTCTAAAAGGAAAAAATCTACAAAGCTCTAATCAATATTGCTAAAAGATTCTGGAACTGATCCTTGATTATAAACAGAGTAGCGCTGCCTATCTGGAAATAATAGGTGGACATGATGCAGTCATTCCTTGAACTATTACAAATTCAGCTACTATCTACTGTACAAGGAACAAACGCTTCAAAGTTTGCGTTTAAAAATGTCGATCCCAGTTGCACCCATTGCTCAGGAATATGGATCACAGGCCCGGTCTTTGAGTTTTCAGTATCAGACGAGCGAAGAAAGGCAGGTTGTTGTTCCTTTGATGGGCTGCTAAATGGGGCCGCCGCCTCCCTTTACATACCATTTGTTGATAGCGGCGGCCCGCATCAGTTTAGTCATCTTGAGGCCCAGGCCCTCTTCATGCCCTCTTCAGTCTTCATGGACCTAGTTGTTATAAGACCCATCATCGTTGGCTACGTCAATGGCCAAAGCACTACAACCGCTTCTCACTTTTCCTGTTCGCCATCCCAGCTTGTCATCCGCGCAAATGACTGCATCAGTCCTGAATTGTCATTTCAACGAATGGCTGCATCATGTCCTAAGGGTGTGTTTGGGGGGCAGATTTTAGGTAGAAAATTCTGTTTTTTAGGTAGATAAAGCGGTTGTTTTGCAAAATCATGAAAGGACGATTTTGAAATAAAGCGATTTTCATCTTACAAAAACGACTTTTATTCGAAAACTAGTGTTAAAATCGCTTTTAAAAAAATGGATTTTGTGTGTTAAGATTATCCCTGAGCGTGTAAAAATGACTACATTTACCCTCTTAAATTCTGAAATTTCTCTGCTTCTGTCCTTCCTCGTTTACCTCATCATTTCTAGTTTTTTTTGCTCTACTGCCGCTCATCGCTTTAGCTCTGCCATCGTCGCCTCCGACTGGACAACTGCCTGGATCGCCGCCGACTCAACACTGTCTCCGATCAGACATCCCCTCTTTCGATTTCTGCGCCGTCATCGCCTCCGATTGGATAGCCGCCTTGATCGCCGCCAACTCGACGCCGTCTCCGATCGGACATCTCCATTTTTGGATATTTTGTTTATCATTATAAGAAAGAGCATTAAAAATGAGGAAGAAAGAAAAAAGAATTGATAAAAACGGATCAGAAATGAGTAAGAAACGCATCATTGAAGTTTGACATATTAAAAAAGTTATCATGTAATTAATTACACTACACGATAACCAGTGCTATTGTGTCTATCGTGTAATCAATTACACGATAGCTGAGCTATTGTGTAATCCAACAGACCAACACACAATAACTAGGCAATCGTGCGTTGGATTACACGATAAGCTATCATGCGTTGGATTCGAGCTATCGTGGAATCGATTACACGATACATTGAGCTATCATGTAATCTCCCATTAAAATGAAACAAACTTCAACAATTTATATCTCTCTTATTTTTAGTCCATTTTTGGCTATTTTTTTGTTCTTTCTTATTTTTTATGCTCTTTCTAAAAAATAATGAAGAACAAATTTTTTTTGCCAAAAACGGACTAAAATGAGGGAGATATTGTAACGCCCGAAAAATCGGTATGTCTATGAAAACTGCTATTTTAGGAAACTGGGCTAAAATAGGAAAGTTTTCGTATATGTTGTGACTACTGGTCTGGTATCTCTTTTTGGTTGTGTGGAACTTTATTTTGATGTTTGTTGGTCAATGGGATCGTTTAACCAAATTAGGCAGGTTTTTCCGAGCGCGAAGACTAGGCCTGGCCCTGTAAACCGTCTGACGCCAGGGTTTAGATACACCTGACGCCAGGACCACTTGAGTGCCAGGGCAGGTGCTAGTCACGCGTGCAAGTACACGTGTGGCGGAGCCTATTGGACATGCTACCAGGTGTGGGACTCGTGCACGGTAGAACTGCACATCACGCGTGTAAGTCATCTTAACCGTTCATCGGAGGACTGTGATCTAAGACGTGTGAGAACCATTAGAGGGCCACGTGGACCCTGTAGTGGTGCGCCACCTCGTGGATGTCATGGACATCTTTGGGCCCACGATTTGGAGGACCAAATTGTGGGGAACTTTTTTTTAAATTTCATTATTTGTAAATATTGGATTACTCTAATTTGTAATTGATTTGATTAGGGTTAATGGGGTATTAATTGGCAATTAAGGGATAAGGTTGGGGGACTTCGTTGGGGAGATGAGGTTCTGGGTACTCTTTGTCGGCGTGCTGCTGCATGCTGCACTGCCTTGCAATGGCGGAACCACGAGTAGTTTTGTCCGGAAGGTGGAGAAAACTCAGGACATGCCACTTGATAGTGATGTGTTTCGAGTCCCAAAGGGCTACAATGCCCCACAACAGGTGCCCCATCGTCTCCTTAATCCGTTTGTTTGGAAATCATTTCATTTTTTTATGGGAAGTGCTCAAAATGTAATCTTTACAAATGCATTTTGTTGTTTAGTTGCCGTTGAGTCTTCATAACGTTTCCTGTTTCCATACAAAACCATGATCGTTTTTCTAAACTGATCTATATTGATGAATGTATGTTTCGTCTTTCGTTTTGAAGTGCACAACATATATTCTGCTTTGGTCGTGAAGTATGGAAAGATGATGAATGGATATAATGATTTCCATTGGATGCCTTGAGAAGGCTGACTTGGCCTCCCATATATAAGGCTGGCGCCAAGTTTGTAGCATGAATTTAAATCCTTTTATATGGTATTTAAGTGGGGTGCTACATAGGTAATTTTGGTAGTATTTAATGGGGGTAAATTCCTACTTTAATGGAATCAAAACTGAAATCAGTTTAGAGGGGATCTCGCCCTAGCTGTTTTGGAAGGGCTGAAGGTAATTATGGCCATTGGATGAGATGAGGTGGACGGTGGGGATCATCATGGAAAATCCATATAAACCACACAAGAGGAGGTCGGCCATTTTTCTTGAACCGGCAGCCTTGCACTCTTGTGTGGTGAGTTCTTCTTCTTCATCTCATTCCATCCTCTTTCTCCTCTTCCAAACAGTAAGAACTTTTCTTTTCTTTGAAAAAGTACTAGTGTGGTGGATTGGTAAAGTCTAGATCGTGGTACGAGGTGGAACGCGAAGCACACTTGAGAATTATCGGGTTGTCTTTCAAAGAGGTAGGATACATTTTTACTCAAGTTTTCATACCTATATATTCTGTTTTGATGTGTGATCCTACATGCTCTTGTCGGATATGACATTTGTGTATGATAAGATTTCTTGAAAGTAATGAAAGTTCATATTTTTTTTACCTATGTTCCACATATGTACAAATCGATGGTATGAACCAAGTATAGTTAGATGTGCATGGCCTAGATATGTGATCTGTAATACATATTGCTCATGTGTTTGGCTTGTTCGATTCTTTTTGGATCTGACGCCTTGCTGTCCAGAAATTCCTGTCTTGTTATTTGACCTTTAATTGCCTTCTTAGTTATAGCATTCACTAAATTGGGTAGTAATATGTATAGGAATTGATAAACAACATGAATGAATGTGTCATGGAATAAGAAATTTGAGTCGATATTTCTCTGTCCAGAGATAATGGTCTCTGCTTTTTGCTGTAATGGTGTCCCTTTCCGTCCTGAATTAATTGTCTTAATCATTGAATACATGACAATCATGATTAGGTTTAGAATCAATTCGTATAAGTAATAAAAGCCTAACTTATATACTAAAAACAAATACTGGATTGGTTACATATTTCAGATATCATACCTAGGTGGGAGGGTCATGAGTGATTAGTATATCTGATTAATTACGCAATTAAGGATGAAATTGGAGACTTAATTAAGCCTCGGCCAGGAACTTTCCTGCGCAGGCAGTCAGTAATGAAAAATACGTAACTAATTCCATAAAATTCAGAAAAATACGTTCTTGGTTGGGTTGTAAAATAGACTCATCAGGGAACCTTCAGTAAAAATTTCAGATCAGGATTCACTCTGTAAAAATTGTAACCAGTGCTGGAAAGGTACTGTTGTGTGCAGGACAGTGCAATAAACTAAGGGTAATGCACTAGTATTATTACTATGGGATTAATTGATTTATACAATGTAATACAAATTGAACATAATCACTAATATTATGATAGAATCTTTACTCCTTAAGAGATCATGGATTTAAGTCCTAGCCTTCGTGTCATCTCCTTCTTGTCTTTAGTTCGCCCTGACAAGCGGCAATGAAATCCTTAATTAGGATTTTGCTCTAAACCCTAGTTATTCGTTCTATTCATAAACTCTTAAAGTCACAAGCAGTATAGGATCCTTTTCTAGGGCCTTGCATATCGAAGATTTCTTTGAGTTAAGCTACTGACTTAGACCAGTTATTGGAGTGGAGTCTTGGAAGGCGAGCTATACAACTACTGCAGTTATGAGTCATGTGTTGATGACAAGTTCGGACAGTTGAAGTTCTAATTTCTGGTTGTCTCGAGATATTGACATCTCGTTGGCACTCCTATAAGATTTTATTCTCAAAGGGGAAACCTTTGATGATTTTTCATACAACCTCTGTTATTGTACGTTTGCGTTTAAACCTCTGAGAACTATTTCTTCCACAAGAGCCATGAGATAACTCTTCAAGTGGGAATCCTAGTATGCTCCAGAGCCATTGCAAGATCCT
Organism: Houttuynia cordata; assembly: GCA_039654745.1. Classification (NCBI taxonomy): domain Eukaryota; kingdom Viridiplantae; phylum Streptophyta; class Magnoliopsida; order Piperales; family Saururaceae; genus Houttuynia; species Houttuynia cordata. Next base: position 27,440,022 of record CM077507.1, on the reverse strand, counting down.
TCGTGATCTCCGATTTTGTGAACCTCTGTAGTTCAGCCGATGACGGCAACGCGTACGCTTAGACTGTATGACATTACGGAAGGTCTGCAGTCTCCGCCCATTGTGCCCGTAAGCACCGATGGGGCCAGCATCCCTAGACGCATGGCCGGGTTCCTCTGTAGAACCTCTAGGATGATCTGGTAATAGATGTCCATAAGGGAAGTGGACTGACCAGCGAGCAGAAGTTGTTGACTTTTTACACACTGTATGTTGGAGTCTATTTCAGTTATTACTTTGACCTTTACAGATGAGCTATCAGGGATTGAGTTAGTAGTTTGCTGATTTTCTAAAACCTGATTATGATCCTATAATACTCTTGATATTAAACCTCTTTTCCGTTGAATTGTTAATCTTTTATCAGTGGGGTTTTTGGTATCCTACTGAGTATTTCATTCGAAATACTCATGCATCCTTCGATGCAGGAATTAAGAAAGAATGACGCTGAGCAAGTTCGAGTGGAGTCGTCTACAGAGTCGGCAATAATTACTTTTATTTCATGATTTTAGTGGTTGATCTTTGTTATTTGTGGCCTGCGTGCCTGGCTGTTAATGTCTTTTCTTTAATAACATTTCATCTTTTGTAATAATTTAAACTATTAGAGATTTAACTTTGTTATTTACTGGTTTGAGTACAATGAATATTATTTAAGTCAGCGATCCAGCAAATCCATATTTGTAAATAGGAATGTGGTTAATTGAGTATTGGGTCCGTCCCGATTTCCTTCCCCATCTTTTAGTGTTGGTTCATCGTTTCCGCGTTTTATCGGGGTTTGGAAATTGGGGTGTGACAGATATGGATTGTTGAAATTTCTCCCATTAAGAGTAAAAGCGTCACAAGAGCTATTTAGTTTTTTTTCTAAAACTTTCCCCATCCAAACAAGCTTTAGGGGGTGACTTGTGATAAAAACGCTTTCGGAGTAGGCATTACCATACGGGTCACGATTTAGCTTTTCGTTAACAAAAGCGATTTTGTTTTGAAAAAGCAAAAGCGGTTGCCAAACGCACCCTAAGTATGTTATCTTTACTCTGGCTTTCTTCCATATAAACACAACCATCAATTTGTTTGTATAGTATTTTTTCCCTAATTCCATTCGTTAACAGGGTAATGAGATTACTATTCCACTTTTTTATTCCATTTTTCTTCTCCTTCATGCTGGCATAATTTGATTGGCATGATTAACCCCTGAACACACTTCTAACCATAGGAGCCTAAATTGTTGTTTGTTGCCACATAAGCGGAGTAAAAAAATGAAATAAAAAAGTGGAATAATAATATCATTACCCTTCACATAGCATGAAACTAATTTACATGATTACAGGGAGTTTAGATCGTGAAAAATGAGAAAAACCCACTCCGAAACATCCACCAATTAGGTAAATTTTTTGGATTATCCACTAACCAGCTGAAACACCTCAATTGGTTAGTAGATAATTTCGGAGTGGATGTTTGGGATTTTTCACGATCCAAATGGCCCCCTACATCTCTTGGGGTGGCTTTCTTCCAAAACCATTATTTCATCTCTACATCCTCCTCATCGGACCTACAAGTATCCCAAGTTTAGAAGAGTTTGAAGCTCATCGAATGTCTCCCAGGTAATCCTCCATAAATAGAAGCCATTGATAATGTAAATCGATATTGCACAAGCATTCCTATGCGCACAGATATGGATGTATGCATCTGCATCGTCGATCTGTACGATCAACGGCTCCTATCTGCTGTAAATGAGTATAAGGGCATTACAGTGAATATTCCCCGTGGGGCTGTCTGGAAGAGTATTTATCATCCCCAGAAACGTCATCTAAGGTCATTTATGGTGAATTAGGGAAGAGTATTTCCCTAAGGGCCCGTTTGGTGCGTGATTATAAGTAAATATATATAGTGGATTTTTTCAGATCCACTGTAGTATCCATGCTTTTTCCATATCTAACACGAAACATGACCTGAGTTGTTTCAGCTGGACATGGAAAAAACATGGATGCTACAGTGTAGCAAAACATCCACTGCTTTTAATCACGCCTCAAACGACCATTTAGTATTTGGGCGGCAGCTACTTTAGTTTAATATATAAATGGCTTTGCCAAACAACCCTCGTCTACAAATGATCCTTTTTCCTCAAGTAAGCATAAGAAATGACCTTGAAATCTGCGACATTGTTAAAAAATGATCTTTAACAGAAGAATGTCCTCATGAAGACATCTAAAGCTTAAATGATGCTTTTTGTCATCATTACATGTTCTTTAGCTCACAAAGGAAATAGTAAAATATTTGCCTCCTAAATGGCATGCGAAATAGTCGAGTGTAGTTGAAGAAGAACTTCGTTTAGGCAAAAAACAGTCCCCCTCTCCCTTTCATATTAATAGTCTTATATTTGGAAGGGAGCGAGTAGAATTTTTTTTGCATACGTGAATTTTTTCAGTGCATAGATGCTAGTGTATATTGGTTGATTATTTATAGATGCCCATTATTTGTCCCGTTCATGTAAATCTATGCCAGTGCCAAAACAAACAAATAGTTCCTGAGACAGGGAATGGAACCCTCAACTTGTTAAATATTTTTTATTTACCATCTCTGAGAAGAAGAAGAATTTTCAATGATGTAAAGACCTGTGTTGTGTACAGTATTTATAGGGAAGACCCATGGAGACAAATCCGGGGTGAATCCCTGTAGATCATGAGAGAATATTACAGAGGATCCCAGATTGGGAGTAGATCATGAGAGAATATTACAGAGGATCCCAGATTGGGAGTAGATCATGAGAGAATATTACAAAGAATCTCAGATTGGGATTTAGGATCCCAGATTGGGAGTAGATCATGAGAGAATATTACAGAGAATCTCAGATTTGGATTTAGTTCCCTTAATACACCCCTGCAAACTCAGGGCGGGTGAGTAGCCGTGAGTTTGGTAGTGAGAGACTGAAATTGAGCGATGGGCAGCGGCTTGGTAAGTATGTCTGCAAGTTGATCTTTAGATGAGACATGGCGAACCTCCATGTGGCCAGCGAGAACTTGTTCCCGAATATAGTGATGATCAATCTCAATGTGTTTGGTGCGAGCGTGGAAGACTGGGTTGGCGGTGAGGGCAATGGCGGACTGATTGTCACACAATAGTGTTGGCGTGCGAGGAGGCGAGATACCGAGAAAGTTGAGAACCATAGAGGCCCAGACAATTTCGGTGGCTGTGGAGGAGAGCGCACGATACTCTGCTTCAGTAGAGGAGCGGGAAACTGTGGCTTGCTTTTTAGATTTCCAAATGATAAGGTTGGGGCCCATGAAGACGCAGTATCCGATGACGGACCTTCGATCAAGGGGGTCGCCGGCCCAGTCAGAGTCGGAGTAGGCAGTAAGAGTAGAGGCTCCGGGTTGGAAGAGAAGACCACGGGACAGAGTGCCTTGAAGATACCTGAGGATCCGCTTAACAGCCATGTAGTGTGTAATGGTGGGGTTATGCATATGTTGGCAGACATAGTTCACTGCATAGGCAATGTCGGGGCAGGTGTTTGTAAGGTATTGGAGGGCACCGACAATGCTTTTGTAGTGGGATGGGTCAGGAAATAGGGGGTCGGTGGGGGAGGTGGGGGGTCGTTTGTGGCCGGTAGGGGTGGGTGTTGGTTTGCAGTGATCCATTTGGGCACGATGGAGAATGTCGCGAGCATAGTGTGCTTGAGAGAGGAAGAGGCCATTTGGGGTGGTGGTGAATTCAATACCGAGAAAGTGGTGAAGGGGACCCAGGTCTTTGACAGCAAAGGCACGACCAAGAAGAGAGATAATGTGGTCCAGGAAGGGAGCATGAGAGCCAGTTATTAGAATATCATCGACATAAACGACAAGGATAGTGACTTGGGAGCCTTGTTGGTGAAGGAAGAGGGATGTGTCGGCGTGGCATGACCGAAAGCCAAGATGGGTTAAGTAGGAGGAAAGTTTGGCATACCATTGGCGAGGGGCTTGTTTGAGACCATAGAGGGCTTTGTGAAGGTGACAGACGTGGTGAGGGTGGGAGGGGTCAATGAAGCTGGGGGGTTGGGCCATGTAGAGTTCCTCAGAAATGGTGCCATGAAGAAAAGCATTAGAGACATCAAGTTGTTTGATGGCCCAAGCATGGGAAAGAGCAAGGCTGAGGACAATGCGGATGGTATAAGGTTTGACCACTGGGCTAAAAGTCTCATGATAGTCATGGCCTTCTTCCTGAGTAAAGCCTTTGGCAACCAGGCGAGCCTTGTATCTGAAAATGGTACCATCAGGGCCACGCTTGATCTTATAGGTCCATCGACATCCAATGATGTTGGAGTTGGGTGGTGGTGGGACGAGGCTCCAGGTGCCTTGGTTGATGAGGGCATTATACTCAGAGCGCATGGCAACACACCATTCTGGGAACTGAGCAGCAAGGCGGTAGGAGGTAGGTTCTGTTTCAGGGGGGGTTTGGGTGGTGAGAGAAAGAGGGATGCGAGGACAGACGATGCCGGCTTTGCTGCGAGTAATCATGTGGTGAGTAGGGACAGGGGAAGGATTGATGGGGGTAGGGGAGACAGGGGGTAGAGGTGAGGAGTCAAGGGGAGGGTGAGGGGGAGGGTATGGGATGTGATGGGAGGATGAGGAAGATGATGAGGGGTGAGAGGGAGGTACCGGTGGTAGAGGATGGGGGGAAAGAAGGGGGGAGGAGAGGGGTGGTGGTAGTGGGGAGTGAGAGCGGAAGGGGAAGGGGAAGTCATGTTCAATGAAGCGGACATGACGAGAGATGTAAACGCGGTGAGTAGAAGGGTCGAGGCACCTATAGCCTTTGGTAGTGGGACAGTAGCCGATGAAGACACAAGGGACGGACCGGACTTCTAATTTGTGTTGGGAGTAGGGGCGAGTCCATGGGTAGCATCGACAACCAAAGACGCGGAGGTGAGAGTAGTCGGGTGGGGTATTATGAAGTAGTTGGTAGGGGGAGGCATGATGGAGGATGGGGGAGGGAAGCATATTAATGAGGTAGGTGGCGGTACAGACGGCGTCGACCCAATAGGTGGGAGGCAAGTGGGCGGAAGTGAGTAGGGTAAGGGTGGTTTCAATAATGTGGCGATGTTTGCGTTCAGCGACCCCATTTTGTTCAGGTGTATGAGGGCAAGAGAATTGATGAGTGATCCCGTGGGTGTGGAAGTGAGAGGTGAAATGGGAATTGACAAATTCACGGCCGTTGTCAGAACGAAAGGTGGTGATACGATGGGGGAAAGCATTTTCAGCCATGGATTGGAAGTTAAGGAAGGTGGCAAAGGCATCAGACTTGAGTTTGAGGGGGTAAAGCCAAGTATAGCGTGTGAAGTCATCTATAAAGATGATGTAGTATCGATAGCCAAGAAAAGAGGTGACAGGAGATGGTCCCCAGAGATCGGAGTGGATGAGTTGGAGAGGACGAGTGGTGGAGCGATGAGACTTTGAAAAGGGCAATTTATGTGATTTGCTAACATGACAACTATTACACTCTAAGTGTTTTATTTTGGAAACATGGAAAGGAAATGAGAAAACAATGGTCTGAAAAGTGGTGGAGGCTGGGTGTCCGAGTCGTTGATGCCAGATGGTGGAGGAGGAGGTAGTAGCAGTGAAGGCACTTGGGATTGTAATAGAGAGAGGATAGACGCCATTCTGACTTGGACCGCGATAGAGGAGGTGACCAGTCTTGTTATCCTGGATAGACACATCAGAGGCAGAGAAGGTTAGAGAGCAATCATTGTCACGTGCAAGTTTGTGGACAGAGAGAAGGTTGTGAGCAATGGAGGGAGTATGGAGGACGGTAGAAAGGTGGAGTTTAGAGTGGGGGAGAGTTAGGGAGGAGCTTCCGGTAGAGGAGACGGGGAGGGATTTACCGTTACCTATGTTGACATAAGGAGGGCCAGGGTAGGGAGAGGGGGAAGTGAGTTGGGTCACATCCGGGGTAATGTGTTCGCTTGCACCGGAATCGAGTAGCCAGTTTGAGGGGCATTGAGCCCCACCATTTGCTTGCGCGGTCATGGCAACGGCACGGTTCCCGTTTGGACCTATGTAGGAAGCGTTGTAGCGGGCACCACATTTTGGGGCACTATGGTCAAATGACCCACATATTTGGCAGGAGTGGCGAGGGGGACGGAATCCACCACGTCCACGGCCGTGTCGTGGGTAACCCCCACCCCCGCGGCGAAGATTGGGGCGGGGAGGGCGAGAGGGTGTTAAAGGGGGAGTGGGGAGGAGTCCCTGAGCTGCATAGGCAGTAGCTGGTGAGGGGGCCGTGGTGGCCGGAGGGGCACCCGAGTGAGGGCCGAGGAGGAGTTGACTTAGGGCCGTTGTGAGAGGACCCAGGAGGGCATGTGGGCTGGGGACGGAAGTGGAGTTGACAGTGGCGACGTGAAGTGCCGTAGGATGTGCGAGCGGCGGTCCGGCGGGGGCAGTTTGTTGGAGTTTGAGAGCGGCTTCCTCGGCGAGGAGGAGGTTCCACAGTTCGGCAACGGGGACGAGGGCGCCACGGGCACGAATTCCGGCGGCGAAGGCTGCGTAGTCTGGAGGAAGGCCGGCGAGCGTCTGGTGGAGCAAGTCAGTATTGTTGATCAGAACTCCAACGGCAGCCAGTTGGTCAACCAGCTGCCGGAGCTGGTCAAGATAGGCCGCCATCCCGGTGGAGTCAAAGCGACACTGGCGGAGCTCACCCATGAGACGGATGACCGCTGCCGGAGAAGCTGACAGGTACCGAGTAGCGACGGCGTTCCACAGTGCAGCGGTGGTTTTGTGAGTGAGGAAGTGACGAACGAGCTGCGGCTCGATGGTGGCATGGAGAAAGACCAGAAGGTGATGATCGGTGGCGAGCCATTCTGAGTAAGAGGGGCGAGCAGATGAGTCGGCCGACGAGGGGCATGGCAGAGAGCCGTCTACATAGGGGAGGAGATGGTAGGCGGCCAAGACGGAGGCGGTGGTCGTGCGCCAGACCAGGAAGTTGGAGTCGTCGAGGCGGACGGTGATCAGGCTGGACAGGTTGGAGACGATGAATTTTATCAAGGTGGGAACTGATTGGAGGAAATCGGCCGCGGTGGGAGGGTGATCCATGGGAAGGAGGAGGACGAGCCGGCGAGGCGACTGTAGGAAGAAAGGTAGGTTTTTTTTTTTTTTTGTGGATGTGACCGGAGGAAGTGGCGGGTCGGGGAGGGTGATCGGAAAGAAGTGAGGCGGAGAGGGAAGGGGCGACTGGGCGACGGAGCAGAGGAGGAAGATACGGAGCAGGGCGAGGGGGGAAGGGGCTGTGGGCGACGGCGAGTGGACTGGGGAGGAAGACACGGAGCAGGGCGAGGGGAGAAGGGGCTGTGGGCGACGGTGAGCGGGCTGGGGAAGTAGCCGGCGACGGGGTTAGCAATGGCCGGAGGAGAGTAGCCGGCGGTGAGGAATAGTGAAAACACAGGAGTGAGGGAGATGAGGGAGAGGAATAGGAAGGGAAGGGTGGTCTCGAGGAAGGTGATGGGCTCGAGGCTCGAGGGTGATGGGACAGAGAGTGGGTGAGAAACGGGAAAAAAATGAATGGCGCACGTTGTGTTAGGCGTTAGCCTGGTCTGGCTCCTGATACCATGAGAAGAAGAAGAATTTTCAATGATGTAAAGACCTGTGTTGTGTACAGTATTTATAGGGAAGACCCATGGAGACAAATCCGGGGTGAATCCCTGTAGATCATGAGAGAATATTACAGAGGATCCCAGATTGGGAGTAGATCATGAGAGAATATTATAGAGGATCCCAGATTGGGAGTAGATCATGAGAGAATATTACAGAGAATCTCAGATTGGGATTTAGGATCCCAGATTGGGAGTAGATCATGAGAGAATATTACAGAGAATCTCAGATTGGGATTTAGTTCCCTTAATAATCTCAAAATTCTTTGTTTGCCTGCAAACCTTACGTGATGAAGTCTGTAGGGAATTTTTTTTTTTTGCAACCAAACACAATGACCATAGTACATTGGACCCTAACATAGTACATTAGAGATATATATATGTACTGCATGATATCCATATGTACTCTGTTAGCACTTATGGTATGATCATGGAAGTTTGGTCACAATAGCTTAATTAGGCTAGAGAGGTTCGGGTCTTCTCTCTCTCTCTCTCTGATGAAGACACGATCGGCTCTTTTCATTTGAGCACGTACGTCTAGCATGATCAGGCACCGTGACCAAAACTTTGTGACCATGCCACGTGGGGTATTAAAGGAGTAGTATACAGAGATGTCTACAAAGCACTATAACACATGGTGATCTAGCGTTACATATTTGTTAGCGCCTTATGTAGTAGGAAAAAGGTAGTCTCCGGGCACCCGGAGACTACTTCTCTCCGGGCGCCCGGATTTGCAACCGTCGGATGAGATCCGACGGTTGCAAGGTCGTTTAAAAAAAAAAACAACCCTCCCGATCCCTCCTCCCTCGTTGCTCGGCACCGCCCCCATCCTCCCCGTCGCCCCTCCTCCCTCGTCCTCCCTCCCGATCCCTCCTCCCTCGTCGCTCGGTGCCGCCCCCATCCTCCCCGTCGCCCCTCCTCCCTCGTCCTTCTCGGCGCCGCCCCCATCCTCCCCGTCGCCTCTCCTCCGCCCTCGCGCTTGCAGAAGGTACGAAGATGGATTCTTTCTTGGGGTTTTGTGGTTTATGCTTGCGGATTTTGTGTTTTTCTGATTTTGGAGAGGTTATTTTGGATTGTTTCGATGGGGATTGAAGCCGGAGCCGATGGCACTGATCAAGAAGCTCAGGAAGGTGGTAAAGGTTTCGTCGATTCTGCTGTGTTGTGATTTGGGATGTGTTTTGTAGTTTAGCTGCTTTTGATGATGATGATTGGTAAGAAATGGTTTCTATTGTTTTTTGTAATTTAGCTGTTCTTGATGTGTATGTAGGTGTATAGAGTAATTATCCTTTGTTTCAATGATTTAGGAATTATCGTAAGTGTTACTTTGAAACGGATTTGTGCTCTGATGAGAAATTATTAGGGTTTAGGGTGTAGCCCACAGAAATGGTCAACATTTTTGGATTAGCAAAGGTTGGTTTCTCCATAATGTTAGTGATTCAAATATATTCTGACTTGAATGGTTTAAAATGAAAATTTGTCATTTCTTATAGCTCAGACTTAAGGGCATACTATGCAGCCAAATTTAAATGGCTGTTCAAATTGCTGTAGGCTGAAGGTAGACAATAACGTGAAAGTATGACAGTGGTCTTAATTTTTCTGACACTATCTTCTCTAAAGTTTTTTGTGATAAGATATTGAATGAACACCTACATACCAGTCATATGTAAATTGTATCCTTGCTTTATATGTGATTCAGATGATGGAAACTACCGTTGAGCTTCTTGTTTTTTGATGTCATGATGAGGGTATATAATGCTAAAACAGAGGGGAGATGCAGCATACTGATAATTGTTGATCATAGTTGAGGATAAAAGCATGTCCATCATGGTAAAGTGGACGAGTTTTTAAATGTCTTGCGTTGAATGCTAATGAATATAGATCAACTTCCTTCCTAAAATAGTTATTCTATTGTTTTCTATAAATTGACTGTTTTTTATAATCCTGTACCTGTAGAACGTCTATCACTGATTCGACAAGAAAGAGAGGAAGCTGCAAAAAGACGGGAAGAAGAGAAAGCTGGTATGTGTTCTTTGCCCATTTAGGAGTATATCCTCATTTAATGCATCATAGGTACGCCTTGTATGCAATCTTGAGAAGAACATTATTTTTGCGTGCTTTCCCTAAATGGTTTCTACAATCTTGAGAGGAGATGCACACGTTATCCACACTACCACCTGTAACATTCAATACCCTTGTAATTCTCGAAGGGCCAATACCGCATTCATAAAATGCACTAATCAACTCTTTTGAAGTTGACGTAAGTTTCTTATGCGATCGGATCATTCCTACTTTGGATGGAGTTGCAAGTGCATGTGAATGTATGTCATGAAAATGCACCACTACCCATTTTCCCTTTTCATCTGTTTTAATAACCATACAGGCCTTACATTGCTCTCGACTATCAGCACGATGTTTAACCTCTTTTCCTGCTTGCCGACGATCATTTGTTCCCTTAGATCCTTCTTTTTCACACACAAATACCTTTTTGAAAATTGATCCAGTTTTTTTAGATTTAACTGAAGAGTCTTTTCTAATGCCAAATCCTCTTACTTTTGCATATGCATTATAAAATCCATATGCCTCCTCCATAGAAGAAAACTCCATCCCCTCACGTGGTACCATCCTCATATCAGTGTGGTCCTCACCCATATTAATGTCATTACTCTCGTGAAATGCATTTTCTTCATTGCCATCTAAACCCATTATAGATTCTTCACATCTATTTGCTGCTTCCATTTCACACCCAAACATAAAAACCTTCACCATAAGGACAAATTTAATGCACAATTTTTCAGTACTATATTTAATCATCGGGCAAAAATAGCAAATACAGAACAAGACAAGGACTTCTTATACAAATATCAAATATCAGCCATATACAAGTTAGGATCAAATATAAGCAAAAATATCAAATATCAAACCCAGCTCCATATACAGGTTAGGTTCATGCATAAATCTGCATCAACCTAAACCCTAAACCAATCCGAGTATTATCTAAGCCTCTAAGCTGCATTGATTAAATTCTTAGGTCGTAATTTTTTAGTGGATAAACATGATTACACCTATTTGATAATAGCCACAACCTAACTGAATATCAATTACAGTAAGAGATAAAAAAAAAAAAATTTTGTCAAGGAATCTAAAAGAAGAAGAAACCAGTAGCCTTTTGTACTTGGGGCTCAGGAACCTATAAAGATAAAGAGCTATGACTGGTGTTGTCTGTTCGTGTGCAAAGAATCAAGTGCAGGCTGTGCAGCATATGACATTGAATTCCTAGTTTTTATATGTCTCGTGTCTTTAACAGGTAGGGAGAGGATTGAAGAAGGTAGATCTCTCTCTTATTTGTAGAACCTATGCCTTCGTTTTAGCACACATGTGCAAGCATTTAGCATTAATGTCCCTAATTGCAATTCAGTTTTACTTTGGCAATATGTCGATTCAAATGTTTGGACTTTGGAATAATTCGCATGAATTCTGAAAAAATGCGTGTTAAATTCACATGACTTTGGAATAATTCGCATGAAAAAAATCGGACTTATATAAGAGGTCGCAACTAACATGGGGCATGTCCATGAAAGTAGGCGTTTTGGTTTGAGTTGTGATTAGGGGCATTGGAAAATTCATAAATTAGGAATATGGAAAATAAATTCGTAAATCTGAAGCATTGGAAAATTGTTCACCTGATTACTTGTTTGAGTTGTGATTATTAAGATTTTCAAATTTGGAGGATTTTTATGACAATGCTTAGCATTTTCTTTATGCCAATGAAAATCTTTCTGAATGTGATTTGCTGGGGCGAGATTGAAAATGCATTGAAAAAAAGTTGCATACACAAGCATCTACACTCACCCAACTCTCAACTTCGATGCAGATCAAACAATCAACTAATATGCATCATAGAAATTGAAAAACAAGGGCGGAAAAATGTAATTTTTTACTAACCTGGCGGCGATGAGGGTGGTGTCGAGGGCGACGAGGGCGGAGGAGAGGCGACGGGGGAGGAGGAGGGGCGACGAGGGTGGTGTCGAGGGTGACGAGGGCGGAGGAGGGGCGACGGGGGAGGAGGAGGGGAGATGGGGGAGAAGGGGCGAAGGGGGAGGAGGGTGGCGACGAGGGTGGAGGGGCGAATAGGGAGGAGGGGCGATGAGGAGGACGGGAGGATGGGGGCGGCGCCGAGCGGGGAGGGAGGGAGGGATCGGGAAGGAGGGAGGGCAATAGGTAGGTTTTTTTAATTAACACCTCAACCGTCGGATGAGATCCGACGGTTGAAAATAAAAGCGCCCGGAGAGAGCTTCTCTCCGGGCGCCCGGAGCCTACCGGCCTTCTATGTAGTATGGTCAAATAGAAAGAGGGGGGTGGGACCTTGGATGGACTCTATGTTGCCTTTTTTTGTTTTTGCTACGACGTTTTATTTGTCTATTATCTCTTTATCTGAAAATAAGGTGAGTGGTTGCCATTCGGATAGGATTGTACGATGTGATGCCTGGTCCTCACTCCTCAGCCATTAAACCACCATCAATTAGGAGAAATTATTCAGTGGAATGGTTTCACCACAGGGCCTGTAGAGAGGTCCATTCGGTTATTGATATATTGTATTGTAAACTGGTAATCCAAAGATGTGTAAACTGGTAATCCAAAGATGGGGATAATACTGATGGTTTGGTTTTTGACAATGCTGACGCTTATGTTATCATCAGCATTCACATCCCACCGGTGGAATGTCAACTTGGAAGCACCCATCTTTTCTACCAAAATCAAATATTTCCTTCCATTATTATTGTGTCATCACTTCATTCCAAGCCAACAGCTATGCAGTTACCACGGGATTAATTTTATTTTTTGGCAATCATTGCTAGATTAATCAGTGTTTAATCAATGACTTAAAACAGATTTGTGTTTTGGGCTTTCAAATTGAATCGACTCTGCACGGCAAGCAAAAGTACACAACAGGAATTATTCCATATCAACAAGGATTATGTAGTTGGCAAGGATCCCATAACATATTTGCTTCTAATGATCACAATTCTGTCGATTTTACATTAATCAGGCGGGATAGGCGTAAATGCGTGGGTGACAAGGGTTCAAACCAGAGAGCAGCAAAAGCAAGTGATGATCAAACAAAAGAAAAGACATCAAACCAGCTAGAAACTGAAATGTGTTCAACTTCTACTGCGAGATAGCTTCATTGCTTTCAAGAACAGCTCGAATGCTAACAAGTAACAATCGAAAAAGAGATGAAGTTTTTGTATTTCTTAAGGTTATATATGTCTCCCATTTTTTTCCATGAAGTGAGTGATCACTTACTACTTACCATGGCTCCGGCCTTGACAAGCTTTGTAACACTCAGAGAACTGTCATCGACAATAAACTCGTCGTACCTCTTGAAAATGGCCGCCACGAGCAGGAACAGAGTGGCCACGACGTAGTCCTTGGCCGCGCACTGCTTGTTGGCCGTCGATGGGGTTCCCGTCTGCGGCCCGTTGGACCAGAACAAGTAGTTGAGCAGCTCCTTCCCTTTCTCCCCCATGAACCGGCTGGCCACGAACTCCTCCGCCTTCTCGAACACCGTTGGGTCCCTCATGGCCAGCGTCTGGTACCCGGCCAGCAGCTCCCCTTTCTTGATCTCGAACGACGACTCATGCGAATTTAGTATGAAGTCCTTTCTGGCCCGCGCGTACTGCATTTCCACCGGCGGGTTCAGCCGCAGGGTCTCGTACACGGTGGAGGTCACCAGCTCCATCTCTCTTACAGTTTGGAAATTCAACACCTCCCCTTTGGACCTCACCTCCGCCCTGAGCTTCTCCCTCAGCCCCGTCTTGTCCCTCCCGATCGTCGACAGGAGGGTCGGGAGGAAGACCGAGAAGCCGCCGAAGGCGTTGAAGCCCAGAGTGAAGAGGAGATTGTTAATCACCTCGTCTTTGGTTAAGTTGTACTCTTTCATCCCCGTGCTCACCGTCTCCTTCCCCTCGGCTTCGACGAAGTTGTAGAGCGCCATGTAGCCGCCGCGGGTGAGGAAGGAGGGGAAGGGGAAGGAGTGGAGGAGGAGCTCCTCCAATGGCTGGGGGATGACTCCGACTTTCTGGGTAGGGATGAGCATGAGCGCCAGCCAGGCGTCGAGCATGGCGAGCCCGCCTTTTTCAATCTCCGGCCTCGCCGCTGGGTCGGCTCCGATTATGCTCTTGGTGAGGAAATTGAAGAGGCATTGCTGTAGCGGCACGAGGAAACTGGCGCTGCTGCTGCTCGCCAGGTCTTTCTCCAGAGTGTCGAACATGGTGTCGACGCCTTTGAGGAATTCCGACACCCAGAGGCTAGAGCTGCGCTTGAGGGTGTCCATGATGAAGCTCTTGAGCGCAGTGTGCTGGGTTTCCGTGGTGTCGAGGTAGGCCATGACACGGACGTCGCCGGTGAAGGAGACGCTGGGCATGTAGTCGCCGACGAGGACGTTCTTCTTGTCGACGAGGGTCATGTCGAAGAGGTAGGTGAAGGACTTGCAGTCGAGGACGGCGACCATGTTGGGGTTGGTGTCAAGGAAGAATGGGAAGGTCGGGGGGATGTTGGTGCGGTAGACGGTGCTCTTGTGCTTCTCCATCCGGTCTCGGAAGAAGGTGTCCGGGCCCTGGAACCAGAAGTAATCCAGCCGATCCTTGAGTGGGCCGAGCACCGGGAGGCCATAGCTGCCTGGAATGGACCTAACCGGTAACACTGGAGCAGAGGACGCAGACATGGCTGAGAAGCTGATCATTGTCTACCTCTCTCCCTCTGAGCTTGGGGACGTTATACTGGGTGTAACTAGTGTTGCTAGTACTACTTAAGTACTGATCGATTGATCTTGTGAACACAATGTGATATTAGTTTGAAATCAGAAGTGCCCGAACTAGTCCTCTTTTTTGCCCATGCCAAAATCGTGCATGGAAGGAGAGGCTGGGAGGGACTCAGAGCACATGCAAGGGCCAGATTTTGAGCTGGGTTACCGTGGTACATGTGACGTGAGATGGGACCGATTTCAATGACTTGGGTGTGACTTTGTGAAAGGTCTTTGAGATATTTATAAGGCTCACTTCTTCAGTTCTGGGAGTTTTGGCAGCTGGCTATTGGTTCTTTGATTACCAGGATCTTTTACTAATACATTTCTGTGCACTCATATACATAAGGCCTTTGGGCTCCTATACATAAGGCCTTTGGGCTCCTCCTATCCCAATGTTGATTCCCTCTAGTGGTCCAATAGCAACAAAAAAGAAAAAGAGAGAGAAAACTCCAAAATTACTAACACAAAACAGAGAGAGATATTAGTGCACGTGATAGAAGTGGTACATCAATATGAACAACCTAAATTTGATGGTCCCTATTGCTTGTCATTTATGAACTTATATCAAAACCTTCATATACCTTGAGATCAATGTTTTTTTTAAGTTCATATATATACACGTGATGTAGCTACTTCACCACTCAAATACCATTTGATCATTTGGCCCATCTTTTTGGGCCCCAACGATTAACAGTGCTTGAATGATGAAGTAGCTTCATCACATATGAATTTCAATGTCAGTGTAGCATCATGCGTGATTATCTCGATCGGGCATGATAGTTAGAACCCACTTTAAAAGAGGTTTTATCATCACTTAAGCCCTTAAGAGCATCAAGCAGGCCCGTAGTGGAAGCTCATTATATTTGACCTGTGGCACACTTATTATGGTTAGTAATGTGTTGACAAATATTTATTGTTACATTATGAAAATCGGCCGATAACATAGAGTGATTTGTAAAAACGAGAAAAAGTAATTAGCGTAACAAAGGTTTGTAAATTTTTTGGGTACGATCTACTTGCAACAGTGACAACTCACTGCTCACGCACACACACACACGCACGCATGCACAACCTAAGCTTTGCTAAGTTCCCCCTTGTGCCTTGGTGGAAACTCGAACCGAGGTGTGCTCATACTAGAGCCTGAACTGAAGACCAATGTGACAAACGCGTTCGAGGGGAGATTTGTAGATGTGTATATTTGTTTGATTTTCTTCATTTAGGTGGGATTCGTGCAACAATAGAACATTTTACGTGGTCCCATATGCTTTCTACCTTGTGTCTGTACCTTTGTATGAATGTGTGATACTCGTTTATCCATGTATTGACAAGCTTTGCATTCATCAATAGATAAAGGTTGTAATTTCGATAATTTATGAACAAATTCATTGATGAACGAATTTGTTCCCTCACAAAAACTACCACCGTGCCTGAAATTCAACGTAAACATCCACATGCATCAACTTTACAATTTGTTTCCACCCATCTATTCTTCCCCTCAGTAATATCTCTTTCTGAAAGGTCACAACAGAAGGATAGCCCTTTTACAAAAAATGTAAAGATAGGAGCTAAGAACATACTTCAGTCAGAATATAGTCCTATCCAACTAGGTAGGATCTCCAGTATGTGGGTGAGGTCCAAGGGTCGAATGTAACTGGCTCGTATATATAATGTAAGAGACTAAGGGTGCGTTTGGCAACCGCTTTTGCTTTTTTTAAAAACGGCTTTTTAACAAAATCGCTTTTGTTAATAAAAAGCTAAATCGTAACTCGTATGGTAATGCCCACTCTTAAAGCGCTTTTGTCAAAATCCGCCCCTAAATCTTGTTTGGATAGGGCAAATTTTAGAAAAAAAATAAACTGCTCTTGTGACGCTTTTACCCCTAATGAGAAAGATTGAATCTTGACCTAAGAAGCACGGATACAAAACAACGACATAGTACGGACACGGCGACACGCCATTTTTTCCAACAAGTAGGATATGACACGGCTAATAAAAAATATTTATTACTCCCTCCATCCAAATTACTATGTATATTTAACAAAAACCTTATTTTTATTGGGCTTTAACCTTCATATAAAAGTCACGTGACCTAAGGACAGAATGACAACGTGGAAGGGGACGAGCTCTCGGCGAAGGGGACGAGCTGACAGAAGTAGAGAAAAAAAAAACTCCACGCCAAAAGCAAAAGACGAAGGACATACAGGAATTTCGGGATGCTCGAGGGTAAATGCAGTCATTTTTTCACCCTGAAGGATAATTCAAATCATAAAAGCCGCTTTTGTAAAAAATCTCCTCAGGAGGAGATTTTCTAAAAAGCGGCTTTAGCACCAGTTTTCGAGTAAAAGCCGCTTTTGGCGGCTGAAAATCGCTTTTTCTAAAAACCTGCCTTCCATACAGGATTTTGTACAAAAGCCGCTTTATCTACCTAAAAAGCGGCTTTTGGGAGGCAAAATCTGCCTCCCAAACGCACCCTAAGAGTACATGTGTTGTACCTATAAAAAAAGTTTTTAGTAAAAAAACTAGGGGCTACATTTAAATTTTCATAACCATCAATATGCTTTGTCATGGCATGAAATATAGGATTTGCCAAAAGAAAAAAATGATGATTCAATTGTTATCACACCATAATATAGGAAGATAGAAAGTTTATCAACTTGTCTGCTATGATTTCACGAAGTGAGTACATTTGATTACAAGACTCAAGACAGCTGAACGCCTGCCGTCATAACAACGTATGTCAACAGTCTTTGCAAAAAAGAACACAGTCATCATATCATCATTATATCTGGGCGGCATAGAGTATATACCGCGTTTGACTCTTATTCAAATATGAAAATTATACAAAGAAACGCAATGATAAGGTTTTATGCTAACCCAGATAACACAGTAATAACAATAATTAAGTATGAGGATTTTATGTGAAATTTTTTGTTCATATGCGCCTTTGAAAAGGCCTGCAGCGTGAACCTGTGTGCCATTGAATTTTGATCTGTCGCCGCGTGTTAATAATTGGGACATTTTTTTGGACAGACAAACCCCCGTGCCCTATACCCTGTACTTTTTCCCATGCCTAGGGTTTTAGCGGTAAGATCAAAGTCATCTAAGGCCACCAACCCTGAGCACGGAAAAGAGGGCACCGGGTTTAGCATTACCCCATTTTTTTTCTGTTTTGCTTGCGTGTTAATCTTGGTGTCAAAGGTAGAAGCTGAAGGTTTCGAGAGGGTTATGGGCGATTGGTGGCGACCTCGTGAAGGTTTGAGAGTTCACCGGGTTGGTGGTGCTCTGCCGCCTCCCGGCCGCCGTGGCCGGCCCTTCTTCGTCCCCCTCACGGTTGCTGCTCCTCTCCCCTGTTCCTCTTCTACTTCTTTCCTTCGTCTTCTTCCTTCTCTTCTTTTTTCTTTTTTCTTTTTTCTTCTCTACATCCCATCCAGCCTTCCCTTTCTCCTCTTTTTGTCTCTTCTTTAGCCTTATCCTCGAGAAAAATTTCGGTGTAGATATGATGCCAAGCAGGCATGCCAGTAGTGTTGTGTCGGCCACCAATCAACAAGAGACATGCAGCCCTTTTGTCAGCCCTGGTTTTAATGATTTTAATAGGGGCCCATAAAGGAGTTGCGTATCTCTTTATTGATTGATGACCGATATAATTGCAAGTTTTTCCTCCTCTTCCAACCATGATGCCCGTCTCTCGTGTGGAGTGCCTGAGTCGACGATGGTTGTGATGATAGACCGGGTTCTCAACGCTGGGCTTGGTGAGGACGTGGTTGTGATGGTAGATCCGGTTCTCGACGCCGGGCTTGGTGAGGAGGTGCCCGAGTCCTCCTTGTATTGGGGGATGGGTCGAGGTCCTAATCATGGAATCGGTCGACCAAAGAGACGATATATTGGAGATATTGTATAAAAAAATATAAGTAGTCAAAGACTAATTCTTACTATATATTTTTATAAATTAACTTTTAAAATGAGTTATATTAATTTAGACAATATAAATTTCAAAATACGTATAAAAATATATCTTAGGATGGGAAACAAAGGGAAAAGTTGTTTTTTTTAAATGATGATATATTGGGCCAAAACCGATATATTGCTGATATTTGAAAAAAATTTAAAAAACCGATATTGATATATCGACGAGTCGGCATTCCATGGTCCCGATTAAGGCTAGTGGACGACTATTGGCCTGAGCGTGCCCTGGCCTCTCTTCTGTACACTTTGGTGGGGTCCCCGTAGATTGTTGTTGCATATCGTGGTTACAAGGAGTACCGCAATTGTCTCCGTTTTTCCGGTTGTTCGTGTTCGAAGGTTTGTGTAGTTTTCTCCCCAACAGCCTCTGCAGGCTTGTGGGTGTTGTTAATTGGCGTGCCGATGATGTTCATCACCCGTTAAACGACCTTAGGAGACCACTCATGTGGATTACACTAGTAGTCACGTCCTGACGACGGTGGTTCATGCACTCATTATCCTTGCTGTTGATGCGAGGCATGTAGTGTTGCATATGAGTGACTGCTTAGTTTCCTTCTGTATGTGTATTTGGTTGTGTATGTATAGCTGGCACCATGGAATGTTGTATTGGCGATATATCGATGTTTTTGAAAAAAATATTTATTTAAATTTTTTTAAAAAATCAACTTTCCTGTTGTTTCCCATCCTATGCCAAGTGGAAGGATACAGGTTTAAAACACTAACACATACTCCCTCCGTTCCAAAATACTATGTATATTTGAAAATATTTATTGTTCCAAAATATTGTGTACATTTTGCCAAATCACATGACTTCCTCATTAAAAAAATTAGAGGAGACTTGGAAGTATTGACTTGAACTTGGTTTGTGAACGAGCATATGAGTTGGATAAAGGAGAAGGAGTCAGGTGACTTCTTTGTAGGCTTCATGGCCCAATAAAAATGAGAATTGTCTCAAATGTACATAATATTTTAGAACGGAGGGAGTTTTTGAATTATATACGTTTTTTTAATGTATGTTTTAAAATTTATACTTGTCTAAATATGTATCACTCGTTTTAGAAGTTATATTACGAAAAGAGATGAGTTTACATGAGATCGTTCTCATATAAGGAGCATGAGGCCAATCTTTATTGCCGTTAGATTCCAATCGGAGGGTGGATATCAAATCAGTGGATAGGTGAGTGTGTCACATTAAAGGGTGGGTGAGATCATTATGGATATTTGTAGCCGTCAGATCAAAATCCAACGGTTACGATTCAAAGTGGCCTCATATAAGCAATATGAGAGCGATCTCATTTAAACTTTTTCCAAAAACTAATTTTTGACAATTGATATTTATTTACATATTACCGATATCTAATACGACGTTCCTTTGCCGGCACCTCTTGTACTATATAGGCTTTCGTTATAAATTCCTTTATCTCTTCAGAGGCTGGTGTTGCAAAAAAAAAAAACACGTGATCCGACGGCTCAAAGCACTTAGACTCATAGACACGTCACACGCATTAGTCATCGAGCATTAACTTTTTTTTTTCTTATGTGATTGTTTGCAACTTGCAATTTATATGCTAGAGCCTAGAAATGTTCGGGTAGCTATTTCCCCACCCCGTAATCCAATGATGCCATCCCACACCATCACATCAACTTCACATAATTAAGTCCCTTTTCCTTACTCAGCCCACCCCACTTTTACCACTTTTTACACCACTTTAATCTCATGATTTTAACCCTAATCAACTTGTAAAAAATAGCCTAATCACTTTTTCATGGCTGCTACCATAGCCGACTGACACCGACCATCGACAACCAATCACCGACAAGCACACTGCTTCAATTCTATTGGCGCCACGTGATTGGACATTGTCAGCCTCCCCCCAACTATTACCATTGAGGTTGCGAATTCTCCATCCTTGGAGCTCCCATTGCAGGTCGGAGAGGTTAACATTATACAAATACAAGGGGAGAGGGGCGGGGAGGAGAATTATTCTCAAGAAATTTTGGTTGGTGTTTGGGAAATAAACTCATCTTTATGTGGGGTGGGGAGATACTTCAGCGGGGTTTTAAAATACACACCCAAGGAAAAAAGAACATGCAAATAAAAAAAGTGGGTATGCAAATAAAAAAAGTGGGTATACGAAAAGAATCGAACTCCGAGTCTCCGACTCCCTTCACCAGCTGAGCCTCCCGTTCCCGGGCCACCGTCCCAAATCCGCGAACGACCGAGGGAGACCGAACCATGGCCGAGGTGATGGCCGCAGGCGACGCCCTTTCCACCCATCTGCCACGATCTCCCGCCGCCGCCGCCGCCTCCTCCTTGTTCACAAGCCTCCCCCTCGTCTCCGCCTTCCTCGCCTTCGCCATTGCTCAGTTTCTCAAAATTTTAACTACCTGGTGCGTACTATTCCATCTATAATAGGAATGTGTAGCTTCGCGAATCCATCAATCTGCTTGAATAAAATCATGATCTGCGGCTCCGCGCTCAATTTCTTTCCAACTAATTGATTTTCCTACAAATTCGAGTTTTTTGCACAAAATTTTGCCAAATACGTCTACTTTATGTAGGGTTTCTGTAGAATTTGATTGTAGTCGGTGTTGAATGATGTGGCCTATGTAATGGCATTTCGTCTCTGTATTAACTATTCAGTACTATATCCTAGACCTGCAGGTACAAGGAGAATAGGTGGGATTCCAAAAGATTGGTGGGATCGGGTGGGATGCCGTCGTCTCATTCAGCTACTGTGACGGCTCTTGCTGTGGCCATTGGCTTGCAAGAAGGAACCGGAAGCTCTTCTTTTGCGCTGGCTGTTGTTCTGGCTGCTGTTGTATGTACTTGCTAACCAGGTTTTCTTCAGTTCTTTTGTATGGCATATGTACGGTCATCAGTCTGTTTGGGCGATCATCAGTCACCATGACAAGTGTTCCTTAGGACAATCGAGTTCATATATGTAGTGTGGCCATCGTGCATTGTTTGGAGATCCTATCATATTGTGTGGGTTGGGGTGCCATCTCATCTTGTATTTGGTGATGTTTGCACAATCCGTTTTTACTGAACTTCTAGTCATAGTCACAATGTTTTGATTTCGGTTTATTTCTATGAGGGGCCGTTTCGGAGTGTATAAAGAGGAAGGAGCAGGAAGAGGAGAAAGAAGATGAATGATACTAACATATACATGCTCTCAACAAAAAAAAAACCGTTGAAATTGCCTCCCTAAAATATAAATAACAGAAAAATTTGCTGCCCAAAAAGTAATAAATTGGAAAATATGCTGCCTAAAGTGTAAAAAATTCGAAGACTATGCTTCTAGTGGGATCATCATAAAGAAAGTTCGCACAATTCGTGTTTATTGAAATGTGTAGTGAGATCCTCAGAAAAAAGGAAATTCTAGTGAGATGCAAGTAAACAAATAATAGTACACTTCAGCTATTATCAATACCCCATGACCAATCAGCTTGATTTCTCTGTAAAATATATGGTTCATAAGATAGAGATCTTAGCTTACAACTTTTTGCCTCTGTTTTTTAGCGTCTATTATGCACATATTTTAGTTTTATCATCATGGCCGGAGGTTTTCATAGCATATCTCCTCCCCATAATTGTATACTATATATCTATTTCGTTGTTGTGACAATGTTTGAAATGTCAGGTAATGTATGACGCAACTGGAGTCAGATTACATGCTGGACGGCAAGCTGAGGTGTTTTTTTATTAATTCATTCCAGAAGTAATTTATCTGCTTCTCATTGCTTTTGTTTGCATATTGGATATGGAACATTATTGTCCTTGATGAATCATCACCTTGTTATGAAGAACATTCAAATGAACTAATCTTAAATATTTATGATTCTTTGAATTTTGGTCGTCGTTGACCTGCTGTTCAAATTCACTGCTTGTAGTAAACTGAGTTAGGAGTTTTGTCTGGGACGAATAACAAATAATGTATCTTACAATCTCACTTCGATGGCCAAATGAGTATTTTCAGAATATCTGAATGATCTTGGTTTGCTTACAGCAGTGAAAAAGAAAATTGAGAAAAAATAACACGGACTCTATTCTTATGCTCTTTAGAATAAGTATTTAAACTATACCGTTATCCTGCAGTTGCTGAATCAAATAATTTGCGAGATGCCTCCTGAACACCCACTGTCCAACTCGAGGCCACTTCATGAACCTCTTGGTCATACTCCTTTACAGGTGAATAGAATTTTTTACTGTAATTTCTTGATATGTAGTTTTTTATGACTGTTTTGTCTTCTTATTTTCAATTTGTTTTCTCCTTGTTATCTTCAATTTGTTTAAATTTAGTTGTTACTGCTATGGCCAAGCAAGAAATTAGCAATTGGAGAGGGTGAGGGGCAGGTCTGCTGGGGGCAGCAGCCACATAGCCCTCATTTCAGTGTGTTGGGGCCAATGGGGCCCCACATTATAGGCAGTTATGGTAAAGTTTTTAGATCTTTCCAAATTTATGGGGACCAACTTTTTAAAATTTCTGTGATGATATACTTGACATGCCACCCAAAAAGTTTTTTAAAATGTGATAAAATTTGGTCGTGGGAGATTGTCTTGACTCTTGAGTATCTTGGAGTGTTCACAAATGTACTCTGAAATTGTGGTAATTGCAGGTGTGGACGAAGATCTATGGGATCTTTTGAAAGATTGAGTTTTGTTTTTCTTGTTTCCATCTTAAATAATTTGCCAGCAATTATGCAAACTTTTTATTGCTCTTGCCATATTTCTACCATCGTTACACTGTAAAAATGCATTATGCCAATTTGATGCATCCATTTTCTCGTACCATCAGGTTGCTGCAGGTGCTGCATTGGGATGTACAGTGGCATATCTGATGAGGATGTCTCTTCCTATGTGATATAGTGTAAAATGTGGTAAAAAGGTGATTTGAAAGAAAATTCTGTGCATTTTCTTTGACAACTAATTTATGAATTATTTATGGGCAACAATGTTGTCATTTGTCATCAAGCTATGTTTAGTAAATTAGTTGTTCATTGCCTTTGTTCCGAAGCTAATCTTCCCCATTCTGGATGCATACTGCAAATCCTGAATTTCATGTTTGAGCTACTGGTGATGATAGTAGTGAACTAACATTTGCTTTGAATAACTCAACCGATGTTGGAAGGAGGATTTATTTTGCTTTGAAAAAACTTGATACTAAGGAATGTCCTAACGGCAAGATATACAACTTAGCAAAAAGAGGAAAAATCTAAATACCGCTCTGGCACACAAAAAATGGAGATAAACTAATTTATACAAATTGGATGATATTCCTTGCATAGAATTCCGTTATTTTGCGTCTTATGCTTTCAACTTCACGCTGATATGATATGAGAACTAAAAATCATTTATTTGTTGAAACATAGTTCCACTTCAGTATGCCATATCGGTGTGCAGTTATTGTCCCCGACTGAGGTTAATTCCTATGTACTTGCTGGCGAGGCGACTTGAAATACCTTGGGCCGAAGTCGCTGGTGAAGGTTTGCCGGCTGTTGATCAAAGAAATTGACGGCCACGCACTAGCAGTCTAGCATATCAGCTGTAAGTGATCAACGCCTGGTGAACCTTCACTAGCCGATTTGAACCCTTGTGCATAACCAATTCTTACTCCCCACTTTTGAGAAGGCTGCCTAGCATTTTGGCAGCAGCAGAGTTTTCTGCCTCGTTTACTCTTGGTCTTGGTTCTCCCTTGGAAACTAAAAGATGGGTTTCTCCTGTTTTAATTTGAACAGAACAGTAGATTCTCTTTTCATGTTGAGGGCCTAGACTAGAGCCTTGTCTACCCTGCGAGCATAATAAGAATAGTCACAATTTCAAGCCATCGTTCATTCGCTCAAATTTCAAGCCGTCTAAAGGTGAAAAGTATTATAGTAGCTGCAAGCATAACAATGTAAGGAGCAGAAGAATACGGGTTGAGTTGTTGAGCGATACATTCAAGGGACTAAAATAAGGAAAAACGAGAAACCATGCTGGGGTAAGCATAATGATGTAAGAAAAGAGTGAGGAAACTTATGTATGGCTAGTTGCTTGGTGTTGTCTTATGATGAGAGACTAATGTTGGAGAACTATGCTGTGGACGGCAAATAATTTTGAAGAATGTGCATATGATGAGTGGTCCGTATATGCACACAAGGGGATTCGTGGTAGGATAAGGTGCTCTAAGTGGTCGGTTGCCCTGCCCTTCTAGTTGGGTCCTAAGGACTCGGACACCCTCTGCCCCCTAGCTAACTAAAAAGCAAAAAATTGAATAATGTGGTTGATAAAAATGCTTAAATTTTATGCGAAAGTAACTAATCATCCTCCATTATCTTAAAGACTTGAAAAAATTATTGATAAGATACATAATGAACACTATACATTTTTTTACGACAATAACATGATGAATTAATGATCATTATACTCACTTCAAACAATTAGCATGTTTTCTGTGACTTTGAATGAAGTAAAAACTGTACCAAAAACAGAAGATCAAAGTATAGAAAGGTACATATACCTGTAAGTTGGCTTAGACCACCCACTCTTTTCACAAAGCTGATACAATCGGTGCTACGCGCTTTCTTGATTACAGGCCACAGACGCTGGTCCCCTTTCTGCAGAACACGATAAGGCCAGCAGCGATTCCTTGGCAGCCACTAGCCTGGCAATGTGCTTCTGCTCTGAAGAGCCGCTACCAATGAGCTTCCCCTCCACATACACACTGGCGACAGTAAGCGAGCCCTCCCTCTGATGACTGAACTTGACTTGCTTCCCCTGTTTCTGGCAGAGCTCATACAGAGTCGTGACAGGCAAGTTGAAGCGTTTCTTTCGACACAAGTGGTTCCAGAACAAAAAATGAATTAGATAACTCTGAATTTGATACACAGAGTTTATCAAGAAAAAAACATACAGAGAGGACAACGTGAAAAGCACGATAAAAGACCGATCAACCAAAGCGTGTTGAGATCAAAGCTGGAATCCATATAGACAGCGCCGACAATCGATTCGACAATGTTCGCTAAAACCTGGGGCGGGCGCCTTAATCACTCCACTGTACTGTATGTCATCGTTTTCATCTTTAATGGCAAGCTCAAACTCCCTCACCTGGCAAGAAAACGACGATAAAAAAACGAGAAGTACGGAAATGTAGAGACAGGGGTTTAAAAGGAAACGGGCGGGGACCTTGGCGTCAAGAGGAGGAACTTCGTGACGAAGGAAGATATAGAGGTCGTGGTGGACGGCTACGCGGGCGAGCTTGTCGGTGCTGATGTTGGCGGCGCGGACGAGAACAAAGACACAGAGGGAGTAGTTTGCAAATATTTAGTTTATTTTGAAAAACCAAATCAGATTTTTAATATGGAACGGATAATTATATGACAGGATTATAAATGGCTACAATATATTTTTGTCACCTCGTTTTTTTTAAGGGCGGGATTGAGTCCTTCAGACCCGACTCTTAGAGCTTCGAGTCCCGCCACCAATCCCCTCCGGCACATTCAAAGCCAACCCCTCATAGCCATAAGGTAAATCGGGGTATAATTTTGGTTGGATGGCAACTGGAGTGGGGGGTCAGAACTTTAGACCTTCACTTGTATATTTTTGTGACAATTGTTCACATTCAATCAAAGTAACATGAAAAAATACTCTATAAATTATTCTATTAATATACAAATTATTTGTAACCAAGGGGGCATTTCCTTGTGCAAATCTTCCCTTCGCATTCTTGCTTTTCCTAGCGTATCCAAGCGTTGTTTGGATGCTTTTAAGGGGTAAAAAAGACCATTTCTGCCAAAAACCTGTTTATTTTGTATCTTTTTTTCACTAATTTTTTTTTAACAAAAATGGCCTTTATGCCCTTTAAAAGAGTCTTTTTCCTTTCCTACCGTAACCTTCTCGTAAGAGGTTTACGGTAGAAGGAGCCTTTTGACTTTCTCCAAATGCCCATTTCAAAAAATGCCCCCAAAATACCCCTTCGCCCCTCTCCGCTGCTCCATCTCGGCGGCTGCATCAGAGGCCCGAGCGTTCTTCTCGGCCATCCGCGTAGTTGAAGAGAGCTCGATGCACAGGTTAAGGAGATAGCTTGATCTGGAGGACCTCAACCTGGAATGGAAGTGCACTCAAATTACTCGTGGCTCAGATCGCACAAGAACATACTCGGAAACAAAGACCAGCGCTTTGGGGTGAAGCTCAGATTCAACCTGGTTCAAATCAGCCGCAAGGGCAGATTTGTGGCTCAATTCGGATTCAACAATGGCTGGTTTGGCGCTCGGATTTAGAAGAAGAGTCGTGGCTCATTGGGTACTAACAGAGGCAAGTTTGGACTGGAATTACATAGGAGCAAATTCAGAATCGCAAGAGGAGACGCCGATTCAGAGCGGGATCAGATCAGAAGGGTGCTTGGGCTCGCATTTATCCATAGCGGCTCGATCGGTTTGGGTTTTGGACCAGATTCGGATCAAAACCAAGCTCGGATTGGGAAGGATCTGATTTGGGTTCGTTAGCGGCAGTTCAGATTCGGGATTAGAAACCTACAGAAAATGGTCTCAGAAATTGGACGGGATTTGGAAAGATGACGAGGGAGGCGTTGTGGCCGCGAAGAGCGATGGAGCAGCCGATGCAGGGTCCTCTTGTTGCTCGACGCCGAGATTGTCTCTCCTGGCACTGTGACTGTGATCCTCTCGCCATGCTCGCGCCTACGACCCCAACCGGGCAGAGGGGAAAGAGAGGAAGGAATTTGTAGAGATGGAGATGAAATGGGTGAGGATACGATGGATATTTCCGTACGAGACCGATTTCAGTTCCTTTAACAAAAAGAAATAAGATAAAAGATGGGAGATGACTTCCTAAACATGAGATTCTATTAGTCCTTTCGCAAAAGGAAAAACAGCGAAAAAGACTTTAATTTCTGTCCTAAAATGGCATCCAAATAGGCCCCTAGTTCGTGGAAGATCTTTTTTTTTTTTGGTGAGAAGACAGCAATTAAAGGTGGGAAGAGGGTTTTGAATTATGATACTACTTTCTGCATCAGTTGAGCCTGAATCTTCCTCTGGCTTTGATTATTAAGAAAGAACCTTATTGTGTTACTGAAAGATTTTTGGTACGGAGGGAGAAACTGATGAAAGAATCGATCCACACCGAACAACACAACTGAAATCTCAGAATTGAACCAGAACCGCATAAGGAACTGGTACCGTCACCATTCACAACCGAATTGGAATGGACATGGAAACACAACCGAACCAAGAATCGATTCAGAACCAGGATTCCATCACAAAAACGAGGTTGTACCTTGTGCAGGAGACGGCCATGGAAATCAGAGACTCACTGAGCTAACAATGCGAGACAGATTTATTTAGTTTTTCAAAATAAATTGAATCATTGAATTTTGCAAAAATATTCTAACGGTTGTGAGGGAAGTTTGCAATTTCAACATTTTAAAAGGTAATTTCAGCATTAAGTGTCACTAGCTGTCCTGTGATGACTATAAGCATCGATCATAGTTATCACCAAATACCAATTGTGTTATTTTTTAGATGTTCCATCTGAAAAAATGTTAACTTTTATTGGATGGTGGAAACCTCAACTAATGAGACTAATGAGGGGAAGAAGAGGTTCAAAATGCATTTAAATTGACCATATGGTGCATTTAAAACAGGCCTGTCCTCCAGATAGAACATCTAAAACAGGACAGTGGGAGTATTTGAGATAGATTATGCTGTCTGCTCCCCGTGCACCACTTTTTATAATAGAACTATAGAAGTTCTCAATGCGAAGGCCAATTCCATGCACAAATTCCCACTCGTCGACCACATGAAAGGCTTACAGAAAAGGGCAACAAAACTTGAGGAACATCCACATGACGCTTATGATCGCTGATGTCTATTCCAGTGTTAATATAAGATTTTAAACCCTACCACCTTACCACAAAGACAGGAATATACAACCAGATGTCACAATATCCCTATTTTCTTAGCAGTTGATGAAATCCAAAACATAGGAAGCCTTATATTTCTGTTGAAAAGGCTTATTTTGACATCCACGAATATCTGTGAAACGTAAACAGAAAACAAAAGTGCCTAAGCACGATAACTAGATTGTTCTTACACAAGGAGCCCACTATCCTCAGGCTTCCCAGTCACCACAACATTAATACAACAGGTGCACTGCTTAAATTAATCTCTAGGCAATGGCGAAAATAAATTAGAAAGCAGATGTCCCATATTAAAAAAAAAGCATTATATTAAAACCACCTCCAAGAATGTTATATAGGTTGCAGCAATCCAGTCAGCTTGCCAACATATGCTCAATTCCTACTCTGTTTGCACGTTGCACATTTTGAATAAGCTGGTTAAGCCATCGCCTGGTTTTGGGGTCTTCCTACAAAAATTATAACTACCAAGGTATGATGCCCATTCTTACAACATTCTCACTTCAAGCAGAAGGAATAAATTTTTTATAGTAACATGAAATTCAGGTCCTGAAGCCCGACAAAAAATGAAGAATGATCATCAATTCAAAGATACAAGTAGACAGCAGAGTACAAAGGTTGATGTTAAACTTCTTTTCAACGGAAAAAATTAAAAGCCTTTTGTTTGGTAGTTGAATTTCATTAAAATCAAAAAAAGGTAGGGGAAACAAGAAAAAAAAGCATTACAGATCACCCACCGACAAACAAAAGAACAGAAACAAAGAAGCCACTAAAAAGCGGACCAAAGGACAAAACCCTTTCACAAAAAGAAAAAGGGAAGAGGGATGAAATACAGATTAATCTATCCAAAAATCATGCAGGAAGGGGCATCTCTCCAAGATTGGATGCTGGAGATAGAGACAATGATAGAGGCCAATTGTGAGGGTTCTTTGATAAGTCCTCAAAGATTCGGCGATTTTGCTCAGCCCAAATGAAACTAAAGTGAAAAGGTATGTATTTATTCTTTTGTCACTTGATTGACAAAAACTCAAGCCTCTGTATGTAATTATCTGTCATACATATATTGATAACAAAAGTGAAAAGGTAATCTCAGCTAAAGTAAAAGAGTTTCACAGGTTGATTCCCAAAATGTGGGGCCCCTACCAATACTGGCTAATGGTAAGTTCAACGAGAATCAAAAGAGGGTGGACTACCAATTTCGGGACCACTTGGATATGTGAGCAGCGGCAAAGAATGTGTAAGATAGATGCATAACCAATTAGGTTTACAGATTTCTACTTATTTGACCTCATTCAATTTCAGCCGTTGATTAGATCCTGTAACTTCACAAGGACCATACTTCCTCGTGATTACTTACCCAACCGTCCCATAGTCCCGTTTGATGGTGACCCCACAAAAGTGGGTCATAAGAAATCAGCATGAGAAACTCTATCTTAGGTTGACCTAAGAGTACCATAAAAGCACAATCTACTAAGGGAAAAAAATTAAATTGCAAAGATAGGGTACTAAAAAATACCATAACTACTAAGAAGTCAATATCCAGTTTTTATATGGTAAAATCTTCGCCTCATAATGCCAATCCCAAGCCCAGGGAAAGGACAGTTATGTCAGGTTGACAGCCGGCTGTAAAATCTGTGTATTTTAAATCTCCATGAATATTAGAGATATTAGGAGCTGCTACAGTGCAATAGCTTTTATATAGCCAACATTGCAGAATTTGATCAGGTTTGACCATTTCAACAAGCAGAAGAATTCGTGCCAATAAAAAAATAAGGGAAGAAAAGGCCAGTTATAAGTGGACCAAGTCGACATGGTATTTACTCAATTTACCCTCCCATAGAAGACTATATTCCCTCCTGCTGTCTTCTCTCCTCTCCCAACTGATAACCCGGCCAAATTTCTCAGGTCAAGGAAAGACTGATGCAGGTGCAGGGGGAGTGAGATCCCCTCGTGACTCTGGGCTGGGTCTGGAGACACCAGTTCCTTTGAGGAGGAGAGAAGGTCGAGGGATTTGCAAAGGGCAAGATGAACTAAATGAAAATTTTAAATGTGATGCCTCACATTGAATTGCACACTTCACATTTTAAAATATGTTGCACTGTAGCAGCTCCTCGGATACTTATAAACATAAAAATTTTAAGAGTAACATAAGGAAAAGAAAATGATAAAGGAAACATAGAAACACAGCTCTCCTTCAGGCTTAGCTTTCAGTACTTACATTAAGGAGGTTGCTGAAAGTTGCATCTCTGAAAATATCTGGAAGGCAGTTATTTAGAGCTTCACAAGCCCTACATTTTAAAACCCAGTTAGAGAATATAAAGGACTCACAGACTAACATCTAAGAACAAAACATTCAATGAAACCAACCGTGGATTATCAGAAAGTCTCAGGTAACATTTCAGAATATATTGCTGCAGACGAGGAGTAGCTTGCTCATTATTAAAAGATGCCACCATAGCCCCCAAAACACGAGCCACAGCAAAAAAACGTTCTGCTGTTGCACAAATATATCGCAGACCAACATCATCCAGGAGAATTTTTTGTACAATAAAGGTTGCCACCTACATATTAAGCCAGCTGAAAAACTATCAATATGTAGTCGTGGTCAGTTCTCCATCATATGAACACACATTTTTCTTGTAAAAAAGGGAGGTAGAGCTATACTCACAGTCTTTGAGAGTTCACAGCCCATCTCCATTGTTCTTAGGCATAGAGGAATAATTTCTGTAGAAAGCAAAAAACTGATGACCTCTGTATCATTAACCTGAAAAAAGAAAAGACATATATTACAGAAATGCAGTACTAGCCAAGATAACATTCCCCTGATGAATGACTCATTATTACAAAGTAATTCTTCCTTCAGTGGAAGATAATAGGAGTTGAAAGATGGTAGGAACAGTTTCTTATCGGATTGATAACTACACAATTGCTGGGGCAGAATGGTAAACATCAAACTTAGTGAAACATGCATCCACAATCAGCCACCTGAACTACTCCAAATTGCCGAGGCCTCTGCCACCCTTAGCCCCAACTTGTAAGGGAAGCCATGCAAAAACATGGGAGGCATGGTTTCATGTTATTGACCTACCCCAATCCACCTGTCTCTATTGGCAAAAACCTGCTCTTCAATTTACAGCAAGAAACATACATTCTCTACTATCTGGCCAATATTTCTTAGTGCTACCACACAAGCATAGCACCAGACAGTAACAAGCCTAGAAAAGCATATACAGAAACATGCAACTAATGCTATCAACATAATCATCAATATTTATTGATAGCACAAGGCAGAAAGCCAGGAAAGCCATAAAACTTAACATCTAAATATCCACAAATTAGCAAATTACCCAAAATCCTGAGATTGAAAAAACATAAAACCCAAGTACCTTTACAAGAGCACCAATAACTCCCAAGCTGGTAAGCCTCAAATATTCAAATGGTTTTGTCTTGCTTGTAGTGTTTAAGAAAGGGTAGAGATACAAAGGAATATGAGCTACAAGAAAAAAAACAAACACAATTAGTTTTCTTGAAAATAAAATGCAGACGAACTGAGCTGCAATCAGAACAACTTCTAAGAGCAAAAACAACTTGTAATATGCTATATCATAATTTTCATACCATTCAAAAAATGAGTCCTCGTATCTGGGTGTTGTGCTACACACTAAAAAAGGAATATCAGAATATGCCATATTGAGTATCACGCCAAAAAGATAGTGCAAAAAATCAAAAGGAGAAAAACTGTTGTGTCCAATGAAAATTAAAAGAAAGAATGAGCAATATGGACATTAAACTTTGCTTAATCATATACAAGTCCATGCCAAATTTTGTTAATGCAACAAGGACAAACATTTAAACGGACAAAAATGCTCTTCCCTTTCTTCCCACCCCCTCTCCTCAGTAGCCGCCAGGCTTCCGCTGAAGGATCGCTGGACCGCCGCCCCGGGATCACCACTTGGGTCACGAAAGAAAGCAGGCATTAACCCACACCATAATAGTACACTGAGGAGGAGGGAGATCGTGGTCTAGAGAAGGCAGGGGTAGTGGCAACGGTAGTGACAGAATAAGTGGCAGTATGAGGAATTTTGAATCGGAGAGTAAATATGTACTGTTTGCAACAGTAAACTTTCACTGTTTCGGTCTTCTTCTCTGGCTCTGGTAGCCTCTTGGATGACTACTAACTCAACAGTGATGGTCGAGGCAGGTGAGGATGGCCTTGAGCAGAGACGGAACCTTCTCTGGCACCCTGGGTTCTAGCAGAAGCCAGATCTTCCTCTTTGGCTCTGAATAGATCTAGCTGGAGCCAGAGAAGAACCATTTCTGATCCAATTTTGCCAGAACTTAGGACGCACGGATACTCCAAAACCGGAGTCGAATCCCTATCGTACCCAGTACCAGTCAGATAAGGCTGCATGTGTGTCCTACCTTTATATCAGACACCAGCTATAAATTACTTCATCAAATTCTTACTAATTAAGGCAAACATTAAAGAAATGCACATTTCCATTGTAATTAAGCTTTTACTATAAAACTAATCTAAAACATAGATATTCTAATATAACTATCTCCCGCATATGGTATTTTATTTTTTCAAATTGTTAAATTATTGCATCCGTATCGTATCGTATCATATCATACCCATGTCCTGCAACCGTTTCCGTGCTTCTTTGGCCAGAACCTTTTTCCCTGGCTTCGGCTAGATTGGACCAGAGCCAGAGAAGAAAAATCAAGGTCTGGGACCTAGCCAGTGCTAGGCTGGTCAAGGCCAGGAAAGGGGACACCAGATGTCTTATGGCAGTGGTGAGTCGGTGATGATAGTGGTGGCGGTGGCACCACTAGTGGCCCATGACAGCGACTGTTGTGGTGATAGAGGTGGATCAAAAGGGAGGTAGGAAGAAGAGAGAGATACTGGGGAGAGGCAATTCTGGCATTATGAAAAATGTTCGCATAATTCTTGTTGTTTACTGTCCTTGAAAAATTCAAAAAGTCTTCTTTGATTTCAGATAAAAAGGAAAAAAGTAGTGGGGCTACTGCTAATAAGTCTATGTCCTTGATGCTATTTATGCCAAAGTAAAAGGCCTTCAAACTATACTCACTCGCATATTCAATTTGACCAGAGCTTCTTAATTGATAGCCAAAATAAAAACGTGTCAAATCTATATGAATATAAAGATGGGGCAATAATGACATTGAATTTAGGATTTATCGATGAAGAAATTCACTATTAGAAAGAAATATATGCTTTGGATTATTTCTGACCGTTGAGGTTAGCCATTTCAATATTTGTTGGCACAACTCAACTTTCAGGCAAAAAACTAAATTCGACAAATAATATGATCCCAGGTAAACAGGTAAATATGATCTTACTTAGGTAAACAGGTAATAAGATCCCAGGTCATGATGAAAATTAGCAACTAGAATATAAACAATATAGTACTACACAGATCTTCATTAATCCATTTTATGCAGTTTACGTTTACACGGCCAGCTCATTCAATTGTTTAAATGGAGCTTACAGCAGAGACCAATGACATAAAAACAGCAAAAGTACTATTTAGTTCGACAATCCTTGCTGCAATGCAAAAGCAGTATAACTTCAATCATAATGAGTGGACTTTTACAGCATGCTTTAAATTAATATAAAACAGACAATAAAGGAAAACAATTTCTTACAAACTACAAAACAATTTTTGTAGATACATGTTTAACTGAAAAGGAAACCACACACTATTAAAACAATTCCAGTAAACACCACACCTGAAGAAGTGCTAAAACATTACACACTCGATTTGATGCAGCTGGACTAAGAGTTGGAGGAGAGAGAACAGGATAGATAGAAACGACCTCCTGCAATCAAAGAAGGGTGAAGACATTAGTAAAGTAGGAAAGAAAGAGACTTAAATACTGTATTAGTTAATCTCAGAAAGGGGAATGAAATACTCCTCCGTTCCATATTTATAGTCCCACTTGGTTTATCAATTCATTTTGGGACTAGTAAAGTGGGACGGAGGGAGTGACAAATACAAGAACACTTCCAGTAAAGGGCGTGGCGTTAACATATAAAAAATAGTTTCTTTTTCCCTAACAAGATAGATAAGACGTTGAAACAGAAGACTGTCTCTCCAAGCCTAATTAAACAAATGAGACAAACCTTATCACTTTCACATAATACAGATATTAAAAGATTATTCAAACTATACATACAGTCATACACCATCCATCTTGCTCTATATGCGATATCACTTAACTCATCTGTTGGCCCCAACTGTACGCCAATAGGAACCATGAGAGATCTTTTATGTACGTCAGGCGAGAAATAGCGATATCTCGCCAAAGTCATGTAAAAAACCAAAATGTCTGGTTACATGGTCTCGTGCTTTGTAAACCCTATCGACACCAATATCCTTGCGAATCATGATCACAGTTTGCTATTTTTTGTCAAAAAACTACATGCACACGCAAAAGGAATGCTCACATCACGCCTGCAACGAGGCGTGGGCCTCATTTTTTAGCATGAGGCCCATACATTCCTGCGCTTGTAATGCGCACAGTCTGCTGAGTGGACGTGGTGTATCTCTTTTTTGTAAATAAATCACTAACATAACAGTTGTCCATAGACATGAATACCTCTATCTTTCACAGGACCTTACCATAAACGCCCATTGGTTAAATATCGCAATAAGCGTTTAACATATTTTGCAATAAATTGAAATCACATATCAAACACAAAAATCCGGAAATAAAGTAGGACATGAATACAGTGATTACCAAATTTTTAACACTCAATGATAACATGAAGAAAACCTACTAATGTGATCAGACACAACTATATGACAGAATGTCAAGTGAACAAATGGTTGTGTGGACTTACCTGCAAAAGTGCAGCAATAGTTCCAAAAGAATTCCAAAGCACTGGAGCAAGGTCTTCGAACAAGTATCTCTTCTACAAAGAATGAAGATGATCAATGAAAATTCCATGACGAAAATCTTGTCAACAAATACTATCAGTTTAAATAAAAAAGTGGAAGGCCACAATCACGAATCACCAAAATTAGGAATACAAACATATGATTGCATACAATCCACATAAAACAGACCCTTGCGCCATCTAAGCTTCCATAAAAGCAATAAAACCCCTTTGACTAGTGGACTTATACAAGTTTCGAATGTTCATACCTGAAAGAAGCGCGAAACCACTTGCTCAGTGCTTCTGTTTTGAAGCTGGCTGGTATGCTATAAGTAGCACACTACTTCTTTGGCACCTACAATAGATCGGATGTATCTAGCCCCCAAAAGGGATGTTGTCTTCATATCTAATTGTACTTATAGGGATGCCTCTTATTAGTGGCTAACGAACGATTCTTTTATTCGGAGTAAATTATACGTCCCATATTAATGATGTGAATTTCAGAAGCGCGAAGGAAGCAACAAATTCCAAATTCAATTACTACGACTAATAATTTCCCAAACGCAACGACGTTTGAGCTACATAGTTTCGCACAGGTAAAAAAATCATTGATCATTGATCATTAATCATTAAGTACTTAAAACAAATAAGGAAGCTCTCATCAATAAATAAATAAAATGAAAGCAAGCAGCTACTGAGCCACAATTGACCATCCTTTAGATCAAAGTATAACAACACAAATTCGGCAAAAAACAACGTATACAAATACATAGGCCATATCAACAATTCCATATTCCCATGATTTTTTCTCATTTTTAAATAAAACAACAACACAAAAGCGCATGTTTTTGGGATATCCCTGACTGCCTTCTTAACCAAATGTTTTAAGTCAAAACATTTTGGATATCTATTTGAAACTAACCAAAGCAATAAATTCTTTCAAAACGTAACAGTTAATATCATCTGAAGAAGAAGGAAGACTGTACCTTTGAGAGATCAAGGAGGGCGTTTTCTCTGAGCTCAGGATTACGGAGTTCGAGGAGGAGTTGCTCGGCGGAGGCCATGTTGTGGTCCTTGTTCACCTGAGCGGCGGCGGCAGGGTTGCCGGTCGCCGCAGCGGAGGGGTTGGGGCCACCGAATTGGGCGTTGAGGGAGAGGCTCGGGGGCAGGCTCGCCATCGCCGCTGGGTTCACGACGTTTCAGAATTCAGACGAAAGATCTTCCCTTTGAGTTCAGTTCCCTCGTACTGTTTTATATATTAAAATAAATACTAACTGATCGGAAAATAGACAAATTTATTTCTTGTTCGGGTTATTTAACATGTGATGGCGTTAGCCCCGTGCGATCTAATTTTTTTTTTTCTAATCTAACCCAAAAGGAGCCAGAAGAAAGGCCTTTTCTCTAAAAATAAGGAAAATATATCTTATGCCTTTTATTTTATTTTGTTACCTTTTCGATTAAGGCTTCTCTTAGACGTTATGAGAGGAGACATTTGTCTCTTGTAATAAGAAAATCATCTTTTCTATTAATATTTTTTATTTTATTATATTTTTAACTAAAGCATCGTTTTAAATGTTATTTTAACGTACTTTAATGACAAAACAAGTCCGAAAGCCGATGTTGTAACTTGTAGATTTAAAAAAAAAACTTGATAACACAATATAAACAAAAAATAGGTTATAAAGACTAAATAAGTTTAAGCTATCTATTTGCTCAGTCAACTCTTCAAAGTTAACACAGTAACATAATTTATTTTATTTAAAAATAAATTAAGGCATTTTTTCTAAATTTAAATAAAATATATATACATAAGATAATACAAATGCTCAAGAAAGTCTTATCCCCTACTCTTACCCTGTCCTCGTCCTTATGCTCGAACTAGAATATGGCTAGGCTCGACATCAGGTATAAGATATAGACATGCAACTAAAGACGAAGGTACTTAACGTAAAATAGCACGAAGTGCATGCTGTCACCTAGTATATACTTTCGAAGAAGAGGGCGTCTCAACTGGATTGAGTGTGGCATCTGAAGGTAATGGTGATGGTGTGAAAGAAGTTGTATCGACCGATGATGTCACAACGTCAGACGAATCTGATATGCCTTGAGAAGTCTCAAAAGCATAAGAACCCCACGGTCTTTGAATCTCTATCGTAACTGACTGAAGCAACTGCAAGCTCGCAAGAACATGTGTAGTGGTCTCGAGTTTCGTCAGATATGCTATTATCAAGCTCTTATAGGAATGCTCCACCAAAGTTGCATCTAACTGAGCGAATTGTCTCGCATAAGTAAGGTAGAAGGAAAAAATATAATTTAACTACATGCACACAATGATGGTGAATTGAAACAAATAAGAAGTAAGAGATACTAACCAAAGCCCTCTCAGTGTCGCCCCTAGGCTAATATAATATTTCAAGTTCATGCATGGGTGGTAGGATAAGTCTCCTAGTGAAATGAAGTTTGTGTACCAAACCATTCACCACTTTCTCCCATGCAAGATTCATAGCTTTATAAGCATGAGATGTGTGACTAACTTATTCCAAAGAGAACTAACAACATCAATAAGAAGTCATCAAACAAAACGTAAGTTGAATGGTTAAATTATATTGTTGCAATAAAATTATCTCCAACTAGGTGAAAGTTGGAGTTCGTTGGACCCAAGTGTGATAGACAAATCATCTTCTTTATTATCGACCACAAACATTCCCTTCAACTTTTCACTTGACATATTTTTTCGAGAACGCCTACTTACATCTTTGCCATCATTTACAAAGCTAGGCATCCGAGCCTCTTTTTTTTAAAAAATAGCTCAAATGTATACACGCGAGGCGCAAGATAGAGCATTTATTGCGTGGAGTTGTCATCATCAATGAGTAGTACGGTGGTTGTTGCTCCAAAAAAAGACATCTTACACTTGATATGAATTTTCTAAATTCTTTGGTCCCATCCTATTTTCTTTGTCACTTGCATATCTAATTCCTCATAAGTGCTTGACTTACTAATAAACAAGCAATCATACGATTTCACCATCTTCATATTCACCTCTATCGATTGCAATTCTCCCACTATGCATTAGCACAAACGAAATCATTTCTTTTGCCATCTCTACTAAAAAACCTATAATAAGCACTAACGAGGCATTACTATGAATTTTTTACTGTGATCATACAAAATACTAATTAATGCCAATATACCAATTAACAAAAATCAACTATGGATTTTAAATAAAAAATGAAGAAGATCCGTATCTAAAATCAACTATGGATTTTGAAAAAAAATATGAAGAAGATCTGTATCTCACTGGCAGACAAGGTTTTAAAAATCGGACTGGTCATCAACCCCGAATTCTTGCGAAGTAGGTCCAACTGGGGGTCAACCCTTGTTGACCTGATTGCTGATGTCATCAATAAAAAAATGGAAAAAAGTCCCCTTTCCCAAAACTTTATATGATATAAAAACTTTGTATATTCCAATGCTCCCCGTGTAGCAATTTAATGAATAAAACAACCACATTACAAAAACCAAAACTTTCACATATAAATTTTCAATTCTAAATAAATAAAACTACACATTCCATGATAAAATTTTAAAATCCAAAATTAATATTCTACATTCCACAATGATAATCAAAATTCCACATTGTATTATAAAAGTTCCTTCATCCATGCGCCACATTCAACAATCAAAGATCCCATTACAAAATTTGACATACCATACTGAAAATATAGTCAAAGTCTTTAAATCCACCGTCAAAGATCGAAGCTTCTAAATCCCTGATTGGCTGGGTGAGGGATGTGGTGCGAGCGTTGGCCTGGGGAGAACCGGGGTGATGGCTGTCTGAGGGAGGTGGTGCGAGGGCTAAGGAGGGGGAGCTAGAGCGAGGGATAGCTGGGGCGGCGGAGTTGGCCGCTGGTCGGTGTGGAGATGGGGATTAGGGATTGATGAGAGGATTAGGGATTGGAGGAGAGGGAGTCGGCCAGTCAGGGGGAAAGGGAGTCAGCTAGGATGAAAGGGAAAAAAACATGCCCCACCCAGTCAGCTGGTCACTGGTTCAACCGGGCGGGTTAAATGAGGTCGACGGGGATGATCTACCCGGACGATCCCGCTTGTGTCATTGATATATGCAAAATATACACATTTTTATATGCCTTTCTACCTATTTGTTAGTCGTATTTTTAGTTAAAGTAAGGATAATTAATGTCTATCTATGTTAAGTGAATAATTAGGAGTTTAATGAATAAACGCGCTTAATTTAGTTATTTAGATGCATTAATTAGTTTTAATAGATTCATGTTTTATTATGCGTCTAATTACGATTTATTTTTATTTATGTAGGCTTTAGAACTCTAAATCAGATCGCCGCATGTGGAACGCGTCAAACAGCTCATGTGAAGATATTGAAGATCCGACGGACGTGATTGTTACGACGGGTTTTAACTCCATCAAAAGAAACAAAAGGAACTGACCGGTTCAGTTGTTCAGCGGTTTGGTCCGGAAAAAAATAAAAAAAAAGGAAAACAAGCAACCCGAGCCCGATGGCTCGGGCGCCTGAAACAAAAGAACAGAGCCTCGCTTGGAGGCTCTACTCGAGCGGAGGGAGACGACGGCGAAGTGAAATCCGGCGGCCAGAGGCGGTGGGTCATGCGCCGGCGATCACGGCGGCGAGGCTGACGAGCATGGCGGATGACGGCGGTGGAAAAGAAGCCGGCGATGGAGAAAAGTCCGGTGTAAACAGAAAAAGGAAAAAAAAGGGCCGCGATTGGGAAGTCCAAATTGGAAAGATCAGAGGTGTTCTTCGAATGGAAAGTTCGTCAATTGGGAAGGAAATTAGGGCTGGCCGGGATGTTATAAAGGAGGAGGCCGTGGTGGATTGGAGGGTGGACTGTTTTGAAAGGAAAAAAAAACTCTTTTTTTTTTCTGCTGCTCTGTTTTGAGGGGTTCTGTCGAGGAGGCGGCGGGAATTGGGAGAGAGAGGAACTGTACTGAGGCGGATCTGTCGAGAGATAGAGGGCCGGCTGTCTGTCTGTGGAAGAGGGTCGGCTGGGCAGGAGGAGAAGTGGTGCTCTGCTGTCCGGAGTTGTGCTGCGTTGTTCTGGTTCTGGTTGTGCAGACGGGGTGAGAAGGGGAACTGTTGTGGTGGCTGCTTTGTAGAGAGGCAGAGCAGAGAGAGGAGTGGCTCTGGTGTTTCTCGGCTCTGTTCTGGCCGACTGGCTTGAGGCCGACTGGGCTGTGCAGAAAGGAAGAAGAGATTGTTCTGTTGTTCTGTTTTGGCTGGGTGGTTGACGGTGCAGTTCGTAACGGCAGAAAGAAGGAGAACGAGGATTGCTGGAGGTGTTCTGTTCGTGCGAGAAGGGAATTGTCTGCTAGAGAGGAAATAAAGCTGCTTTTGCTCGAGAGAGAAAAGCAGAAGTGTTACTTGCTCGAGAGAGGGGTAGCGTTGATCTGATTTCGGGGCTGCTTTACTTTGGCTGGATTGGGGACTGTCTACTCTGTTCGAGAGAAAGAGTAGAACGGTTGAGGCGTGCAATCGAGAGATTGTTGCAGAAGGTGGAGGAAAGAGGAAAGCAGGACGGGATTACAAACGGACTAAAAACAGCAAACAGGCTTTTTATTATTTTATCTTTTGTTTAATTAATTTCTGTGTTTTTAGTTTAGTTGAACAATTGATTGCTTAAAAAGAAAATAAAAATTAGAATTTTACATTTCATTATTACTTGCTACATACTCTAGAATTAGGTTGAATATCTTATTAAGTCTCTGAGGGATCGACCTCGTAGCCACTATTCTGCATTAGATTCGTGCGCTTGTGAGTATCATATTAAAATTTACATCAAGTTTTTGGCGCCGCTGCCGGGGACTGCGTAGGATAATTTACCAAATTCTTAGAGTAGTTTAGTTTTAGTTTAATTTTTGTTGCTTATTAGTGTTTTGTCTTTGTGTAGGAGTAAGAGAAGACTCGAAATTCTCGCCAACGTTGGAAGGGCCACCCCTTCCCCTCGTTTGCATTCTTTTACCTTCTCTTTTAATTTTTCTAGGTGCTTAGTATTTTTATATTTCTTTCTGTGATTGCATGCTTGTGTTAGTTGCGATTTTTAGGTTTGTTCTAGGTATTTAATTTTTAATGCCGTTAATTAGTGTATGCTTGGTCATCGGTCACTGGGTGAAAAGCTTGCACCTCTTGACCTAGAAATTGAAAGAACTTTTAAAGCAAGACTCAAACATAAAATGGACGTTACAAATCAATTAGGTAACATGGAAAATGAGAATGTGAGGTAGACACTAAAAGATTATTCATCCCCCATTCAATTCAACTCACCTTCCTGCATAGTGTTGCCGCTCACCACGGCACACCACTTCGAGTTGAAACCAGGGGTGATGCAACTTTTGCCCACATTCTATGGTTCCAATAAAGAAGATCCTTATAATCATGTTAAAGAGTTCCTTGACATTTGTGCTACATTTAAATTCCAAAATTTTTCTGATGAATCTGTTAGGTTGCGCCTCTTTCCCTTTTCTTTGAAAGAAAAAGCGAAAGCATGGTTGAACTCTTTAGAAATTGGAACAATTAGGAGTTGGGATCAATTAGCTGAAAAATTTTTGAACAAATTCTTCCCTGTTCATAAAACTCATGCCCTTCGTAGAGAAATTACAAATTTCATGCAGAAGGAGGGTGAACACTTTTATGAGTGTTGGGAAAGATGGAAGAATTTGCTCCTTAAGTGTCCACACCATGGATTTTTAAAGTGGCAACAAGTTCAATTCTTCTATGACGGTTTAACACCTTAGAACCGTCAAATGGTTGATGCCGCTAGTGGTGGGTCAGTTATGATGAAGAGTGCCGAAGAAGCATGGGATTTTATTGAGACTCAATGCGAGAATTCTCAGCAATGGGATTGCTCAAGTAGAGTTGACAAAACGTTTCCTTTTCAAAAGAAAGGAGGCGTATATGAGGTAGACAATAATGCACATTTGATTTCCAAGATAGACCGCCTGACACAACGTTTTGATGCGTTGATGTCTGCTGGTGGGCCCCAAATGCCATCACATGTCAATGTGTGTGCTATTTGTTCTAACCCCTCCCATGTCACACAAAACTGTCCTTCTAACACCTCTGGAGTGGAATACAATAGCGATCAGGCTAATGTTATAAATGCCTTTCTTCGACCTGGCAATAACCCATATTCGGAAACTTATAACCCAGGTTGGGCTAGGCATCCCAATTTTTCATGGTCCAAAGGACCACATCAAGGAGGACCACCAGGGTACCCTCCCAATCAATCTTACCCTCAACAAGTTCAAACATTCCCTACACAACCCAAGAAACCATATCTTGAAGATACGTTGAATTTGTTCATGCAAAGCTCTCTACAATTTCAAAAAGATACCCAACATTCGTTACATGCCAACTCGCAAGCAATTGCGAAGCTGGAACTTCAAATGGGTCAATTGGCTTCTGCATTAAATGAGAGAGAAAAAGGTAGGTTCCCTAGTCAACCTGTAGCAAATCCCAAAGGACAATTTGAAGTGGGATCTAATTCTTGTCAAGACCAACCTCTAGCGCAAGTTAAAGCCATAACTACACTTAGGAGTGGAAAACAGATTGACAATAATGTCGAACCACCTAAGACTGCCATAGACACAACCGCTAGAAAGGGTGAGGACCAAGAGAGCACCACTAGACCAGACGTGAGTCCTAATACATCGAAGAAGAGCCTAGAAGCTTCTTCGTGTCCTGAGTCTAGCCATATACCTCCCTATATACCCAAGACACCTTTTCCTCAAAGACTTGCAAAAACATCTCAAGGGAACAAACTTGATGAGACAATGGAAATTTTTAAGAAAGTGCAAATCAATATTCCATTGCTCGATGCTATTAAGCAAGTTCCCGCTTATGCAAGATTCTTAAAAGACATGTGCACCCAGAAAAGAAAGTTGAATGCACACAAGAAAGTGTTTCTCACTGAACAAGTTAGCTCAATTCTTAAGCATAACACTCCTCATAAGTTTAGAGATCCAGGATGTCCCACAATTTCATGCGTTATAGGAGACCATAAGGTGGAGAGGGCATTGTTGGACTTAGGAGCTAGTGTAAATTTGCTACCATTCTCTGTTTATGAGCAACTTGGGTTAGGAGAGTTGAAACCGACTACCATAACACTGCAACTTGCAGACAGATCAGTTAAAGTCCCACGCGGTGTTATTGAGGATGTTCTGGTTCAGGTGGATAAATTTTACTTCCCAGTAGACTTTATTGTCTTAGATACCCAACCTGTGCAGAATCCTAGTAGTCAGATCCCTGTGATTTGGGGAAGGCCATTTTTAGCCACATCCAATGCCATAATAAATTGTAGAAATGGGGTTATGAAGTTGTCTTTTGGCATTTTAAAGGTCAAACTCAATGTCTTTAATGTTAGACAACAACCCCCGGAGACGGATGATTCTTTTGCAGTGAATATGATTGAAAGTTTAGTGGAAGAATCTCTGCAAACTGCTTTAGATGATGATCCCCTCCAGACATGTTTAACTCATTTTGGCTTAGACTTTGACATCGAAGGGTCCATTAGAGACGTCAATGCATTACTTGACTCTACCCCTATATTGGACCCGACCAAATGGACAGCCAGGGTGGAACCTCTTCCAGTTCCCGAGTCTAAACTTGTCCCATCTATTGAAAAACCACCCCAACTTGACCTAAAGCCATTGCCAGATACACTTAAATATGCATTTTTAGGTTCTTCTGATACCTTGTCTGTTATCATCTCTTCAGACCTTGATTCAGAACAGGAAGGCAAGTTGCTTAAAGTTCTTCGCGAACATAAGACAGCTTTGGGATGGACAATAGCAGACATTAAGGGTATAAGTCCTGCTCTGTGTATGCATCACATTTACCTTGAGGAGCATGCAAAATCTTCCCGTGAAATGCAACACAGACTTAACCCTAATATGAAGGAGGTCGTCAGAACCAAGGTGCTAAAATTGTTAGATGTTGGCATCATTTACCCCATATCAGATAGCACTTGGGTCAGCCCAGTTCAGGTTGTTCCTAAGAAGTCAGGAATCACAGTAGTCAAAAATGATAATAATGAATTAGTCCCCACCCGAATGACCACTGGGTGGCGAGTTTGTATTGACTACAGAAAATTGAACTCGGTCACAAGGAAAGATCACTTTCCTTTGCCATTTATT
This sequence comes from Houttuynia cordata, assembly GCA_039654745.1. Taxonomy (NCBI): domain Eukaryota; kingdom Viridiplantae; phylum Streptophyta; class Magnoliopsida; order Piperales; family Saururaceae; genus Houttuynia; species Houttuynia cordata. The sequence continues at coordinate 27,395,614 of CM077507.1, read as the reverse complement.
GATCAGATGCTTGAGAGACTTGCTGGTCATAGCTACTATTGCTTTTTAGATGGCTATTCAGGCTACAATCAAATTCCCATTGCTCCAGAGGATCAAGAAAAGACCACATTCACTTGTCCTTTTGGAACGTATGCATATCGTCGCATGCCATTTGGGTTATGTAATGCACCCGCCACATTCCAGCGGTGCATGATGAGCATATTTTCAGATATGGTTGAGCGATTTCTTGAAATTTTCATGGATGACTTCTCGGTGTTTGGATCCTCTTTTGATGAATGTTTACACCACTTGTCTCTTGTCTTGGCAAGGTGTAAAGAAACAAATCTTTTGCTAAATTGGGAGAAATGTCACTTTATGGTTCGTCAAGGGATAGTTCTGGGGCATGTTATTTCTAATAAAGGAATTGCAGTTGATAAGGCCAAAGTTGACTTAATTTCAAGTCTGCCTCCACCAAAATCAGTAAGGGAGGTTCGATCTTTTCTTGGTCATGCTGGGTTTTACAGAAGATTCATCAAAGACTTTAGCAAAATCTCAAGACCGTTGTGCAATTTGCTTGCGAAAGAAACTCCTTTTGTCTTTGATGATGATTGTTCTAAAGCGTTTGATCAACTCAAGCAATTTCTCACATCTGCACCCATCATCCAACCACCGGACTGGAATTTACCTTTTGAGCTTATGTGTGATGCATCCGATTATGCGGTTGGAGCTGTCTTGGGGCAGCGGGTGAATAAGATACCCCATGTCATCTATTATGCAAGTAGAACTCTCAATGACGCTCAGCTCAATTATTCTACTACAGAAAAAGAGTTGTTGGCTGTAGTTTTTGCTCTAGACAAGTTCCGATCATATCTCTTAGGATCCAAGGTCGTAGTGTTTTCAGATCATGCAGCCTTGAAATATCTTCTTTCAAAGAAAGACACTAAACCTCGTTTAATTCGTTGGGTCCTATTACTTCAAGAATTTGATATTGAGATAAGAGACAAGAAAGGTTCTGAAAATGTTGTTGCTGATCATTTGTCTAGACTTATTGACGAGTCTGCTGAGGAACACTTACCTTTGAATGAGTCATTCCCTGATGAACAACTTTTTGCTGTCTCTCAATTGCCTTGGTATGCTGATATTGTTAATTATCTTGTCACAACTCAACTTCCTGAACATTGGACAAAACAAGATATATCCAAATTCTTCGCCGAGGTTAAGCATTTTTTCTGGGATGACCCATACCTATTTAAGTATTGCCCAGATCAAATCATTAGGAGATGTGTGCCGGAGCATGAGGTTGATAGTATCATTTCTTTTTGCCATGCTCATGCATGTGGTGGCCATTTCGGTGCGAAAAAGACTGCTGCAAAAATTTTGCAGAGTGGTTTTTATTGGCCTACTTTATTCAAAGATACTCATGAATTTTGCACAAAATGTGACAGATGCCAACGTATGGGTACATTATCACGTAGGTCCATGATGCCCCTTACTAACATCCTGATTGTTGAACTTTTTGATGTTTGGGGTATTGACTTCATGGGCCCATTTCCTCCATCGTTTGGTTATCTCTATATCCTTGTTGCTGTAGATTATGTTTCCAAATGGGTAGAGGCCATTCCCTGCAAAACAAATGATCACAAAGTAGTGGTTCGGTTCTTGAAAGAAAACATATTTTCTCGTTTTGAAACCCCTCGTGCAATTATAAGTGATGGTGGTACACATTTTTGTAATAGAGCTTTTGAATCACTTCTGAAAAAGTACTCCATTACTCATAAAATTGCAACTCCATATCATCCGCAGACTTGTGGACAAGTAGAAGTTTCAAATAGGGAAATTAAACGCATTCTTGAGAAAACGGTTCGTCCCGACCGAAAGGATTGGTCTGAAAGATTAAATGATGCATTGTGGGCTTACCGTACTGCATTTAAGACCCCAATTGGAATGTCTCCCTATATACTTGTATTTGGAAAACCTTGTCATTTACCTGTGGAATTAGAACATCGTGCTTATTGGGCCATCAAAACTTTTAATTTTGATATGGACAAGGCTGGAACACTTCGCCAATTGCAACTCAATGAATTAGACGAAATTCGCAATGAGGCTTATGAGAATGCGAAGATTTACAAAGCAAGGACCAAAGTTTTTCATGATCAGTCAATCCTGAGAAAGTCATTTGCGCCCGGTCAAAAAGTTTTGCTCTATAAGTCCAGGTTACATCTCTTCCCAGGAAAGCTCCGTTCCCGATGGTCTGGACCTTTCATTGTGCACAAAGTATTTTCCCATGGAGCGGTTGACATTCAAAACCCTAAAGATGGAACTATTTTCAAAGTTAATGGGCAAAGATTGAAACCATATTTAGAGGGTTTTACTGAGCGAGAGGAGACTGTTGTAGATTTGGATGAACCTAATGCTCCTACTTGATTTTTTGTTACGTCTGGCTGAAGACGTAAAACTTAGCGCTCTTGGGAGGCAACCCAAATTTTTGGTTCTTGATAGCTTTTTATTTGTTTAATATTAGGTTGTTGATACATGTGTGGGGATGCTACAATCTAGGTGGCTTTTTTCCATATTTTGTACTTACTCCTCATTCTTAGTTTGTGTGTTTCAATGCTCTACATCTACCATGAGGCATCTCCATTTAGGTGATTTCTTTCCTTACACTCCTTTTCTTTTTACTCGTCATTGTGATATTTATTTTGGTAAACATTGAGGGCAATGTTTCGTTTAGGTTTGGGGGTGTAGAAAAGAAAAGTAGTATCCTTTGGTTTTTATTTAAAAAAAAAAATTGAAAAATTTTTTGAAAAAAAAAAACATAAAAATTTACTTAGTTTTAGGTTGTTTGTTAGTATTTTCTTAGGTTTTGATAGTTTATCCCTTTATGATGCATACTTCAATTTTTAAGAGATTAATTTGCATTGGAAGTGTGAGTAAGTATACTGGAGGATAGAGAACTTAACTGAGCATATCTTTCTGTTACAGTCCTCTTGGAACATGTGCTTGAGCTAATAAAACTCACTCACACACACTAGTTACATAAAGTAATACCATCTAGAGATTTGTTGAATACTAATCTTCAGTGGGATGTCTTTAGTCATAGTCATTGGATGATATGTAGTTGTCTGTTGAGCTTAAAAGATCATGATAGACCATTTACTTGGCTATGGCAAGGGATTGGAACCGGAAATAGGTTGAGAGTATAATACAGCCTGGACGAAATAAAGATGTGCTGAAAATATGACTGCTGAAAAAATATGCGAAAAATGAAAACAAAATAAAAGAAAAGGGGCTGCTTGACTTTATAGGATTAACTTAGGCTGATGCTCGGGCCCGAAGCGGTCTACTTAAAACCTAATGCCCTAAGCCAACTGGCTGGGAGTCATTGGCCTGAGTCATTGCTAAACCTAAGCATCTTGAAGTCAGGCCTTACACAGTCCTAGCGAAAAAAAACAGAAAAAAAAGTTTATGGTGTATTATCCTCTCAAATCTAGAATGTTGGACCCGAAGGAGGCGCGCAGATCTGTGCTATCATGAACCTAAAGATTACGACAGCTGTGTTGATTCTGATGTTCTTTGGTTAATGGGTAACACTGGATCTGTATAAAACAGAGATTTAGAATGTATTGCTACAATGTTCTACACTTTTACTATATAAAGTATAATGATATATCATATTGAGCAGAAACTTCCAAGATGAAGGTGTAGAATAAAATCACTTACTTGAGGGCTTTTATATTCCAGTTGATTATAAATCCAAGTACATGTGGTTGATTTTCTTAAACATTGCAGTTTGCATTCGAAGGGATATTAGGATTGTTTGTTTTGTAGTCATTTTCTATTTCTTTTTACACTTAGACTAAATAGGTTGATTTCATAAATACATGTTTGTGGGTAGCATGGCTGCAAACCCTCACGAGACTTCACTCGTCCAGCCAGGGACACCTGGGGGTTTAAAAGGCTTGTTGCATGCGCTAAATGCAATCGCGATTTCCTTCGAAAGTGGATTAGTTAGATTTCTTTGTTTTGTTTTGTTTTGTTTTGCTCGAGGACTAGCAAAATGTAGGTTTGGGGGTATTTGATATATGCAAAATATACACATTTTTATATGCCTTTCTACCTATTTGTTAGTCGTATTTTTAGTTAAAGTAAGGATAATTAATGTCTATCTGTGTTAAGTGAATAATTAGGAGTTTAATGAATAAACGCGCTTAATTTAGTTATTTAGATGCATTAATTGGTTTTAATAGATTCATGTTTTATTATGCGTCTAATTACGATTTATTTTTATTTATGTAGGCTTTAGAACTCTAAATCAGATCGCCGCATGTGGAACGCGTCAAACAGCTCATGTGAAGATATTGAAGATCCGACGGACGTGATTGTTACGACGGGTTTTAACTCCATCAAAAGAAACAAAAGGAACTGACCGGTTCAGTTGTTCAGCGGTTTGGTTCGGAAAAAAATAAAAAAAAAAGGAAAACAAGCAACCCGAGCCCGATGGCTCGGGCGCCTGAAACAAAAGAACAGAGCCTCGCTTGGAGGCTCTGCTCGAGCGGAGGGAGACGACGGCGAAGTGAAATCCGGCGGCCAGAGGCGGTGGGTCATGCGCCGGCGATCACGGCGGCGAGGCTGACGAGCATGGCGGATGACGGCGGTGGAAAAGAAGCCGGCGACGGAGAAAAGTCCGGTGTAAACAGAAAAAGGAAAAAAAAGGGCCGCGATTGGGAAGTCCAAATTGGAAAGATCAGAGGTGTTCTTCGAATGGAAAGTTCGTCGATTGGGAAGGAAATTAGGGCTGGCTGGGATGTTATAAAGGAGGAGGCCGTGGTGGATTGGAGGGTGGACTGTTTTGAAAGGAAAAAAAACTCGTTTTTTTTCTGCTGCTCTGTTTTGAGGGGTTCTGTCGAGGAGGCGGCGGGAATCGGGAGAGAGAGGAATTGTACTGAGGCGGATCTGTCGAGAGATAGAGGGCCGGCTGTCTGTCTGTGGAAGAGGGTCGGCTGGGCAGGAGGAGAAGTGGTGCTCTGCTGTCCGGAGTTGTGCTGCGTTGTTCTGGTTCTGGTTGTGCAGACGGGGTGAGAAGGGGAACTGTTGTGGTGGCTGCTTTGTAGAGAGGCAGAGCAGAGAGAGGAGTGGCTCTGGTGTTTCTCGGCTCTGTTCTGGCCGACTGGCTTGAGGCCGACTGGGCTGTGCAGAAAGGAAGAAGAGACTGTTCTGTTGTTCTGTTCTGGCTGGGTGGTTGACGGTGCAGTTCGTAACGGCAGAAAGAAGGAGAACGAGGATTGCTGGAGGTGTTCTGTTCGTGCGAGAAGGGAATTGTCTGCTAGAGAGGAAATAAAGCTGCTTTTGCTCGAGAGAGAAAAGCAGAAGTGTTACTTGCTCGAGAGAGGGGTAGCGTTGATCTGATTTCGGGGCTGCTTTACTTTGGCTGGATTGGGGACTGTCTACTCTGTTCGAGAGAAAGAGTAGAACGGTTGAGGCGTGCAATCGAGAGATTGTTGCAGAAGGTGGAGGAAAGAGGAAAGCAGGACGGGATTACAGATGGACTAAAAACAGCAAACATGCTTTTTATTATTTTATCTTTTGTTTAGTTAATTTCTGTGTTTTTAGTTTAGTTGAACAATTGATTGCTTAAAAAGAAAATAAAAATTAGAACTTTACATTTCATTATTACTTGCTACATACTCTAGAATTAGGTTGAATATCTTACTAAGTCTCTGAGGGATCGACCTCGTAGCCACTATTCTGCATTAGATTCGTGCGCTTGCGAGTATCATATTAAAATTTACATCAAGTTTTTGCATCAATGAAATAATTTGAGGGCAAAATTCAACGAGTTATATCTCCTTAATTTCTTATCCATTTTGCCCATTTTTTGCATTCTTTTTTATTTTTCGTCCTCTTTCTTCTTATGATGATAGCTTAAAAATCTTCAGACAACATCTACTTGGAATGAATGATTTTAGAAGAAAGAAGAAGAAATGAAATAGAATAATAGCGGCTTCACCACATGCTCCCTCTTTGCAAATTCATCATCCCCACTAGAAGTTGTGTAATAATATTTTGGGATATCCTCATATGGAAAAATAGGAGAAAAAAAATAAAGAAGAACCTAAAAAGAATGGGAAAAAATAGATAAGAAATGATGGAGATATGACTTGTTGAATTTTGACCTACTATCATGTACTCGATCAAACAATAGCAGTGGTATCATGTCATCGATTACACGATAGCAATGATATTACGTATTTGATTATACGATAGTAGTACTATTGTGTATTTAAATACACGATTTGAAGGTAGCATTCATTTTCGTTATATCTCCCTCATTTCTGATCCGTTTTCATCCATCCTTTTTGCGTTTTTCTATATTTTTCTCCTCTTTCTCCCTATGAGGATATCTCAAATTTCTTGAGACACCTTTTTATGAAGATTGATCTATACATGAAATGTGCATTTTATTATCTCCTAAACTTATATTTATGCTAGTGTTTGATTAGAATAACTACTACTTTAATATAGTTTTTGGTTTTTGTAGGAAACAAGAGTAATACACAGAAATGAGGTAAAAAGTAATTCGAATAGTTAAATCATCATAACTTCGTGTACAAATGTCGGATTGGAGTGATTAAAGTCTCATGTTAAAGTTCAAGAAGTCAGCTTTCCAACGCCACCAACCACGTGCAATTCGGAGTTCGGGACAGAAAGTTATAGCCATTTCAATTTTATAAACAGTAACTACGATCGATCGGCTATCAATGCGATCGATCGCCAGAGCCGCAAAAGCATTGCATTAAAGGAAATGATCGATCGGCATAAAAACGATCGATCGTATCTACTGGAATTTTTCAATCGCCAAAGACAGTAACTACGATCGATTGGCATCATACGGCGTCGATCGGAAAAGCGATTGATCGTAGGAAAATAACGAAGGAATTGCGATCGATTGGACAGCGAACGATCGTCAATGCGGAGCGATCGATCGCCGTCTGCAGAAAACCGAAATAAGACCTATTTCGACTTGGTTTTGGAAGGGAACTTCGTGGTTTCTCTTCATTCTTATAAATAGGCCTTATGAGAGAACGTTTTGGGCATTCAACCTTGGAGAACCAGAGCTTTATTGGAGGCTAGAGAGGAGGAAGAGAAGAGGTCTTTTGGAGCAAAGAAGAAGAAGGATTCATGACGATGGATCTACATAAACAGGCTTTTCTTTTGTCCCTTTCTATATGTAACTAAACTTTTATTCAAGGCTTGATGAAGCCCTAGATGTGTATTGCTACTCTTGATAGTTTAATTCTATAAAGTTGATTATGATTCATGCTTAATGCAATTTCATGAGTTTCTTTTGAGTGCTTGATCATAGACTTGATTGATTATGAATGAAATTAGATATTGTGATTGATTTTATGCCCGATCAAGGATAAGATTAATTGCATTATAATAGAGTTGTGATTGATTCTATGCCCGATCAAGGATAAGATTGATTACACAATAGTGGATGAACTTTCGTGTCCGATCAAGAACGTTAGTGAATTCATTAGTAGTTCGTGTGTCCGATCAAGAACACGAATTATCATATCATGTCAATGTATGCTTAATAATAATTTAGAGTAGTAATTGCATGTCTAGTGGTAGATTCATGGCCTTGATAATTCTCCATATTGATTAAATCTCAGTTAGATTAGCTAAAGTTCATTGCTTTCTTTAGAATTAATTAAACTACATCTTTTCTTCTTTTGAATTTGGTAAAATTATTCATCCGTCCCTGAGGTTCGACAACTTTTTAATACTCGCCGTAGTACAATTGCCTTGTGCACTTGCAAGGGTTTATATTTAAACGATCAAAGATGACGAATTTACAAAGAGTAGTTTGCTACTCGGCCGCAAGTACTTATCGATGCAAAATTTCAACTTTCTTTGTTCCCATATCGTAAGAATAAAAAAAATAATGATTATGGGCTACCGAACCACTTCCGCAATAGAATAGGGAGGTTGTGAAAGTGATTCTTTCAGCCGCGTTGGTGAGCTTCTTCTGCTTGCTTGCGGGTAGAAGAGGTCGTTTGACTCGAGAAAGCTGGTAAAAATATTTGTGTCTGCCACACAACGCCGTCTCTCCACCAGTAAGCCTCTGTCTCTGACAGGGAACTTCCTCACCGTATGATCATTGCGAGGGAAACTTATGTGAAATGGGGCGCAACTTAGGGCGGGTAAAACATGAAGTATTGGGCAGGAGGGAAAATTGGCAAGATCAATTCCTGAAAGTAAGTTATATGGTATGAGCCTAGAAAAACCAAGTAATATGACATTCTAAGCTAATTAGCTAGGTAATATGAAAAAAATTTCATTTTATTGAGATGTGGGGTGCATAGTAAAAGCCTAGGCATTCTGAGTGAGTCATCTTTCATCACAGAGGCCTCTCAACCTCGACCTAGGGTTACTGTCGAGCGGTTGCAATCACCGTTTTTGGCTACCCGGACGGAGAATAATTAAGAAATAATATAATCTGATTTTAATATATATTTTATTAGTTATCTCAATTAAAAGTGAATGGAGGGAGTAGTTTATATACACCGGTCTGTCCCATATAAATATTTATATTTGCAAAAATAGTATACCAATTGTCCATATCTTTAATAGGTGTGGTAATCACAGAAAAGACATCCTCCTCAATCGCACAGCTAAGAGAATGGAAAACCATAAAAAAGACAAAAAAAACTAAGAAGGGTTATTGCTGGGCAGGATACTTAAAAAAGCATCTCACAAGTTTTCTTACAACTTTCACCAAATAAGTTGTAAGAAGCTTGTGAAATATTTTTTAAGAACCCATCTAATTAAGTTGATCCAATGTAGCAATTAACATGGGACAATTATATTCTAAATGTAGGACTCCCAAGCAACAACTCTAACGACATTGATGCCCTGAAAAATGTTTGCCACGATAAATGATCCTGTGGAACTGTTCCGCAAGACACCTGGCGGATAGTTCCATTGGATGCTCAACACGTTTTGATACATGCTAAGTGTCAAGATCTGAGTATCCAGACATTTTACTCATTTGTGTGTATTAAACAAAATGGACCTCTCCAACATGTGTCCTGTGAACCGTTATACTGGATAATCTCTTGTTTACCACTTTGAGAACGAAGAGGCAATAGCCGAGCAGCTGTTGGTAATCTCTTGTTTACCTACTTGTGAATGTCATCCCTCCTACTGGGCTTCAGGCACAATGCCGACATGAAACACGCACGTAATTCGATCTCTCGTCCAACATGATTACGAAAAATGCACATACACATTATGCAAGGCAGACAATAAGCAAGAGACTAGTTACTCTAGTTTTCCATATATGTATCGTACTCTGTAGCATTGCCAAGCTGAACATGGTGGTGCCGACTGTCGAGGATTCGCTGCGTCATGAAGAGAGATGTCGAGCCCCAATCGTGATAGTCGATTGTGGACGTCAGTGTCTGAGCCCGAGCCCCCACATGGAACCTATACCAATGCTAAGGGTGTATCTTGAAATACCTTTGCGGTAATTATCCCCATGGACAAGATCGTCCCCAACCCGCTATACTTCGAGTTGCATGCATCTACATATATGTACTAAAACATTAAAACATTGGTGACAAAGGCCAACAAAGCAAAATGTACAAGAATTGAGGTGACAATTGTCCATTAGACATTCGTTTGGTCCGACTTTTACTAGTAATACGCACAACTAACAGTGCAATTCAACATCTTGTGAGATTAATGGAAGACTGATAATACTATTAATTGGATTACTCTTGTAAGCATTAAGAATCCTAGTAGATACGTAATAAATGGTGAAAAACTGTGAAAATAAATTGTGGAATATAAAGGGTCCAACTCAACTTCTTATGGGATTTTTGAAGTCAATACGATTATTATTAGGAGACAGGTTTATATGAGACATGTCTCACGCTTCTTGCATGAGCCAAATCATCTAGAGCTGTCAGATTTTCATCTGACGGTGGCTGTCAAATCAGTGTAGGTGAGTGTGAATCACCACCCGCCCCTTGTGCCGTTAGATCAAGATTTGATGGCTCAACGTTGCTCTGGCTCATGTAAGCAGCATGAAACAAGTCTCATTTAAGCTTTTCTCATATTATTATTTTTATTATTATTATTAATACATCTCACACGTGCATTTCGCATATACAGTTTGTCTAATAATGATTAAGGTGCAATGTGTGTGCTTTTAGAGAAGACGGCCTGACATCAGTTGACAAGTGATTGCACATCATAAAAACAATACTCTATCACGTCACTTTTAATTGAGACAATTAGTAAAAAAAGTACACCAAAATTAGATGATGATGTTCCGACATTAGTCTCCGGCTAGGTGGCTGGAGGCGGCGATGATAGCTGCCCGGTAGTGACCATAGGTCAAAGTCGGGGCTGAGAGGTCTCCATAATGAAAGGTGACTCCCTGGCTCAGAAAGCTTAGGCTTTAAATGTGGACCCACATCTCAATAAAATTGACCAATTTTGTGATGGTCTCAATTAAAAGTGACAGTAGCGGGTACATAAGAGTATGATGTCATCTCCTATCCTAATTACAATGTCATTTTCTACCTCCCCCCTGACTTGGCGATCAAGCCCATGGCCTTTCCCGACCATCCCCCTGGCTTCTCCCCCCTTGATATCACCTCACAACCCTCCCCCCCCCACCTCCCCAACCGACCCCCCCCCCCCACTTTGGGCCCCACAACAAATGCGCCTCCCTCCTTCTGGACCGTGCCTGAGTCTCTCTCATGGGCAAGCCTCTTCAAAAGTGCCTCTGAGGCATCCAACTCACTCACTTTTCACCCGGAGTTGAAGGGTTTGACATCTGTCAGAATTCCGCAAGAGATTGTTGACTGAGAAGCATTACGCTAGACAAACACCCTGGTTGGATACGCCATGGGAAAGTGCCCGTCCTTTGTGTGGTTCAGGGATTATCTTTCCAAGATATGGAAGTTGACTGGGTCGTTTGACATGCAATCCCTAGTGGGCGGGTTCTTTATGTTAAAATTTACTTCCTCGAAGGACTGCGAGCGTATCCTGAACTCCATGTGGACCGTCGGTGGCAGGCCCCTGATCCTGCGCAAATGGCACCCAAGCATGCGCCCGGTTTGCAATTTGGTGAAATCGGTCCCGATTTGGGTGTGTTTTCCAGACCTTCCGCCCCAGTACTTTGCAAAGGAAAGCTTGAGCATGGTGTCCAGTCTTGTGGGTCACCCACTATTCTCTGACAAAGCTACAGTTGACCGTTCTTGACTAGAATATGCCAGAGCCTACATTGAAATCGATTCGAATTTCAAGTTTCCTTCTATCGTCCATGTGGCCACTGGCGACATGACCTTCTTCCCCCAACCTGTGGAGTATGAATGGAAGCCTCATATTTGCTTTAAATGTAAGTATTTTGACCACTCCACCATCTCTTGTACATCAAAGGAAGTTTGGATTGAGACACTTCATTGCCCATCACTGGATGCTGAAGTTGGAGGTAACACCAAGGGTTTGATAGTTACAGAGGACGTTAGATAGTCGCATGCACCTCTAAGCCTGCTAAAGCATATCCTACTTCTCATATGGTCCCAAGTGATGGGATTAAGGCTAAACTGGATTCAGGACTGGAGCCCTCCAAGTCCTCCTCTCCTGAAAACAACCGTGGGACAGACAATCAACTCGGAGACATGAGGTTTGTACCAAATAACTCACCATCTCTAATTGGACATGTACCTTATATGGTATTGGATAAGCATGTAAGGGTGCATGATGGCTTGCCCCTATACCTCTCCACCATCTCCCCTCCTGCCACATTGGATGTGATTGCGAAGGGAGGCTCAAAACAGTTTGACCAGCCCTATTGTCCCCTCACCTCTGGAGGCCTCCGGGGGCGCTCCTTAGAAGGCTCAACATTCACAGGAATGGAATGCCCCGGGAAAGAGGGGTGGGGGGGGGGGGGGGGGGGGGTGTAAAACCCCTATCTAAGTCTGAACAGGAATGGGTGGAGTATTCATCAAATCCCTTTCATCCAATACGGGATAGTGATGAATCGAATTGTGAAGCTTCGTCTTCTCTGTCGACTATAGCAAGGAGGACCCAACCAGCCCGAGCGGTGGCCCTAAATAAGACTACCAAGAAACAAAAAGTGAAAAATAAAGTGGGGGTGTCTGCCCCTAATCCCCAGTAAATGTCCATCTGCAGCTGGAATATCCGTGGTTTGGGCCACGAAAATAAGAGGTCGGCAGTGCTAGACCTTGTCAAAGATGAAGAAGTGTTCCTGTTGGAGTTATGTGAAGCCAAAATAAAGAGAAGACAGATTGATCATATTAGCAGGAAAGTTATTGCAGGCTGGGAATCCTTTAATAATCTAAATTCTGATGAATCGGGTAGGATCCTGGTTCTCTGGAATCCTAATGTGGCTACTGTTTAGAAGGTGCATGTGACTTCCCAGATGCCTCATTGCCTTGTCACGTGCCCCTCTGGTGAATCATTTTATTTCATAGCTGACTATGGTTCTAATGATGCCCAGGAGTGAAAGAAATTGTGGGCTACCCTTTGTAATTACAACAATACAATAAGCAGTGCATGGTTAGTGATGGGTGACTTCAATGCTATTCGTCATGAGTCAGAAAGAATGGGAAGAGGCACCGCGCCCCAAGCTGACCTTAGAACTTTCAATGATTGTATCTCACATGTTGGATTGCAGGAAATTCCCCCACCCCTATCCTTCACGTGGAGCAATAATCAATCGGGTAACAACCTTACTCTCTGTCGAATTGATAGAGCTTTTGCTAATCCTGATTGGTTCTTTAGACACCCCACCTCCAGACTCCTTTGTCCTCCTCCTGGCATATCAGATCGCAAGCCCATCGTTTTCAGAATGTGCCAATCATTCCCAAAAGGCCCGATACCCTTCAAATTTCTTGACATGTGGAAGCAAGACGTTAAGTATACAAGAGGTTATCTCCAAAGCCTGGGAGGCGCCCATCCAAGGTCAGCCCATGTATCTGCTTTTTAAAAAATTGCAGGCATGTAAGGAAGCTCTCAAAAGGTGGAATCGAGATCATTTCAGGGATGTTAATGCCAGATACAAAGCAACAGTTCTTGAACTCCAGACTCTACAAAATGCACTACAAAATCAGCCTTTTTATGATGCTTTGAGGAGGAGTGTCAATTTGGCACGACAAAAAGTATGTGAAGAGGATGATATTAGAGAACAATTCTATCGGCAAAAATAAAAAATTAAGTGGCTCCAAGTTCTTCCATGCCTCTGTCGCTTCTCACAGTGTCCATAACATCAGTCATGAGATATATGATGATTTGGGTATGCAGCTGGATTCCCCACAAGAAATAGGAGTCAAAGCAGAGTTCTTCTATAAAAATCTATTCACTCCTATCACAGTTTCCACTCAGGTACCACTCCCTTTTTGTCGGACTATAACTCCGGACCAAGCTGCTTTCTTGACTAGTGATGTAGGTGGTGACGAGATCAAAGGGGTAGTATTCCAGGCGCCTAATGGAAAGGCTCCATCACAGGATGGCTTTCAAAAAGAATTCTTCAAACACTTTTATATCATTGGCCCGGATTCCTTTTGGCAGTGCAAGACTTTTTTAAGAGAGGGTACATTCTTAGGGCCTTAAATCACACGTTTCTAACTCTCATCCCTAAAAAGGCTAATTCAAAGAGCTTTGAGGAATTCAGACTGATTGCCCTATGCAACTTCATCTATAAAACTATCTCAAAACTCATGACAAACAGGTTGGCTTTAGTGCTTCATCATCTAATTAGCCTCAATCAGTCGGCCTTTGTAAAAAGGAGAATAATTGGTGAAAACATCTTGCTTGTCCATGAACTTGTCCGCAACATGCATCGTCATGGGGGACAGAATAGACTCTACGTAAAAGTTGACTTGATGAAAGCTTATGATAAGGTGAGATGGGACTACATCTTCCATGTCTTGAAGACTTTTGGTTTCGACAACAAATGGATCCACTAGACCCGACAGTGTATATGCACCCCCACTTTCAGCGTCTTGATCAATGGGTTGAACTATGAGCACTTTTCCAATGCAAGTGGCCTTCGGCAAGGATACCCGTTATCACCTCTTTTATTTTTATTATGCATGGAAGGTCTATCAGCCATGTTAAACCAGGCCTCAATGAATGGCAATCTCAAGGCACCAAATATTGAGGGAGGTATTCCTATTTCGCATCTTCTCTTTGCTGATGATGTTCTCTTATTCTCTATGGATAATGTTCAATTGGCATGTGCATTCGGGACATCCTCTCAGATTTTGCAGATATGTCGGGCCTCCATCTTTTTCTCCGCAGGGTGCCAACACAAGGCAACCATTCTAGAGATGCTTGGCTTCCAAGAAGGATGCTTTCCAATCGCCTATTTAGGTATGCCTCTTTCCTCAAAGTGTATATCTTATTCAGCCTGCAAACCCCTTCTTGACAGAATTTCTGGACGTGCCAATGGGTGGAAAACTGCACTCCTATCATATGCCGGGAGGCTACAATTGATCAAATCAACTATTGGTGGATTGAATGTCTATTGGACATCTTGCTTTAAACTTCCCAAAAAAGTTTATCACAAGATGGAGAGTATCATGGCCACGTTCTTATGGAAAGTTTCTACCCAATCTAATGGATTTCACAACATTTCCTGGCTAAAGCTTTGCCGTCCTCTAAAAGAAGGAGGTCTTAGGGTCAGACGTATTCAAGACATCAATAATACAAATCTTGCCAAGCTCTTTTGGAGATGTGTTACCTATAAAGAATCTCTTTAGTGTCTATGGGTTCATGGGGTGTATCTCAACACTAACTCCATCTGGATGTCTAGAGCTCACAATTGTTCCTATGCTTGACAATCTATCCTTCAATTGCAAAACTTCATCTAGGAGAGATTCGTTGTCAATATTGGAAATGGGTGCACAATTCAGATGTGGCTGGACCCTTGGAGCGGTTGATATATGCAAAATATACACATTTTTATATGCCTTTCTACCTATATGTTAGTCGTAATTTCAGTTAAAATATAGATAATTAATGGTTATCAGTGTTAAGTGAGTAATTAGAAGTTTAATGAATAAATGCGCTTAATTGAGTTATTTAGATGCATTAATTAGATTTAACAGATTTATATTTTATTATGCGTCTAATTAAGATTTAATTTTATTTATGCAGGTTTTAAGGTTCGAAATTCACATCGCCAAAAGTGACGCACGTCAAACAGCTTCTGTGAAAAGATCGAAGATCCAATGATTAAGGAGACGCTGGCGGGTTTTGAAGAGCCTATTTAGTTAAAATAGTGACATCACGCACAGAAAATATCTAAGCCGTTGGCGTACATCTAAGGAAGAAGACGGGTTTTGATTTTAAGTGAAGATCCGTTCAGATTATATCCGGCGGTTGAGATTATTACGACGGGTTTTAACCCAATAAAAGAAAAAAGATCCGGAATTGAACCGGGTCAGCGGTTCAGTACTTCGGTTCGGCCAAGAAATAACAAAAAAAAGAAAGAAAGGCCCGAGCCGATGGCTCGGGCGTTACCTAGAACAGAGAGTTTGAGCTCTCTGCTCGAATGCCTGTGACGGAGGTTGCGATGCCGGAAAGGGCCGTGGAGGTCTCGACGACGGTGGGTCACTGTGAATGGTGCTCGACGACAATGGAGGTGGTTGTTGGCAGAGTGACGGCGCCGGAGAAGAAGACAGCGAGGTGATCGACAGAGAAACAGAGCAGAGCTCTACTCGAATGAATCTGGCGACCATGGGCTTTGGCGGCGATGGGTCTTGGCGGCAAGTTCAACAGCGGTGAGAGCACTCAACGGCGGTTCTGTTTGGGTGGCAAGGCCATGGGCAAGCATCGACGGCAGACGTTGCTGAGCTTGGGAGCAGGAGCGCTAATGGCAGCCGCCGGGGAAGAAGAAGGTGAAGATCGACGGCGACGATCCTGGTTCGATTGAGAGGAAAAGAATAGAAATTGGAATGTCGACTGGGAGGGACAGAAGAATTGGAAAGCTCGGGCTCGTGCTGAGAATGGAAAGTTCTAATTTGGAAAAAAAGGGACCGACTTGCAGTCCCTATAAGAAGAGTTGAGAGTCGAGGCTGATGAGAGGAGAGAATTAGAGGGTTTTCGGTGGTGGCTGCTCTGTCGAGAGTCAGAGATGGGAGAGAGGAAGGCGGCTATGTTCTGGAGGGCCGGCTGTGCAGAAGGGAAGAAGGAGGGCTGCTCTGTCGAGAGGCAGAGAAGGCTTGATTTTAGTGACTGATTTCAAAGACGTTGGAAGGGAACCGTTGCAGACGAAGTGCTATTTTTCTGCTCGAGAGAGAGAGAGGAGTAGCACTGCTGAGGGCTGTGGGAATGAGAGATCACATAAAAGGAAACTGCTTTGATCTCGAGAGAGACAAGCAAAATACTGATTTCAAAGGCAAGAGGGGAACTACTGCAGAGGAAGAAAGAGAAAAAGAGCTGTGCTGTTTTTGCTCGACAGTGTAAAAATAGAACAAATTTGCAGTCGATCGGGAGAAAAGGACTGAATTGTTGGGACAGAACCGTGAGTTCACAGATACGAAAACTTTGCTTTGGGCTGAGAAGGGACTGTTGTGCTCTGTTCGAGAGAAAGATTAGAACGGTTGAGGTGTGCAATCGAGAGATTGTTGCAGAAGGTAGAGGAGAGAGCAAAGTAGGACAGGATTGCAGACGAACTAAAAGCAGAAATTAGGATTTTTCTTTCTTTTATCTTTTATTTAGTCAATTTCCATGTTTTAAGTGTCACGCCCCAAATTCCACAACCCCAATATACGCGGAAGCGATAATCCAATTAAGGTTATAAGGGTAGGAATCTGGGACGGACCGAATACTCGAATCATCACATACCCAATTATATGCTTGGGTCATACTGGATCGATAAGACTTAAACCATATCCACGCACAAGATATAGAATAACAAAAGAAGTCTAAGTCAATTATTACATTATTCATCAAGTCTCGACAACTAGAAATAAAATAAAATGGCACGCAGGCCGCAAGTCCACAAACATCAACATAAATAATAAATTAAAAGATAACTCGTCCTCTGACTTAAACGCCCAACACCACTTTCAGCAATAATTGATCACTTCCGTTCCAGCATAATCTCTGCATCAGAGGATGCATGAGTATTCCGTAGGAAATACCCAGTAGGATACAAGAAAACCCACAATAGAATAATAATTCAAATGCAACAAGATTCAAAGATTAGAGACAAGTACAAATTGACACAGGATCAACAATTATGCATTTCGCTTACCAAGAACCAATCATCATTCGAGGCTCTCAAAGGTCAAGGAAAGAATATTCAATATATAAAAATTCCAAACTTACAGAGAGTAAGGAGATATCACAAGAGTATCTGCTCCAAACATCAAAAGTGTTGGAGATAACAATTTCTGCTCTCAGCTCTGTCCACTTCCCCTATGGACATCAATGCCAGAACATCCTAGAGGTTCTACAGAGGAACCCGGCCATGCGTCTAGGGATGCTGGCCCTATCGGTGCTTACGGGCACAATGGGCGGAGATTGCAGACCTTCCGTAATGTCATACAATCTAAAGTGCACGCGGTTGCCGTCATCGGCTGAACTACAGAGGTTCAATAAATCTGAGACCACTATGGGCCTAGCTATGGCTCGTGAGCATACTATGATTCCAACTAAGAATTCTCATAAATGACTCTTAGCGGAGAAACAAATATTTCAACTGAGTAATACTGAATATATATCTGAGCCATCTCATTAAGAGGCTTGGAATATGTCATTCTAAATTCGACTCTTCGTAGGAGTGCAAGACCATGTTTGAACAAAACTCGAATTGACTCATAAAGGAATATTCAATATCTTGAAACAATTGTGTCTGGGAATTCAACTGAGACCCGTCAAAATGACTCATCAATGAGACACGCCACAAGATTTGCCAAAGATCACGTTCTGCCACCTTCACCGTACCTAGCCCTAGAGTTGACAATCCCCGACACTGAAACAATTGAATGACATGCGCATAATAGATCATATCATGGGCATTGAATATGGATCAAGCAATGAGACCTCTTGAACAAAGGATTGTTCAAGATAGAGACACAAAGGACAATTAATTACGGATAGATGTTCTCAGCTCTAAGACCCAAAAGTAAACTTTTATAGTTACTGTTGCAAAGGCCCTAGAGGTCTTATCACTTTTGATTAGTATTTTAATTACTGTTTTAAACCATAATTAATAGTAATATTACGGTTTAGGGTTTTTAGAACCAAAAACAGTGTTCTGTCCCAAACAGAATAGTCTAATTCAAACGATCACCACATCACGTACAGAGCGAATCAACCTCTAAATTTTTTATTACAGATATACCTAGGAGTATAGTTTACAACCTGACAAATGGCATAATTTTTAGATTTTTGTACAATTAGTTATCATTTTCCGATTACGGTTCGTCGGTGCAAGAATAGACCTGGCCGAGAGCAATTAACTTAAGTTATACTAATTAACTGATGTTACCACCTTGATTAATTCACTAATGACTCTTTCTGACACTATCTTAACCTTCTTAACAACTTTTACAGAACTCAAATGGTTCTGAAATTCATTGATTTAAGTCATTTTCTGATACACATTCATAACCCGATTAATGATTCCCTTCCCTTAATCCATTGCTTACATCATACAATTAAGCCAAGTATTCCCGGACACCACAGTGAACAGTGACGTCCTGACATGATGTCAGACTTCAATTGTACGACGAAGTGACTCATATAAATTTTGTACTAATTAATTCATTATTTAGCATGATATGTACTTAGATACAATACATGATTTGCTATCAAGCATACTAGTATAATAGTCTTATGAAATCACAATTAGGACACCTAAACTTAGACATACAAACCTTCTATCATGCTGGACCTTGACTTAAAGATCACAACTTTTCAACATCAGAGACTTAGATAGGTACTTTGATCACCTTTGAAAGATGTAAGACAAAGGAACACTCCGATTCTTGGCAATCGGTTACGCTTACAATCAACATGATACACAACCATCAAGAAAAAGGGACAACTAATGCTGGACAGACGTCCAATACAATTCAAAGAGCATAAAGGACACATCTTTTCATGTCGAGTGAAGTGGGGATGTCATCTAGGCATGGAACGAGAAGAATATGCATGCACGTGCGATCAAATACGGTAGAACATGCAATCCGATATAACTTTCATCATCATATTAACAATAGCAAGACATGGAAATAACATGCTGTAGGATATGAAATCATCAACATCATACACTCATGATCATCCAAAAATTAGAGAAAAGAATTGTGGTAAAAGATTATCCTACCTTGTGGAAATCGATACCTAAAAATCGTGAATCGGTTTCTACTCGATCTTGAGACTCTTCTTCTTCGCGCAAGCACCACGAAAACCACCAATGGACACCACCACCACCTTGGACGAACAATGGAGGAGGCTGGTTGCTCTTCCCTCTTACTGGCACGTTCTCCAAAGTTTACCAAAAAGGGTGCCGTCCTCTCTTATTGAGGGTTTAAATAGGAAAAGCTTAAATCTCTAGAGCAAACCTCCACCATTGATCAAACACTCATCTAAGGGCCACAATCCACAAGAAATAAGGGAGAATCCTTCAGTTAGGGACGTGATCAATCCATCCCAACAGATTCATATCTTGGTTGGTAAGTATCTTTGACCAAATCACTTAGTTAACAAACCGATTTCAAGTAAATATCTAAATTGAAGACAATTTTTCCAATTAATTTCCAAGATATAAGGCATCCTTCATTCACATGGAAAGGGCCATAATCTCATCCCCATCACGTTCACAAACTCCAAAAAAAAATCTCATTCATTTCCATAACTAATTCTCCATTTAAATAGATTTTCAATTAGCTAGAAAATAGGGTTTTCAATTTGAACCACTTACCAAGGTTTAGATCCGTTGATTAGGATTAATTAGGTAAGACACGTCTTCCAAAGATCCCCCAAAATCAGCCCAAGAGGTTCCCCAACGGATTGCCTCGAAAAACGTGAAATTAGCGGCGATCGATCGGTCTGTATTACGCGATCGATCGTCCTGCGATTGATGCCTTACAAAAGCGATCGATCGTCTCCCGATCGATGCCGTTTGAAGGCGATCGATCGGTCTGACGAAAAATCTTTAAATTCAATTTTTTTAAAAAAGATTTTCTAGAATTCAAAATTACTCCCTTTGAGCAATAAAATTCCAACTTTATTATTATAAATTTTACAGTCGCTACATCCTCCCCTCCTTAAAGAACATTTCGTCCCCGAAATGCCGCAAATTATTCTTCAAAGAGTTGAGGGTAGGATTTCTTCATCTCATCTTCGGTTTCCCAAGTCATTTCCTCGGTGTGCTGGTTTTGCCATAAAATTTTCACCAACGGTATTGTCTTTCTTCATAGCACCTGATCCTTCTTATCCAGTATTTTGATAGGCTTCATCGAAAAAGATAAGTCTGTTTCTAGTTCCATAGTCGTGTAGTCTAACACATGTGATGTATCCGGCACATACTTTCTCAGCATAGACACATGGAATGTGTTGTGCACATCTGCTAACTGTGGGGCAAGGCCAACTTGTAGGCAACTGGCCCAACCCGTTCTAAGATCTCAAATGGTCCTACGAATCTTGGACTTAGTTTCCCCTTTTTATCGAACCTCATAACTCCCTTCGACGGAGAAACCTTCAAGAACACATTGTCTCCTTCCTGAAACTCCAATTCCCGTCTCCGGCAATCTGCATAACTCTTCTGTCTGCTTTGCGCTGTCTGTAACCTTTGCCGAATCTGTTTCACCTTCTCTGCACAGTACTGTACTAATTCTAACTTCGTCACTTGACTTTCTCCGATCTCTGTCCAACAGGTGGGCGATCTGCACGGTCTTCCATACAATGCTTCGAACGGTGCCATTCCAATACTAGAGTGGTAACTGTTGTTGTAGGCAAACTCGATCAGTGGCAGATGATCGTCCCAGTTGCTCGTCCAATTGATAGCACACGCTCTGAGCATGTCTTCTAAAGTCTGTATTATCCTTTTTGACTGTCCGTCGCTCTGTGGATGAAAAGCTGTACTGAAACTGAGCTTAGTACCTAACGCTTCCTGATTACCTTTCCATGTTCTGGATGTGAACCTTGGATCTCGATCAGATACAATCGATATCGGTGTGCCATGCTGTCTCACTATTTCTCTGATGTACAGCTCAGCTAAACTCTCTGGGTTTTGCTTTCATCGAATCGGCAGAAAGTGTGCTGTCTTAGTAAGTCGATCCACGATCACCCAAATTGCATCTTTCTGCTTCTGAGTCTTTGGTAATGCTACCACGAAATCCATTGTGATATGATCCCATTTCCACTGTGGAATCTCTAACGGTTGCAACAAACCCGCCGGTCTCTGATGTTCTGCCTTTACTTGCTGACATGTTAAACATTTGGAGACAAACCTTCCAATATCTCGCTTCATTCCATTCCACCAGAAGTTCCTCTTCAAGTCCTGGTATAACTTTGTGCTCCCTGGATGAATCGCATACTGTGACTGATGAGCCTCATGAAGAAGTTCTTGTCTCAGCTCCACATCTTTTGGTACTACCAACCTTCCTTGAAATAGGACGCTTCCATCACTTCCTTTAGTGAAATCTGTCTTTTTCAACAGCTTCTGCAACTGTGGATTATTCTTTTGTGCCTCCAGCACCTTCTCATATATCATCGATCTTACCGATATGTTTCCTAGAAATGACGCTCTCTTAGTAGTCGGCCATTCCAAGTTACACATTCCCAAATCCTCCATCATTCGCCATTCTTGCACCATCATATGCGCCACTATTCTTGTCTTCCTGCTTAGTGCATCTGCAACCACATTCGCTTTACCTGGATGGTAGTGGATAGCGAAGTCATAGTCCTTCAAATACTCCAACCACTGTCTCTGTCTCATGTTCAGGTCCTTCTGAGAAAAAAATGTATTTTAGACTTTTGTGATCAGTTTTGCTTCCATCGAATCGGCAGAAAGTGTGCTGTCTTAGTAAGTCGATCCACGATCACCCAAATTGCATCTTTCTGCTTCTGAGTCATTGGTAATGCTACCACGAAATCCATTGTGATATGATCCCATTTCCACTGTGAAATCTCTAACGGTTGCAACAAACCCGCCGGTCTCTGATGTTCTGCCTTTACTTGCTGACATGTTAAACATTTGGAGACAAACCTTCCAATATCTCACTTCATTCCATTCCACCAGAAGTTCCTCTTCAAGTCCTGGTATAACTTTGTGCTCCCTGGATGAATCGCATACTGTGACTGATGAGCCTCATGAAGAAGTTCTTGTCTCAGCTCCACATCTTTTGGTACTACCAACCTTCCTTGAAATAGGACGCTTCCATCACTTCCTTTAGTGAAATTTGTCTTTTTCAACAGCTTCTGCAACTGTGGATTATTCTTTTGTGCCTCCAGCACCTTCTCATATATCATCGATCTTACCGATATGTTTCCTAGAAATGACGCTCTCTTAGTAGTCGGCCATTCCAAGTTACACATTCCCAAATCCTCCATCATTCGCCATTCTTGCACCATCATATGCGCCACTATTCCTGTCTTCCTGCTTAGTGCATCTGCAACCACATTCGCTTTACTTGGATGGTAGTGGATAGCGAAGTCATAGTCCTTCAAATACTCCAACCACCGTCTCTGTCTCATGTTCAGGTCCTTCTGAGAAAAAATGTATTTCAGACTTTTGTGATCAGTGAATACTTCGAAATTTTCACCATAAAGATAGTGCCTCCAAATCTTTAAAGCAAACACCACTGCTGCCAGCTCCAAGTCATGAGTTGGATAATTCTGCTCATGAATCTTCAGTTGTCGTGAAGCATAAGCCACTACATGTCCATTCTGCATCAGGACACAACCCAAACCGCATTTTGAGGCATCGCTATAAATGACAAACCCACCAGATCCTGATGGAAGTTCCATAATCGGTGTGGAAGTCAATCTTCTCTTCAGCTCCTGAAAACTCTTTTCACAATCGTTGTTCCAGTTGAATTTCACTCCCTTCCATGTTAACTTGGTCATTGGCAAAGCTAAACTAGAAAATCCTTCAATGAACCTCCGATAATAACCCGCCAATCCCAAGAAACTTCTGATCTCGGTCACGCTCTTCGGTTGTCCCCAGTGAAGAACGGCTTCCACCTTCGTTGGATCCACCGAAACTCCATCCTTCGATATGACATGTCCCAAAAAGTTTACTTTGTCTAACCAAAACTCACACTTGCTAAATTTAGCATACAACTGGTTCTCTCGTAAGATCTGTAGCACTTGAGCCAAGTGTCTTCGGTGCTCTTCCTGACTCGCTGAGTAGACCAATATATCATCTACGAACACGATCACGAACTGATCTAACAATGCCTTGAAGATTCTGTTCATCATATCCATAAACGTTGCAGGGGCATTGGTCAGACCAAACGGCATCACCAGAAACTCATAATGTCCGTATCTGGTTCGGAATGCTGTCTTGGAGATGTCTTCCTCCTTGATCCTCAACTGATGGTATCCGGTCTGCAAATCGATTCTCGAGAACACTCTTGCTGACTGCAGTTGATCAAATAAGTCGTCGATCCTCGGTAACGGATACTTATTCTTTATTGTCACCTGATTTAGCATCCGGTAGTCTATACACAATCTCATGGATCCGTCTTTCTTCTTTACAAACAAGACTGGTGCTCCCCACGGAGATACACTAGGTCGAATCAGACGTTTCTCCAGCAATTCCTGTAGTTGTTCTTTCAATTCCTTTAATTCCGCAGGTGCCATCCGATATGGTGCCTTCGATATCAGCGCAGTTCCCGGCATCAGATCTATGGTGAAATTGACATCCCGTCTTGGTGGCAAACCAGGCAACTCCTCCGGAAATACATCGGAAAATTCATTTACTATTTCAATTTCCTCTATTTTTGGGAGAGTTTTCTCTTCTGACACTACGGTAGCTAAAAAGGCTTTACATCCTTTAACTACTAATTTCTGAACTTTCATTGCAGAAATTAGACGGTTTTCTTTCTTTAAACGAATTCCTTGAAACAATAATTCTTTCTTTCCTGGAATTCTAAAATATACCCTCTTTTTACTACAATCAACGGTAGCACCAAATTTAGCCAACCAATCCATTCCGAGTATAACATCGAAATCAAACATCTCAAGCAACACCAAATCAGCAAGCATCAACACATCATCCATCAACACAAAAGAATCCTTCAGATACTCAGTTGCTAATACTGAGTCCCCAACAGGAGTAGAGATGGAGAGATCACACTCAAGTCTAGAAGGTTTCCTTTCTAGATTGGCAGCAAACACCACAGAAATAAAAGATCTAGACGATCCTGGGTCTACCAATACTCTAGCCAATCTATTCAGGATAAGTAGAGTACCTTCGATAACGTCGTCCGAAGCTTGGGCGTCCACTGAGGTCAGAGCGAAGACTCGAGCCTGAGCCTTCTTGCTCGTCTCCCCTCCTGCTTTCTTGTCACGATTAGGGCAGTAAGGCGCAATGTGACCAACTTCATTACAACTGTAACATCTCCGAGAATCTTGTGGACATGGCTTCCCAGCATGGGACGGCTGTCCACAGAATCTGCACTTGTTCCCAGCTTCTGGCCCGTTGTTTCGCTGAGGCTGACGGTAGGGTACTAATGCACGATTCTGATTATTTCCCCGGTTCAGCTGCTGATGCTGCTGTTTCTGTTGCTTCGCCGGTCAGTTAGCAAAACGACCATTGTTCCCGAATCGTTTGAATCCAGAGCGCCTGAAATTACCGTCCTGACCCTTGCTGGAACTTCCTTTCCGTTCTTGGGTCCTCTTATAGTCATCTTCAAGGATAGAGGCCAACTCCACTGCTTTAGCCACGGTAGTCGGTTGTGAGACCAGAACCTTTGACCTTAGTCCATCGCGCAGACCATCGACAAATCTCCTAGCCTTTACCAACTCGTTAGGACACGCGTCCGTCGGGTTATTAAAAAATCCTACTCACTTTTAAAGTTTTCTAATTGAGTCCCTGAACACCACATCTCAGAGGTTCTCGTCTAAAATGGATAAGGACACAAACATAGGTGCAAACACTAGATGACTCCTATACCAGTCTATCTCCCAATCGGTCATGTGAGGCCACCTATAACCTAGGGAATTGAACCTGAGGTACAACTCATAGAAAAGATCTGGGTCATCCTTTGCACGAACATAAACTGGGTGCTCTAAGACCTTCCGAAACTCCTGGTGTATCACGTAACCAATGAACGGGTGTTCTTCCTCGGGATCTTCCTCTGGGTCTTCCTCTGGATCTTCTTCTGGATCTTCTTCTGGATCTTCTTCCGGATCTTCTTCTGGATCTTCCTCAAAATCAGGCTCTTCCTCGATGTCGATCAGAAAAGGTTCCTCCTCGGTTCCTTGACCAATGTTCTGTAATCTCCACTCAGCCAACCACTGTCGAGCTGCCTCCTAACAATCCTTCTCGTAAATTCGACCGCTACGCGTTCTCGCCATTACCTAAAGCAAAGTACTAATTAGTCATTAGGTACAATTATGCTTCATCTCTCATTCTAGGGTTCCACACTCTTATCTCGAGGTTATTCTACATCTTTGTACTGTGAATAATAATTTAAGTCTTTCTGAGCTCTGATACCAAGCTGTCACGCCCCAAATTCCACAACCCCAATATACGCGGAAGCGATAATCCAATTAAGGTTATAAGGATAGGAATCTGGGACGGACCGAATACTCGAATCATCACATACCCCAAATGCTTCATATGCTTGGGTCATACTGGATCGATAAGACTTAAACCATATCCACGCACAAGATATAGAATAACAAAAGAAGTCTAAGTCAATTATTACATTATTCATCAAGTCTCGACAACTAGAAATAAAATAAAATGGCACGCAGGCCACAAGTCCACAAACATCAACATAAATAATAAATTAAAAGATAACTCGTCCTCTGACTTCAACGCCCAACACCACTTTCAGCAATAGTCGATCACTTCCGTTCCAGCATAATCTCTGCATCAGAGGATGCATGAGTATTCCGTAGGAAATAACCAGTAGGATACAAGAAAACCCACAATAGAATAATAATTCAAATGCAACAAGATTCAAAGATTGGAGACAAGTACAAATTGACTCAGGATCAACAATTATGCATTTCGCTTACCAAGAACCAATCATCATCCGAGACTCTCAAAGGTCAAGGAAAGAATATTCAATATATAAAAATTCCAAACTTACAGAGAGTAAGGAGATATCACAAGAGTATCTGCTCCAAACATCAAAAGTGTTGGAGATAACAATTTCTGCTCTCAGCTCTGTCCACTTCCCCTATGGACATCAATACCAGAACATCCTAGAGGTTCTACAGAGGAACCCGGCCATGCGTCTAGGGATGCTGGCCCCATCGGTGCTTACGGGCACAATGGGCGGAGATTGCAGACCTTCCGTAATGTCATACAATCTAAAGCGCACGCGGTTGCCGTCATCGGCTGAACTACAGAGGTTCAATAAATCTGAGACCACTATGGGCCTAGCTATGGCTCGTGAGCATACTATGATTCCAACTAAGAATTCTCATAAATGACTCTTAGCGGAGAAACAAATATTTCAACTGAGTAATACGGAATATATATCTGAGCCATCTCATTAAGAGGCTTGGAATATGTCATTCTAAATTCGACTCTTCGTAGGAGTGCAAGACCATGTTTGAACAAAACTCGAATTGACTCATAAAGGAATATTCAATATCTTGAAACAATTGTGTCTGGGAACTCAACTGAGACCCGACAAAATGACTCATCAATGAGACACGCCACAAGATTCGCCAAAGATCACGTTCTGCCACCTTCACCGTACCTAGCCCTAGAGTTGACAATCCCCGACACTGAAACGATTGAATGACATGCGCATAATAGATCATATCATGGGCATTGAATACGGATCAAGCAATGAGACCTCTTGAACAAAGGATTGTTCAAGATAGAGACACAAAGGACAATTAATTACGGACAGATGTTCTCAGCTCTAAGACCCAAAAGTAAACTTTTATAGTTACTGTTGCAAAGGCCCTAGAGGTCTTATCACTTTTGATTAGTATTTTAATTACTGTTTTAAACCATAATTAATAGTAATATTACGGTTTAGGGTTTTTAGAACCAAAAACAGTGTTCTGTCCCAAACAGAACAGTCCACTTCAAACGATCACCACGTACAGAGCGAATCAACCTCTAAAATTTTTATTACAGATAGCCCTAGGAGTGTAGTTTACAACTTGACAAACGACATAATTTTTAGATTTTTGTACAATTAGTTATCATTTTCCGATTACGGTTCGTCGGTGCAAGAATAGACCTGGCCGAGAGCAATTAACTTAAGTTATACTAATTAACTGATGTTACCACCTTGATTAATTCACTAATGACTCTTTCTGACACTATCTTAACCTTCTTAACAACTTTTACAGAACTCAAATGGTTCTGAAATTCATTGATTTAAGTCATTTTCTGATACACATTCATAACCCGATTAGTGATTCCCTTCCCTTAATCCATTGCTTACATCATACAATTAAGCCAAGTATTCCCGGACACCACAGTGAACAGTGACGTCCTGACATGATGTCAGACTTCAATTGTACGACGAAGAGACTCATATAAATTTTGTACTAATTAATTCATTATTTAGCATGATATGTACTTAGATACAATACATGATTTGCTATCAAGCATACTAGTATAATAGTCTTATGAAATCACAATTAGGACACCTAAACTTAGACATACAAACCTTCTATCATGCTGGACCTTGACTTAAAGATCACAACTTTTCAACATCAGAGACTTAGATAGGTACTTTGATCACCTTTGAAAGATGTAAGACAAAGGAACACTCCGATTCTTGGTAATCGGTTACGCTTACAATCAACATGATACACAACCATCAAGAAAAAGGGACAACTAATGCTGGACAGACGTCCAATACAATTCAAAGAACATAAAGGACACATCTTTTCATGTCGAGTGAAGTGGGGATGTCATCTAGGCATGGAACGAGAAGAATATGCATGCACGTGCGATCAAATACGGTAGAACATGCAAACCGATATAACTTTCATCATCATATTAACAATAGCAAGACATGGAAATAACATGCTGTAGGATATGAAATCATCAACATCATACACTCATGATCATCCAAAAATTAGAGAAAAGAATTGTGGTAAAAGATTATCCTACCTTGTGGAAACCGATACCCAAAAACCGTAAATCGGTTTCTACTCGATCTTGAGACTCTTCTTCTTCGCGCAAGCACCACGAAAACCACCAATGGACACCACCACCACGAACAATGGAGGAGGCTGGTTGCTCTTCCCTCTTGCTGGCACGTTCTCCAAAGTTCACCAAAAAGGGTGCCGTCCTCTCTTATTGAGGGTTTAAATAGGAAAAGCTTAAATCTCTAGAGCAAACCTCTACCATTGATCAAACACTCATCCAAGGGCCACAATCCACAAGAAATAAGGGAGAATCCTTCAGTTAGGGACGTGATCAATCCATCCCAACAGATTCATATCTTGGTTGGTAAGTATCTTTGACCAAATCACTTAGTTAACAAACCGATTTCAAGTAAATATCTAAATTGAAGACAATTTTCCCAATTAATTTCCAAGACATAAGGCATCCTTCATTCACATGGAAAGGGCCATAATCTCATCCCCATCACGTTCACAAACTCCCAAAAAAAATCTCATTCATTTCCATAACTAATTCTCCATTTAAATAGATTTTCAATTAGCTAGAAAATAGGGTTTTCAATTTGAACCACTTACCAAGGTTTAGATCCGTTGATTAGGATTAATTAGGTAAGACACGTCTTCCAAAGATCCCCCAAAATCAGCCCAAGAGGTTCTCCAACGGATTGCCTCAAAAAACGTGAAATTAGCGGCGATCGATCGATCCGTATTACGCGATCGATCGTCCTGCGATCGATGCCTTACAAAAGCGATCGATCGTCTCCCGATCGATGCCGTTTGAAGGCGATTGATCGGTCTGACGAAAAATTTTTAAATTCAATTTTTTTAAAAAAGATTTTCTAGAATTCAAAATTACTCCCTTTGAGCAATAAAATTCCAACTTTATTATTATAAATTTTACAGTCGCTACATTAAGTTTAGTTGAACATCTGATTGCTTAATTAGAAAATAAAAATTAAAAATTTTCATTTCATTGTTGCTTGTTACATACTCTTAGAATTAGGTTGAATATCTTACTAAGTCTTTGAGGGATTGACCTCGTAGCCATTATTCTGTATTAGATTCGTGCGCTTGCGAGTATTATATTAAAATTTACATCAAGTTTTTGGCGCCACTGCCGGGGACTACATAGGATAATTTACCAAATTCTTAGAGTAGTTAAGTTTCAGTTTAATTTAGTTTAATTTTTGTTGCTTATTAGTGTTTTGCCATTTTTGTAGGACTAAGAGAACATGCGGAATTCTCGCCGATGTTGGAAGGGCCACCCTGTCCCCTCGTTTGTATTCTTTACCTTCTCTTTTAGTTTTTTAAGTGTTTGATATTTTTATATTTCTTTCTGTCACTGCATGCTTGTGTTAGTTGCGATTTTAGGATTGTTATCGGTATTTAATTTTTAGTGGCGTTAATTAGTGTATGCTTGGTCGTCGGTCACTGGGTGAAAAGCTTGCACCTCTTGACCTAGAAATTGAAAGAACTTTCAAAGCAAGATTAAAACATACAATGGATATTGCAAATCAATTAGGTAACATGAAAAATGAGAATGTGAGGAAGACATTAAAAGATTATTCATCCCCATTCAATTCAACTCACCTTCCTGCATAGTGTTGTCGCACACCACAGCACACCACTTTGAGTTGAAACCAGGGGTGATGCAACTTTTGCCTACATTCTATGGTTCCAATAAAGAAGATCCCTATAATCATGTTAAAGAGTTCCTTGACATTTGTGCTACATTTAAATTCTAAAATTTCTCTGATGAATCTGTTAAGTTGCGTCTCTTTCCCTTTTCTTTGAAAGAAAAAGCAAAAGCATGGTTGAACTCTTTAGAAGTTAGAACAATTAGGAGTTGGGATCAATTGGCTGAAAAATTCTTGAACAAATTCTTCCTGTTCATAAAACTCATGCCCTTCGTAGAGAAATTACAAATTTCATGCAGAAGGAGGGTGAACACTTTTATGAGTGTTGGGAAAGATGGAAGAATTTTCTTCTTAAGTGTCCACACCATGGATTTTTAAAGTGGTAACAAGTTCAATTCTTTTATGACGGTTTAACACCTCAGAACCGTCAAATGGTTGATGCCGCTAGTGGTGGGTCAGTTATGATGAAAAGTGCAGAAGAAGCGTGGGATTTTATTGAGACTGTATCTCAGGTCAATTATTTTACTACAGAAAAAGAGTTGTTGGCTGTAGTTTTTGCTCTAGACAAGTTCCGATCATATCTCTTAGGATCCAAGGTCATAGTGTTTTTAGATCATGCAGCTTTGAAATATCTTCTTTCAAAGAAAGACACAAAACCTCGTTTAATTCGTTGGGTCCTATTACTTCAAGAATTTAATATTGAGATACGAGACAAGAAAGGTTCTGAAAATGTTGTTGCTGATCACTTGTCTAGACTAATTGATGAGTCTGCTGAGGAACCCTTACCTTTGAATGAGTCATTCTTTGACGAACAACTTTTTGTTGTCTCTCAATTGCCTTGGTATGCTGATATTGTTAATTATCTTGTCACAACTCAACTTCCTGAACATTGGACAAAACAAGATAAATCCATATTCTTTGCCGAGGTTGAGCATTTTTTCTGGGATGATCCATACCTGTTCAAGTATTGCCCAGATCAAATCATTAGGAGATGTGTACCGGAGCATGAGGTTGTTGGTATCATTTCTTTTTGCCATGCTCATGCATGTGGTGGCCATTTCGGTGCGAAAAAGGCTGTTGCAAACATTTTACAAAGTGGTTTCTATTGGCCTACTTTATTCAAAGACACTCATGAGTTTTACACAAAATGTGACAGATGCCAACGTATGGGTACACTATCACGGAGGTCCATGATGCCCCTTACAAACATTCTGATTGTTGAACTTTTTGATGTTTGGGGTATTGACTTCTGGGCCCATTTCCTCCATCGTTTGATTATCTCTATATCCTTGTTGTAGTAGATTATGTTTCCAAATGGGTTGAGGCAATTCCTTGCAAAATAAATGATCACAAAGTGGTGGTTCATTTTTTGAAGGAGAACATATTTTCTCGTTTTGGAACCCCTTGTGCAATTATAAGTGATGGTGGTACACATTTTTGCAATAAAGCTTTTGAATCACTTTTGAAAAAGTATTCCATTACTCATAAAATTGCAACCCCATATCATCACAGACATGTGGGCAAGTTGAAGTTTCAAATAGGGAAATTAAATGCATTCTTGAGAAAATGGTTCATCCTGACCGAAAGGATTGGTCTGAAAGATTGAATGATGCATTGTGGGCTTACCGTACTGCATTTAAAATACCGATTGGAATGTCTCCCTATCCACTTGTATTTGGAAAACCTTGCCATTTACCTGTTGAATTGGAATATCGTGCTTACTGGGCCATCAAAACTTTTAATTTTAATATGGATAAGGCTGGAACACTTTGCAAATTGCAACTCAATGAGTTAGACGAAATTCGTAATGAGGCTTATGAGAATGCAAAGATTTTCAAAGCGAGGACCAAAGTTTTTCATGATCAGTCAATACTGAGGAAGTCATTTGAGCCCGGTCAAAAAGTTTTACTCTACAACTCCAGGCTACATCTCTTCCCAGGAAAGCTCCGTTCCCGATGGTCTGAACCTTTCATTGTGCACAAAGTATTTCCCCATGGGGCGGTGGACATTCAAAACCCTAAAGATGGAACTATTTTCAAAGTTAATGGTCAAAGATTGAAACCATATTTAGAGGGTTTTACTGAAAGGGAGGAGAGTGTTTTGGATTTGGATGAACCTAATTCTCAAGCATGATTTTTGGTTACGTCTGGCTGAAGACGTAAAACTTAGCGCTCTTGGGAGGTAACCCAAATTCTTGTTTCTTGATTGTTTTTTTTTTGTTTAATTTTTAGGTTGTTTAATACCTGTGTGGGGATGCTACAATTTAGGTTTGGGGGTGTATTTTTTTTTTCATATTTTGTACTCACTCCTCATTCTTAGTTTGTGTGTTTCAATGCTCTACATCTCCCACGAGGCCTCTCCATTTAGGTGATTTCTTTCCTTACACTCCTTTTCTTTACTAGTCATTGTAATATTTATTTTTGGTAAACATTGAGGGCAATGTTTAGTTCAGGTTTGGGGGGGTAGAAAAGAAAAGTAGTATTCCTTTGGTTTCTATTATTTCAAAAAAAAATTCAAAAAATTGAAGAAAAACCATAAAAATTTGCTTAGTTTTAGGTTGTTTGTTAGTATTTTTCTCAGGTTTTGATAGTTTATCCCTTTATGATGCATACTTCAATTTTTAAGAGATTAATTTGCATTGGAAGTGTGAGTAAGTATACTGGAGGATAGAGAGCTTAACTGAGCAGTATCTTTCTGTTACAGTCCTCTTGGATCATGTGCTTAAGCTAATAAAACTCACCCACACACTAGTACATAAAGTAATACCGTCTAGAGATTTGTTAAATGCTAATTTTCAGTGGGATGTCTTTAGTCAGAGTCATTGGATGATATGTGGTTGTCTGTTGAGCTTAAAAGATCATGATAAACCATTTACTTGGCTATGGCAAGGGCTTGGAACCGGAAATAGGTTGAGAGTATAATACAGCCTGGATGGAATAAAGATGCTTGAAAATATGAATGCTGAAAAGAAAAAAAATGAAAAATGAGAAAATAAAAAATAAAAAATGAAAGAAAGAAAGGGGCTGCTTAACTTTATAGGATTAACTTAGGCTGATGCTCAGGCCCGAAGCGGTCCATCTTAAAACCTAATGCCCTAAGCCAACTGGCTGGGAGTCATTGGCCTGAGTCATTGCTAAACCTAAGCATCTTGAAGTCAGGCCTTACACAGTCCTAGCGGAAAAAAAAATGGAAAAAAAGTCTATGGTGTATTATCCTCTCAAATCTAGAATGTTGGACCCGAAGGAGGTGCGCAGATTTGTGCTATCATGAACCTAAAGATTACGACGATTGTGTTGATTCTGATGTTCTTTGGTTAATGGGTCATACTGGATCTATGTAAAACAGAGATTTAGAATGTATTACTTCAATGTTCTACACTTTTACTATATAAAGTATCATGCTATATCATATTGAGCAGAAATTTCCAAGATGAAGGTGTAGAATAAAACCACTTACTTGAGGGCTTCTATATTCCAGTTGATTATAAATCCAAATACATGTGGTTGATTTTTTTGAACATTGCAGTTTGCATTCGAAGGGATATTAGGATTGTTTGTTTTGTAGCGATTTTCTATTTCTTTTTACACTTAGATTACATAGGTTGATTTCATAAGTACATGTTTGTGGGTAGCATGGCTGCAAACCCTCACGAGACTTCACTCATCCAGCTAGGAACACCTGGGGGTTTAAAAGGCTTATTGCATATGCTAAATGCAATCACGATTTCCTACAGAAGTGGATTAATTAGATTTCTTTTTGTCATTTTGTTTTGTTTTGCTCGAGGACTAGCAAAATATAGGTTTGGGGGTATTTAATATATGCAAAATATACATATTTTTATATGCCTTTCTACCTATATATTAGTCGTAATTTCAGTTAAAATATAGATAATTAATGGTTATCAGTGTTAAGTGAGTAATTAGAAGTTTAATGAATAAATGCGCTTAATTGAGTTATTTAGATGCATTAATTGGATTTAACAGATTTATATTTTATTATGCGTCTAATTAAGATTTAATTTTATTTATGCAGGTTTTAAGGTTCGAAATTCACATCGCCAAAAGTGACGCACGTCAAATAGCTTCTGTGAAAAGATCGAAGATCCAATGATTAAGGAGATGCCGGCGGGTTTTGAAGAGCCTATTTAGTTAAAATAGTGACATCACGCACAGAAAATATCTAAGCCGTTGGCGTACATCTAAGGAAGAAGACGGGTTTTGATTTTAAGTGAAGATCCGTTCAGATTATATCCGGCGACTGAGATTATTACGATGGATTTTAACCCAATAAAAGAAAAAAAAAGAAAAAAGATCCGGAATTGAACCGGGTCAGCGATTCAGTACTTCGGTTCGGCCAGGAAATAAAAAAAAAAGAAAGAAAGGCCCGAGCCGATGGCTCGGGCGTTACCTAGAACAGAGAGTTCGAGCTCTATGCTCGAACGCCTGCGATGGAGGTTGCAATGCCGGAAAGGGCCATGGAGGTCTCGACGACGGTGGGTCACTGCGAATGGTGCTCGACGACAACAGAGGCGGTTGTTGGTAGAGCGACAGCGCCGGAGAAGAAGACAGCGAGGTGATCGACAGAGAAACAGAGCAAAGCTCTACTCGAATGAATCCGGCGACCATGGGCTTTGGCGGCGATGGGTCTTGGCGGGAAGTTCAACATCGATGAGAGCACTCGACGGCGGTTCTGTTTGGGTGGCAAGGCCATGGGCAAGCATCAACGGCAGACGTTGCTGAGCTTGGGAGCGGGAGCGCTAATGGCAGCTAATCGTTTAAATATAAAACCTTTGCAAGTGCACAAGGCAATTGTACTACGGCGAGTATTAAAGGGTTGTCGAACCTCAGGGACGGTGAATACTTTACCAAACTCAAGAGAAGAAAAAGATGTAGTTTAATTAATTTTAAAGAAAGCAATGAACTTTATCTAATCTAACTAAGATTTAATCAATATGGAGAATTATCAAGGCAATGAATCCACCACTAAACATGCAATTATTACTCTCAATTATTATTAAGCATACATTGAAATGATATGGTAATTCATGTTCTTGATCGGACACACGAATTACTAATGAATTCACTAACGTTCTTGATCGGACACGAAAGTTCATCCACTATTGTGTAATCAATCCTATCCTTGATCGGGCATAGAATCAATCACAACTCTATTATAATATAATTAATCTTATCCTTGATCGGGCATAAAATCAATCACAATATCTAATTTCATTCATAATCAATCAAGTCTATGATCAAGCACTCAAAAGAAACTCATGAAATCGCATTAAGCATGAATCATAATCAACTTTATAGAATTAAACTATCAAGAGTAGCAATACACATCTAGGGCTTCATCAAGCCTTGAATAAAAGTTTAGTTACACATAGAAAGGGAGAAAAGAAAAACCTGTTTATATAGATTCATCGTCATGAATCCTTCTTCTTCTTTGCTCCAAAAGACCTCTTCTCTTCCTCCGCTCTAGCCTTCAATAAAGCTCTGGTTCTCAAAGGTTGAATGCCCAAAACATTCTCCCATAAGGCCTATTTATAATAGTGAAGAGAAACCACGAAGTTCCCTTCCAAATCCAAGTCGAAATAGGTCTTATTTCGGTTTGCCACATATGGCGATCGATCGCTCCGTATTGACGATCGTTCGTTGTCCGATCGATCCCAATTCCTTCGTTATTTTCCTCCGATCGATCGCTTTGGTGATCGACGCTGTATGATACCGATCGATCGTAGTTACTGTCTTGCACGGATCAAAAATTCCAGTAGATACGATCGATCGTTTTTAGGTCCGATCGATCGTTTCCTTCAATACACTGTTTTTGCGGCTCTGGCGATCGATCGCATTGATAGACGATCGATCGTAGTTACTGTTCATAAACTTCAAATGGTTATAACTTTCTGTCCCAAACTCCGAATTGCGTGTGGTTGGTGGCGTTGGAAAGCTGACTTCTTGAGATTTAATATGAGACTTGAATCAATCTAATCCGACATTTGTACATGAAGTTATGATGATTTAACCATTCAAGTTACTTTTCTCCTCATTTCTGTGTATTACTCTTGTTTCTTACAAAAACCAAAAACTATATTAAAGTAGTAGTTATTCGAATCAAACACTAGCATAATCATAAGCTTAGGAGATAATAAAATGCATATTTCATGTATAGATCACACCCCCAAACCTAGATTTTGCTAGTTCCTAGCAAAACAAAACAAAATAAAATCAAACAATCAACTAATGGA
The DNA here is from genome assembly GCA_039654745.1 of Houttuynia cordata. NCBI lineage: Eukaryota > Viridiplantae > Streptophyta > Magnoliopsida > Piperales > Saururaceae > Houttuynia > Houttuynia cordata. Next base: position 27,359,410 of record CM077507.1, on the reverse strand, counting down.
ACTAATGCATAAAAGTAAACACCACTTTCGTAGGGAACACGATTGCATTGAGCGTATGCAACAAGCCGTTAAACCTCTAGGTGTCCCTAGTAGGACGAGTGTTGTCTCGTGAGGGTTTGCAGCCATGCTACCCACAAATATGTATTTATGAAACTAATTAACCTAAGTGCAAAAATAAAGCAAAAATTAAAACATTGCAAAACACACAAACCTATTATCCCGATAAATGCAAACTACAATGCTTAAGAAAATCAACCACATGTACTTGGTTCATAATCACCAGGAATATAGAAGCCCTCAAGTAAGTGGTTTTATTCCACACTTTCATCTTGGAAATTTCTGCTCAATATAATATAGCATGATAACATAAATAATAAAAAGTGTAGAACATTGTAGCAATACATTCTAAATTTCTGTTTATACAGATCCAGTGTTACCCATTAACTAAAGAACATTAGAATCTACATAGTCATCGTAATCTTTAGGTTCATGATAGCACAGATCTGCGCGCCTCCTTCGGGTCTAACATTCTAGATTTGAGAGGATAATACACCATAGACTTTTTTTTTTCTTCGTTAGGACTGTGTAAGGCCTGACTTCAAGATGCTTAGGTTTAGCAATGACTCAGGCCAATGACTCCCAGCCAAATTGGCTTAGGGCATTAGGTTTTAAGTAAACCGCTTCGGGCCCGAGCATCAGCCTAAGTTAATTCTATAAAGTCAAGCAGCCCCTTTCTTTCATTTTGTTTTCATTTTTTCACATTTTCATTTTCAGCACATCTTTATTTTGTCCAGGTTGTATTATACTCTCAACCTATTTTCGGTTCCAATCCCTTGCCATAGCCAAGGAAATGGTCTATCATGATCTTTTAATCTCAACAGATAACTACACATCATCCAATGACTATGACTAAAGACATTCCACTGTAAATTAGCATTCAACAAATCTCTAGATGGTATTACTTTATGTAACTAGTGTCTGTGAGTGAGTTTTCTTAGTTCAAGCACTTATTCCAAGAGGACTGTAACAGAAAGGTATGCTCAGTTAAGTGTATTTATCCTCCAGTATACTTACTCACACTTCCAATGCAAATTAATCTCCTAAGAATTGTAACATGCATTATTACGGGATAAACTATCAAAACCTATGTAAAACTACTAACAAACAACTTAAAACTACTCAAACAAATTTAACTTTTTTTTTATTTTCTGATTTTACACCTCTCCCCCAAACCTAATATAAGCATTGTCCTCAATGCACAATGAAAGACAAAATACAATGATCATAAAAAGGGAAAAGAGAAAGAGGAAGGAAAATACTAGAGGAAGTGGACTAGAAATCCCGATCATCGCCATCACCATCGCCTGGAGGAAAATGCCATGCATGAAGAAAATCGACTATGGAGTCGAGGCGTTCCGTAATAGCATGCTGGGAGTCCATAAGCACCTGCTGGGACTGGCGAATCTCCTGCTGTGACTGGCGAATCTCCTGCACATGGCCAGTGAGATCGCTGATCTGCTGCTGCATCGTCGCCCATGGTGGTTGAGCAGGCTCACCCTCAGGTATCTCAGCGTGTTCCTCAAGACGGGGAGCTCTGGGCCAGCCGCGTCGTGTATGGCCCATCATACGGTTATACGCATCCACTCCAATGGGCCCCAATCCATGAGATACTCGAGAATGCTCAGGAAAATGCACCCCATGAGACAGAAATACCCGCTCTAAAATGTATGGATAGGGTAACCTCTCATCTTTTCGGCCCACCATCATTTGCTTCATCCGACCAAAGACGAATGAAGGCAAGTCAAGATCACGGCGCCGAGTATCGTCGCCGAATACATAGAGTAAATTAGCCATGGTTCGGTCGACTTTCTCTTTCCGGGCCGACCATACATCATGCTGTAGAATTAAAAAGGCAAAGCGGAACTCAGCTCGCATGCTGATGGCGGCTAGGTAGGTAGAGGTCCCAGGTCCTACTGCAGACCCCATCAATTGCCCTGTGATATTCCGGTATGGAGGAAACTGATATCCATTAAAATCAGGGTGATGAATCGTACCTCTGTCACACCCCATAACACTAGCAATATCGGCGACTCGGACCCGGATAGGTATACCACATACAACACTCTGAATGGACACCTGCTCTGGATTATCGTTGTCTTCAATGGTGCCATTTGCATAGAATTCCCGAACCAGGTCCTTGTGGACCATTGCAAATGCATTCTGCCTTTTTGCAGCGATATGGGTGAAACAGTTTACCCAATCCGGCCGATCCTCAATCCACCTCTGAGTCGGAAGATCGGGTATAGACGGGTTCAGGACCACCTGCCTCTCATATTGTATGGGTCGTGGCTGTGCAGCAGGTTCAGGTGGAGGGGTGGAAGGAATAGGGCGTGATGAAGAAGCTTCACCCCTTGAACGTTTGTGAGCGACGGATTTCTGAGGCATTGTACCTGAAAACCAATGATAATAGTGAAAATCCAATCAAGGTACAAGAATATGCAGCATGGAATTGCAATACTTAACATCACAGCAAGCATGTAATAACAGATCCACTTCACAATTTTTGTTTTTTTTTTAAATAATAATGAATTTCCTAAAAATAAAAAATAAAAAAAAATTTATGAAAATTTAGGAAATCGAAAGGAATCATCATGCATAACAAAAATCACAATCATCAATATAAAAATATGCATGAGAGGGATATATATCTCCGAAATCAGATTTCGAAATTTTTTTTTTAAATAGAGCAAAACACTGTTCACCGCAAGAACACACATCCAAAAAAAATTAAATAAAACACCTAAAATCGAAGAATCAAAAGCTGAAAGTCACGCACAAGCATCGCAATAGTCATTATAAGAGAATCCACGAGAGTAATCACAACAGTATCTACCAGAAACTAAGAAAAATCGAGTTTTTAAGTTTCGGCTTACCGGAAGAAAAATGAGTGATTGCGATGAAAGGAGTGGGAAATCACGGAAACAGACACCGGATCTGGATTCTACATGCAAGAATCCTTTGGGGGCGGGAGTTTCAGCTCAAACACGGGTCAGAAACGGCGGCGGCGAGCGGAAATAAATTTCTCTCGCCGCGGCCATTCGGAATTTATGCGCAAGGAAGACGACCCGCGATCGATCGCATTTTTAGTCGATCGATCATTTTATAAATAAGCAACAACGCCCGTTAAATTGAAGATGAACGATGTTGATGTACCGCGGAGCGATCGATCACAAAGATAAGGCGTCGATCGGATAGCGATCGATCGTTTAATTACGATCGATCGTTTCTACTGTTCTTCGATTTTTTTAAGCATATCCTCTCCCCCAAACCTAGTATGAAAATGGTAATAAAAATAAGACAATAAGGAGAAGAAAAGGAGAGAATACACTTGAATACGTGAGTTGCCTCCCACCAAGCGCTAAGTTTAACATCTTCAACCAGACTGGGCCAGGATCATTCTGTTTGGTTTGGATCATCCATATAGACAGCCACTGCATCCATGTCGGCAACAGTCTCCAGATAAGGTTTCAATCGGTGGCCATTTACTTTGAATGTACTCCCATTTTTTGGATTGTGAATCTCCACAGTGCCATAAGGGTAGACATTTTTCACAATAAAAGGTCCATACCACCGAGATCGAAGTTTCCTAGGAAATAGATGTAGCCGAGAATGGTAAAGTAACACTTTCTGCTCAGGCTGAAAAGATTTCCTGGAAATCATCTTGTCATGTACAGCCTTGGTCCTCATTTTGTAGAGTTTCGCATTCTCATATGCCTCAAAGCGCATCTCCTCTAACTCACTCAATTGAAGTCTTCGCTGCTCACCGGCTTTATCCATATCAAAGTTGTACGCCTTAATAGCCCAATAAGCCCGGTGTTCCAACTCAACAGGTAAATGGCAAGCTTTGCCATATACTAATCTATAAGGAGACATGCCAATAGGGGTCTTGAAAGCTGTCCGGTAGGCCCATAATGCATCATTCAGTCTCAAGGACCAATCCTTCCTATCGGGGCGAACCGTCTTCTCCAGAATCTGCTTGATTTGGCGATTGGAGACCTCCACTTGGCCACTCGTCTGAGGATGATATGGTGTGGCAACCTTGTGGGTGACAAAGTATTTCTTGAGAAGAGCCTCAAAAGACCTGTTACAAAAATGAGAACCTCCGTCACTAATGATAGCTCGAGGAGTTCCAAACCTGCTGAAAATGTTAGCTTTCAGAAATTCCAGCACAACTTTTTGATCATTGGTCCTAGTGGCAACAGCTTCAATCCACTTAGACACATAATCCACAGCAACAAGAATATAAGTATGACCAAAAGATGGTGGAAAAGGTCCCATGAAATCGATACCCCATACATCAAACATTTCAACAATCAATATGGGTTGTAGGGGCATCATATTCCTTTTAGACAAGGCTCCTAATTTTTGACACCTATCACAAGATTGACAATAAGCATGAGAGTCTTTAAATAGAGTTGGCCAATAAAAACCGCTTTGAAGTACTTTAGCCGCAGTTTTCTTACCACTGAAATGCCCACCACAGGACTGAGAGTAACAAAAAGATAAGATGCGGACACATCGTCTTATGACTTGGTCAGCACATATCTTAAACAGGTCATGTCACGTCCCGAAATCCCATACCTCGATCGGAGTGCGGAAGCCAATCAATGGAATACATTTTGAGGTAGAGATCCCGGGCACGCGACCGAACAGTCGATTTACCCACCGATTACAATCATCTCAAAAGGACGTGTAACCGATTATGCCCGCAATCAGTGTAATACAATAATAGACATCAATGAATACTATGAAACGAATTTACTTAATAATAATCCTTTTTCGAAAGTCAAATAAAATAAACCTGTAAGTCTAAGGCACACAATTGCCAATAATGTCATAAGCATCAATAAAAGTAAAGCAAATAACTAAATCGTTTTTAAACTCTTCTTGGCGCCTTCAATCCACCATTCCACTACTGCACTTCCTGATCTCAATTGCCACTTGCGCCTGCATCAGAGGATGCATGAGTATTTCATAGAAACACTCAGTAGGATGTAAAAACCCACTGAATGAAAACAAGCAGTATGAAGAGAATAAGGATAACAAGGGATGGTGAACATCTCACAACATCTAAACTGAACCGAGGTCTATACACCTGCAAGGTTAGTCAATAACAATTCCAACTCGCAAGTAAGGAAAACATCAATAAGGCTCCTACTACACATATGAGTAAGGAGAGAATAATAATCATAATAAAGGCTCCAGACATCGAAAGTGAAAGGAGTTACAATTTCTGCTCGCTGAACCTGGTCACTCGCAAGTAACTAAACATACCAGAACCACCCTAGGGGTTCTCTCTTTGGAACCCTGCCATGCGTCTAGGATGCTGGCCCCACCAGTGCTTACGGACACGATGGGCGGAGACTGAGGACCTTCCGTAATGTCCACAATCTAACGTACGTATAGTGCCTCCTTTTGGGCAGTATGGAATCGCAATTTCATAATTATAAGTGACCTCGCAAGATCTAGCAATGGCTTAATTGAGCATACTATGAAACCACCATAGGGAGAGTCTCGCAAGGTCTCCAGTAGAAGAAACAATCATAATCAATATGAGCAATATATCTCAAAGGAATAGAGGTCTCAACACTCTAAGAACATAGGGTATCTCTTTACCAGAATAGACTCTCTCTCAAGGAGTATGGATAGAAGCATCAAAGTCTTTGGTCAAAACATAACTCACTCATTGGAGTAGCATGGAATAACAAGACATTTCACACAAGGAGTAACATATAATCAATACGTACCTTTCATGCTCAGCCCTAGATAGGAATTCATCATTCGCATTAGAGTTTATAATACAATGATCAGAGAGAAGAAATCAAGAATCTTAGATGATTTGAATTCCAAGTAGAATATCAAACCGACATCAACGTTTTTGAAATAAACAGTTATGAACCACTTATCCAAAGGATTACCCCTCATAATTGAATTACATCTAACCCAATTCTTACTGTGATATTTCATAAGTATATAGCTTGATTACTGTTATTAACATATTAATCGACATTATATCATATTACATGATGATATTCGCATACTTAGTACTTTCTCTCAGATTCTGCTCAGTGTCTCCTGCATGACAGTCCTCTTCCGATGACTACTGTGCTCTGTACAGTAAGAGTTGATCTCTAAAATTTTTACTGATAATACCCTCGTGAGTCTAGTTTCTAACCCCACTGATTTTATATTTTTCCGATTTAATTTGAATTAATTATGAATTATTTACCACCGACTCTCAGCACAGAAACAGTTCTAACCGAGATTAGGACTCTTAATTAAACTTGATTATTTTACTTAATAACACATTATAAATGATAATACATTAATAACAGAACATATACTCCCCTCCTAGGTCAATTACAGAACCTAGAATTATCTGAAATTACTAAAGTTCACTCCTTTCTTGTGTTCTTATATAGACATCATAGTTTGTGACCTTAATACACCCCAAACAAGACAATTAAAGTAAGACACACTTATAGACACAAACTCAACGTGGAACATCATTATCTAAACAATAACAGAACCTTTAATCCTCTGGAAAATTAATAAAGCAATCAACTTTATATGCGAATTCCCATCTAGAAGTGAAACATGAATGCACATATGATTTTATGATATACTACGCATAGAAATAGGGACATAACTCAATCATCTCGCAAGAATCCAAACAATGACCAAGGTGTTGAATCAAAACACTCATCAAAAACAGATATAATCAAAAGAGAGAAGAGGGGAAAAACCATCCTACTTAATCCTCCAAAGATCTCGCCTTTCTACACGCCTCTCGTCTCTTCCGCTTCCACCAAAGCTCCCGCTCCAAGCTCTCACAAACTCCCACAAGAACAAGCCTTCAAGGAGATGGGTGAACGTGGGAAGGAGAAGGGAAAGCTCTCTGGACGTTCTAGGGTTAGAATAAGCCAATACTCTAGGGTTTATATAGAGTTGGGAGAGAATCTATTCTCAAACCAATCTTCCAAATCATGGACACTTCTAACCAATGGGAAGGCTTCAAAATCTTATAGGAGACGTGCAAATCAAGTCCCAATGGGATTTGGTATCTTTCCCAAACAAATCCACCCAAAGATAAGCTTGAAAACGCAAAACCGCAACCGGCGATCGATCAGCAATACGGCGATCGATCGTCGTATGCACTGTTTTAACACTATACGCTACTGCCGATCGATCGCTATTACAGCCGATTGATCGCTTTACGCGAAACACAAAATTCACAAATTCCAGTAACTACGATCGATCGGTTTGGTAAGGCGTCGATCAGCTCAGCTTGCCGATCGATCGGCTCTTATGGCGATCGATCGCTGTCACGTTTAATCAAATTCAATTTCTCATATCTTTTTACCCCGAACTCCAAATCGTACATAATAGGTGGCGTTGGAAAGCTCTTCTCACCAACTTTAATTTGAACAAGGCACAACACAATCAATTCAAACGTTAAGAGGGTCAAATTTCGGTTTTAAGATACTTACTAATTTTCTGGATGTTACAGGTCAGGTCATCCCAAAAGTAATGTTTGACGCGAGAGAAAAATAAATCTTTATCATGTTTAGACCAAAAGGTTGGGATTTGACCCACAGCAAGATAATTCACAATATGTGCAAACCAAGGTGGAGATGTAGTGGAGACAGCAAAGAGCTGCTCATCAGGGAATGCATCTCTTAGAGGGTCATGGCTATGCAGATCAGGAATAGGAATTCTGGATAGATGATCAGCCACGACATTCTCAGAACCCTTTTTATCTTTAATTTTAAAGTCAAATTCCTGGAGGAGTAAAATCCAACGGATCAGCCTTGGCTTGGCATCCTTCTTGGAAAGAAGGTACCTCAAGGCTGCATGATCAGAGAAGATGATGATCTTACTACCTAGGAGATAGGACCTGAACTTATCTAATGCAAACACAACAGCAAGCAACTCTTTTTCGGTGGTAGTGTAATTCAATTGAGCATCAGTGAGTGTCTTGCTAGCATAGTATATAACATGAGGAATTTTGTTGATGCGTTGGCCTAACACTGCCCCTATTGCAAAATTCGATGCATCACACATTATCTCGAAGGGCAGTGTATAGACAGGGGGCTTAATGATGGGGGAGCTAGAGAGGAGGGTTTTTAATGTGGTAAAAGCTTCTTTGTACGACTCATCAAATTCAAATTGCACATCCTGACCAAGAAGGTGACATAATGGACATGAAATCTTGCTAAAATCTTTGATGAATCGACGATAAAACCCTGCATGGCCAAGGAAAGACCGTATTTGCTTAACTGATGTAGGTGACGGTAAATTAGCAATCAGGTCAACCTTGACCTTGTCAACCTCTATACCCCTTTTTGATATAACATGTTCAAGCACAATCCCCTGTTGAACCATGAAATGGCTCTTTTCCCAACTTAACACTAAATTTGTTTCCTCACAGCGTTTTAAAACTAAAGCAAGGTTGTGCAAGCATTCATCAAAACAAGCGCCAAACACCGAAAAATCGTTCATAAAAACTTCCAAAAATTTATCAATCATATCGGAAAAGATGGACATCATGCATCGCTGAAATGTAGCAGGGGCATTGCAAAGACCAAAAGGCATCCTACGATACGCAAATGTACCGAAGGGGCATGTAAAAGTCGTCTTTTCCTGATCCCCTGGAAAAATTGGCACTTGATTATATCCTGAGTACCCATCTAAAAAGCAATAAAACTCTTGGCCTGCTAGTTTCTCTGGGATTTGGTCAATGAATGGGAGAGGGAAATGGTCCTTACGGGTGTTAGAGTTCAGCTTCCTATAGTCAATGCACACCCGCCAGCCCGTGGTCTCTCTTATTGGCACAAGTTCACCCTCTGAGTTTGGTTTCACCGTGATGCCCGATTTCTTAGGGACGACCTGGATGGGGCTCACCCACTCGCTGTCAAATATAGGGTATATAATTCTAGCATCTAACAATTTCACTACCTCTTTCATCACCACTTCTCTCATGTGTGGGTTCAACCATCGCTGCCCCTCCCTAGAAGGTTTAGCCTGGTCCTCCAGGTTTATGCGATGCATGCACACAGAGGGGTCTATACCCCGGAGGTCAGCTACTGTCCATCCTATAGCTCGCCGATAGGTGGTAAGGATCTCCAACAACTGGGCTTCCTGGTCAATAGATAGGCTAGATGAGATAATTACAGGAAGGGTGTTGTTGGGTCCTAGGAAGACGTATTTAAGGGAGCTAGGAAGGGTTTTGAGTTCAAGTGTGGGTGGGGATTCTATGGAAGGTTTAAGTGGTGGGGCGATAGACACAGGGAGAGGGTCGGGGTGGGGTCTCCATGGGATATGTCCAGGGTATAGGGCAGCTACTAAATGGTGATGGACCTCCTCAAGGTCAGGTGTGCCCTCATATTGATCGATCCAGTCATAAAAAAGGGTGTGCTCGAGGGCATCCTTAAGCACAGCAAAGGGAAGGTACTCCTAGACTAGGTCATCTAGGTCGTCAACCATAAGGCACTCAGCTTCACTCGAAGGTTGTTGGGAAGCACTAAAAATGTTTAATTTAACTTTCATGTTCCCAAATGAGACATTCATGAGCCCTGACCGACAGTTAATGGTGGCATCGACTGTGGCTAGGAAAGGGCGGCCAAGGATAATAGGAATTTGGGATTTGGAGTTGGCAACTGGTTCCATGTCTAAGATGACAAAATCAACAGGAAAATAGAACCGGTCAACTCCAACGAGAACGTCTTCTATAACACCTCTAGGTCTGCGAATGGATCGGTCTGCTAATTGAAGAGTGACTGAGGTGGGCTGCAACTCTCCTAAGCCAAGTTGTTCATACACTGAGTAAGGGAGGAGGTTGACACTGGACCTTAAGTCCAAGAGAGCCTGGCTAATGATATGGTCACCTATGACAATGGATATAACAGGGACGCCTGGGTCCTTAAATTTAGGTGGCATATCACTGGTCAGTAAAGAGCTTACTTGGTTGGTCAAAAAGACCTTTTGGGTGACATGGGATTTGGTTTTCCTCTTTTGGGTACACAGGTCTTTCAGAAACTTGGCATAGGCAGGTACTTGTTTGATGGCATCTAAGAGGGGAAGGTTGATCTTAACCTACTTGAACACCTCTAACATTTCCTCCATTCGTTGGTGGGACTTACTAAATGGGGAGGGTTGCTTGAGGCATTGAGGGAAAGGAGCCCCAGGGATATAGGATTTTTCATTGGTGGGCTCAGCTAGGACATCCTTCTGTGGTGGGAGACTAACAGGATCAGGCATAGTAGGAGTGGGTTGGTTTTGTTTCTCAGGGGGAGTGTCCTCACTCGTAATGGTTGGGTCCCTAACCTGATTGTCAACTTGTTTTTCATTTCTTAGGGTAGTAACGGCTTGCACCTGCTCATTTGGATAATAGGAACCTTCAAAGGCGAACTGGCCTCCAGGGTTCTGCTGTGGTTGGCTGGGCAAGGTTCCTACTTCCCTACGGTTCATAGATTGGGCCAGCTGTCCTAATTGGGTTTCTATTTTGGCAATGGATTGTGTATGAGAATGAACAAGCTGGGCTTGGGTTCTTAGCTCACCTTTCAGCTCCTTGTGTTTGGATTCTATCTCAGTTTTTATATCAGCTTTTATTTCAGTTTTCATCTCAGTTAAGGCGGCTAGCATTTGGCTCATTTGGTCTTCTAGGGATGGTTTCCTATTGGCTTGGCCAAATGGGGGAACTGTGGCTGGCTGGTAAGGCTGAGCATGGTTTTGGAATTCCTGTCTTGGGGCCTGGTTAAAGGCAGGCCCCTGGTTAGGTTGTTTCCAGGTGAAATTTGGATGATTTCGCCACCCCGGATTATATGTATTTAAGTAGGGGTTATTGGCTCGAGGATATCCTTGTGCAAAGTTGGCATGCTCCTGTACAAGATCTGGATATTGGGAGGCAGAGGGGCAGTCAACTATAGTGTGCATAGGGCTGGCACAGATGGCACATGCATCTTGAGAGGTTGGGGTATAAGGTGGAGTCTGTGAGAAAAACCTGTCAAACCTCTCAGTAAAGGATGCCACTTGGTGTTCTAGGTTTGTAGTAGCTTTAACATCATACATGCCTCCCCTTGAGGCACTCCTGCCAGGCATATGGCCTTCAGATCTATAGAGGGTGGCACTGTGTAAAGAGTTTTCGCTCATGTCCTCTAATAGATCCCAAGCATCATCCGGGGTTTTCTTCATGAATGTGCCTCCACAGGAGGCGTCTATTAGGGTCTTATGCTGATCGCACACACCCTCATGAAATCTCTGTACTAATTGCCACTTGGGCACATCATGGTGGGGACAGGACCGGAGTAAGGCTTTCATCCTCTCCCAGCTTTCATGGAATTGTTCATTAGGTATCTGGGTAAAGGTGATGATTTCATGGCGGATCTTATTGGTCCACCCCACAAGAAAGTATTTCTTGAGGAATTCGGCCTGAAGTTCCTCCCAAGTAGAAATAGAGTTATGCTCAAGGGAGTATAGCCATTCCTTGGCCCTATCTTTTAAGGTGAAGGGGAAGAACCTAAGGCGCACCTGGTCATCAGATAGTGTAAGTTTAAAGGTTGTGTTAACCTCCAGGAAGTTTTGTAGGTGCCTATAGGGGTTCTCATTTAATTGGCCATGGTATGTGGGCAGCATCTGGATGATGTTTGGCTTAATTTCAAAATTAGCAACGGTTGCAGGAAGTAGGATACAGGAAGGGGAGGTGTAGGCAGTGGGATGGTAGTAGTCTTGCAGGGTACGAGCATAGGGCATTAGTGGATTCTAGTTTAGGCCATTCCCACCCCCAAGGATCATGTTGTCCGCCATTGGATGAATTTCAGGGATTGGGCTAGGAGTTCTACAGATTCTATATAGGCGCTCAGGATCAGGATCAAAGGCAAGGTCGGGGTTCAGGGAACGACGACCATGCATACACAATAAAAATCAAACAAAACCTGTGCAATCCTAATAGCGACAACTAGCAAGCATCAACCCTAGATAGCGACAACTAGCAACCTAATAGCGACAACTAGCACGTCATGCAATCCCACAAAGAAAAGAAAAATACCAAGCACTCAAAGTTACTCTAAAAGAAGGTTAAGAGAGTGCAAACAGTGGGAAGGGATGGCCCTTCCAACGATGGCGAAAATCAGCGTCCTCTCTTAATCCTGCAAAAGAAGAAGTACGAAATTAAGCGACTGAAAATAAATCTAAATTAAACTAAACTACTCTAAAACTAACTATGCTAAGAATTTAGTAAACTATTATTCCGTCCCCGACAGCGGCACCAAAAACTTGATCGTTTAAATATAAAACCCTTGCAAGTGCACAAGGCAATTGTACTACGGCGAGTATTAAAGGGTTGTCGAACCTCAGGGACGGTGAATACTTTACCAAACTCAAGAGAAGAAAAAGATGTAGTTTAATTAATTCTAAAGAAAGCAATGAACTTTATCTAATCTAACTAAGATTTAATCAATATGGAGAATTATCAAGGCAATGAATCAACCACTAAACATGCAATTACTACTCTCAATTATTATTAAGCATACATTGACATGATATGGTAATTCGTGTTCTTGATCGGACACACGAATTACTAATGAATTCACTAACGTTCTTGATCGGACACGAAAGTTCATCCACTATTGTGTAATCAATCCTATCCTTGATCGGGCATAGAATCAATCACAACTCTATTATAATGCAATTAATTTTATCCTTGATCGGGCATAAAATCAATCACAATATCTAATTTCATTCATAATCAATCAAGTCTATGGTTAAGCACTCAAAAGAAACTCATGAAATCGCATTAAGCATGAATCATAATCAACTTTATAGAATTAAACTATCAAGAGTAGCAATACACATCTAGGGCTTCATCAAGCCTTGAATAAAAGTTTAGTTACACATAGAAAGGGAGAAAAGAAAAGCCTGTTTATGTAGATCCATCGTCATGAATCCTTCTTCTTCTTTGCTCCAAAAGACCTCTTCTCTTCCTCCTCTCTAGCCTTCAATAAAGCTCTGGTTCTCAAAGGTTGAATGCCCAAAACGTTCTCCCATAAGGCCTATTTATAATAGTGAAGAGAAACCACGAAGTTCCCTTCCAAATCCAAGTCGAAATAGGTCTTATTTCGGTTTGCCGCATACGGTGATCGATCGCTCCGTATTGACGATCGTTCGTTGTCCGATCGATCGCAATTCCTTCGTTATTTTCCCCCGATCGATCGCTTTGGCAATCGACGCCATATGATACCGATCGATCATAGTTACTATCTTGCATGGATCAAAAATTATAGTAGATATGATCGATCGTTTTTAGGTCCAATCGATCGTTTCCTTCAATACACTGCTTTTGCGGCTCTGGCGATCGATCGCATTGATAGACGATCGATCGTAGTTATTGTTCATAAAATTTAAATAGCTATAACTTTCAGTCCCGAACTCCTAATTGTACGTGGTTGGTGGCGTTGGAAAGCTGACTTCTTGAACTTTAACATGAAACTTGAATCAGTCCAATCCGACATTTGTACACGAAGTTATGATGATTTAACTATTTAAATTACTTTTCTCCTCATTTCTGTGTATTACTCTTGTTTCTTACAAAAACCAAAAACTATATTAAAGTAGTATTTATTCTAATCAAACACTAGCATAATCATAAGCTTAGGAGATAATAAAATGCATATTTCATGTATAGGTCAGTAGCCTCCGGGGAAGAAGAAGGTGAAGATCGACGGCGACGATCCTGGTTCGATTGAGAGGAAAAGAACAGAAATTGGAATGTCGACTGGGAGGGACAGAAGAATAGGAAAGCTCGGGCTCATGCTGAGAATGGAAAGTTCTGATTTGGAAAAAAAGGGACCGACTTGCAGTCCCTATAAGAAGAGTTGAGAGTCGAGGCTGATGAGAGGAGAGAATTAGAGGGTTTTCAGTGGCGGCTGCTCTGTCGAGAGTCAGAGACGGGAGAGAGGAAGGCGGCTCTTTTCTGGAGGGCCGACAATGCAAAAGGGAAGAAAGAGAGCCGGCTGTGCAGAAGGGAAGAAAGAGGGCTGCTCTGTCGAGAGGCAGAGAAGGCTTGATTTTGGTGACTGATTTCAAAGACGTTGGAAGGGAACTGTTGCAGACGAAGTGCTGTTTTTCTGCTCGAGAGAGAGAGGAGTAGCACTGCTGAGGGCTATGGGAAGGAGAGATCACATAAAAGGAAGCTGCTTTGATCTCGAGAGAGACAAGCAGAATACTGATTTCAAAGGCAAGAGGGGAACTGCTGCAGACGAAGAAAGAGAAAAAGAGTTGTGCTATTTTTGCTCGACAGTGTAAAAATAGAACAAATTTGCAGTCGATCGGGAGAAAGGGACTGAATTGTTGGGACAGAACCGTGAGTTCACAGATACGAAAACTTTGCTTTGGGCTGAGAAGGGGATTGTTGTGCTCTGTTCGAGAGAAAGAGTAGAACGGTTGAGGCATGCAATCGAGAGATTGTTGCAGAAGGTGGAGGAGAGAGCAAAGCAGGATAGGATTGCAGACGAACTAAAAGCAAAAATCAGGATTTTTCTTTCTTCTTTTATTTAGTCAATTTTCGTGTTTTAAGTTTAGTTGAACATCTGATTGCTTAATTAGAAAATAAAAATTAAAACTTTTCATTTCATTGTTGCTTGTTACATACTCTTAGAATTAGGTTGAATATCTTACTAAGTCTCTGAGGGATCGACCTCTTAGCCATTATTCTGCATTAGATTCGTGCGCTTACGAGTATTATATTAAAATTTACATCAGCGGCCCCTTAACTCTTGCCCGAAAATTTGGCAACATAACCATACTGGAGTTGGGTGGTAACACAAATGAATCTATTGCGGATTATCTTAAGTCAGGCAAACTCCAAAATGAACAAATACTCTATAGAAGAGGTGATCTCCCCAAGAAGGAAATCCTAGAGAAACTACCGGTGCTTAATAATTCAGAGGATTCCTATTGGTGGCTTAATCAAACTAGAAAGTTTACTTTTAAGAGTGCCTGGGATGCAATTAGAGCGAAATTTGAAATGTGGCATGACATGACCTTATATGGTTCAAACATTAGGTGAAGAGATACTCCTTTTGCACATGGTTGGCACTCAATGAAGGGCTACTCACTTTAGACAATCTGAAAAGAAGAGGGATTTCTTTAGTAAACAGGTGTGTTCTATGCAGGAAAAATGAAGAATCAATCAGGCACCTAATGTTTGAATGTATATAAGCTAAGGTGGTCTGGCGTATATTCCTATGTAAGTATAATATTCATCATACAATTGGGGGGTGCTCTACTGAAGTAGATTGGCTGACTCAGATGATCAGAAATAACAAACATACAGGGCATATGATCTGTACATGAAATATGCATTTTATTATCTCCTAAACTTATGTTTCTGCTAGTGTTTGTTTAGAATTATTGCTACTTTAATATATTTTTTGGTTTTTGTAGGAAACGAGAGCAAAACGCAGAAATGGGATAAAACGCGACTTTAATGATTGAATATTTACAACTTCGATTACATATCTCTGATGGGACTGATTTAAGCTTCATGTTAAAGTACACGAAGTCAGCTTTCCAACGCCACTGACTGTTCGCAATTCGGAGTTCAGAGCAAAAAGTTATGATCATTTGAAATATCGCGCGCGAAAGAGACACAATTAAAGAGAAGATCCGTTCAGATTATATCCGGCGGCTGAGATCAATACGACGGGTTTTAAAGAAGAAAAAGAAAAAAAAAAGAAAAGAAAAGAGCGCTGAACCGGCTGGTTCAGTTCCGGTTCAGTTAAAATAAAAAAAAAGAAAAAAAAATATAAAAAAACCCGACCCGAGCCGAAGCTCGGGCGCTCGGGCGTTCGGGCGTCTGTTTCAGAACAGAGCCGAAGCTCTGTTTTGGATGAGCTCGCCGGCAAGAGCGGGGCGGACGGCGGCCTCGGCTGCAGGTCTCGACGGAGACGGAATGGATCGAGCTGGGCGGCGACGGTAATGGCCACGACGGCGGAGAGTACGATGGCACCGGAGAAGAGACGAATGGGTCTTCACGGCGGCCAACAACGAGCAGACGGCGGCCATGGCTGAGCTGAGACGACGATCGGGAAGACGCAGAAAACGGCGACGATCAAGGCGGCGAGCTTGCCGGCGAGGTTGGCGACGGCGATGGACGAAGACGGCGGCGGTGGGTGTCTCAATTGGAAACGGAAGAAAAGAAAGAAAAAAGACCGGCACGCTCGATTTGGGATCAAATTAGGATCGCTTCTTCGATTAGGAAAGGACGAAAGTCTATAAAAACGGAAGGAAGCCAACTGAGAAAGAGAGAAAAACCCAAGCCGAATGTGCGAAGAGAGCCGCCGACAGAAGGAGCGAAAAACACAGTAAAAAGAGAGAAAGAAACAGAGCCTTCTCGTCGTGATCTTGGCCGGATTCCGTCGGGATTTTGGCCGGAAGAAGAGAAGTGAAGAAGAGGAGTCGAACGCCGGGAGAAAGAACTGATTTTGGGCCGGATTTGGAAGTGCTACAGGACTGATGTGCAACTGCTACAGTACATGAGTTCGCAGGAGAAGATGATGAATAGTGAACAGTGCTACAGTACTTCGGTGAACAGTATTTTCGATAATCCGACGAATCAGGCTTTTTCTTCCCTTATTTTCATGTCTAGCTAAATTTCATTGTACTAAGATTAGATGAAGCCCTGCTGATTGTTTGACTCTCAATACTTATTTGCAATTCTAAAGTTGTGATTTTTATTCCATATGATTATTATTTTGCTATGATTATTCTATTGCTCGAGAGAGGGTAGAGTAATTGTTAGTTAAGGGTTTGTTAATGTTCGAGAGATCTTAGCGAATTCCAAGGTGTTATTTGAATAAAGATTGCATTTTTATGATTGATCTTTGCTCGAGAGAGGGAGATTGATTAAATTAGATTTAATTGTTTAGTTGCATGTTCGAGAGGGCTGCACACATTACGATTATTTGTGACTTCGAGAGGGGCACGGGTAATTGACCACTTGGAATTGTACGGGTTTAACGGAGAGGATAGCTACTTGGTTTGGGTGGATTCGAAGTCTTAGTATATTTCTCATCATCTTATTTTCACATAAATTTCATTGCTTTGTTAAATTAGAACTTTTCATTCTGCTATAACTAATTTCATAAAAAAAATCAAATCTTTCATTAGAATTAAGTTGAACAGTCCAAGTCCTTTGGGTTCGACCTCGTTACCACTAGACTATACTGAGTCTCGTGCGATTGCGAGTAAATAATTAGAAAAATCAATCAATCAGCATATAATCCAAGCTGGGTTCACAAGCTTGATTACTATGATATGGGAGGAGAGGAACAGACGAATCTTTGAAGACAAAAAGCTTGAGACTTATATATTGGGCCAAAACCTCATCCATAGGGTAAAGGAGATCCTTAACGCCTTCCAATTCAAGGATATTTGCCTTACACATTGCCCTTTCCTGCACACGTTTTGGGATGAGTGTGAACTATCGTTTTTACCTACAATCGATCGCTGTGACAGACACTCGATCGATCTCCATTGCTCCGATCGATCGGCCTCCTTGCAGCGATCGATCGGCCCCTGGCTTTGAGTTCGCCCTACCTGGTTTGGGTAGGTTGTTCTTTGTTTTATTTTTTTTACTTCCAAGGGGGTTGTTCATGCCCTGTGTCTAGAGTTGAGTTGAGTTGAGGTGAAGTTGTACTTCCTTGTTTTCTTTAATATAATTTTTTAATTATCCAAAAAAAAATTACAATGTCATTTTGTTACTAGTTTGTATACTCCCCCGTCATGTTTTAATAGCTTAATTGGGTAAAAAGACAGTACCATTTTAGATTCTCCATCTGATCAATTTAAGTTGCTTTTGAACCCCTATTTTCTCCCATTAGTTTGGTTCTCCACCATCCAATAAAAATCAACATTTTTCTATAGGGAGCTATTAAAACAGGACGGAGGAAATATTTTTTATTTTGCAGTGCTAGCATTAGTAGTTGACAAGTTGTGGTACACCCGCTGCCACTTGCCGCTAGGGTTGCCGATGACACTAGCTTAACATCTCTACTACCTGCACCATAACCGTTCCACATTAAATGATTAGGTTTGTAGAGAAAGATTTTAGTAATTCCTATGCTCACAAGTTAATTATTGCAAGATATAGAGAATCACTTTTTTTTATGGTAGGACGATCCTCCCTTTACAAAGCCTTCGATTAATTGGCAAAGATGGAGGAGCTTTAAAGTAAGATTACAAAAAGAGAGAAAAATTTAATGTCAATCAATGACTATAAAAATTACATCAATTACAAGCAAAAAGAAAGAAAGAAACATAAAAAAATTTACAAATATCCCATGTAGGGATTCCTTCCTTGCATGCTTCTTCATCACTTCAAGTTGTAGGTTCTCCTTTGCTTTACTTTCTTTTACTCAACTTCAAGCCTTAATTTAAAGGATTTGAAAGTTGAGTGTTCATGAGGAACTTGCTTTGGTGGAGAAATCCTTCTTTGAAAAAAATTTCTTTCCCCTTTGAATTTGCTTTGAAGATGTTTGGCCTCCTTTTTGCTAATTGGATGTGGGATCCATAGTGTCTCACATAGTTTTTTTGCAATTCCACTTGCAATTCTCATATGGCTAATTTGATGTGGGACTGATTGGATCTCACTTAGCCCTTATAATTTCATGTGCCAATTTAATGTAGGACATATAACGTCTCACTTAACTATTTGGAATTTTTATGGCTAATTTGATGTGAGACCGATTGGATCTTACTTATCCCTTGTAATTTTTATAGCTAATTTAATGTGGGACTGATTGGATCTCACTTAGCCCTTGTAATTTGTATGGCCAATTTGACATGGGACCGATTGGATCTCACTTAGCCCTTACAATTTTGTTAGGTTAATGTAATGTGGGACTTATAATCACTTAGCCTTTGAATTCTTATTTTCTTTTTGAAGTATTGACTCCATTAATCGTGGTATGCACTTTGAATTTGTATTTTATTTATTTTTTGAATTATTTGACTATAGTCATCGCTATAGTTACAACTTATTCTAACCCTTTTCTCTTTTTTTTTTAATGCAAACAAGATTAAAATTGTTTGTTGGTTAATTTTAACTGCCAACTCCATGAGTGGAATGACTATTGAAAAATTATTTCCATAACTGTTAACTGCTTGGTAAAATCGTATATATATGTTGTTTCAAGTTCTCTTTTGAAACATATTAAGAAGTATATATATGTTGTTGGTACAATTGTATGGAAATGTTTATCCGCTGTTACTCCCCCCCCGAGCACTTCTTTCCAGTGAGAGGAGTTCTTGCAATGAAGGAGAGATTTAATACTAAGATGGACTTCAATTAATTTTAACTTGTACAATGTGGCACAATTGTTATTACTAAGCATTGTGATACAAAATCTATGCACAATTTTATAAATCCGACATACTTTTTGGGATTTAACAACTCTCAATGGTTTGTTGTTGGTTAATTTTCTTTTGCAAGGTAAAACTAGATTATGGTAGAGAAAAAACAAAAATGATTGATAACACGAAGTGAAAATAAACTAAAAATATGAGATGAATCGGGTAATGGTTAATCGCGGTTAACCGTTGAATAATGGTTAATGGAAAAGTTATAGAAGAGGTTATTCCGTTTGTTAGTGGAAATATTATGGTTAAAGATTTTATAGGTAGTTATGGTGATGGAAGAAGTCTTAACTGCACCACAACCTCACCATTGGCAGCCCTATATGAGTCTAGTTTATATGAGACACAACTTATATTACGCGATCTACGTGAGCTGAGTCACCTCGAGTTGTCAAATCAGGGGGCAGCTGGTGGTGAATGCCGCCGGATCAAAATCCGACAGCTTATGGTGACTCGGTTCACATAGATGCATGTGAGCAGTATCTCATGCAAACTTTATATATATATATATACAATGAGCCGCCCATTTTGGTGAGCTTAATGAGCAGCTCACTATTTGTCCATTGATGGACGATCTCACGTCCTACAGAGGGTGAGCCAATCAGCTTATTTGTAAACAAAAAAAATTTAAACTTCCTATCCTACCTCCCCCTTCCTCTCCCCCCTCCTTTTGGCTTGACGGGGCGCCTCACCACCCCCCTCCCTCTCCCCCTTGGCTCGACAGGATGCCCCGGTGACCCCCCCCCCCCCCCCCCTCCCTCTGGCTCAATGGGACGCCCCGCCACCCAGGTGACCCCCCTCCCTCTCCTCTGGCTTGACGGGGCACCCCGCCACCACAACGACCCCCTTTCTTTTGGATATTCGAGAAATATCCAAAAGAATTCCAATTCACTTTTTTCGGTGGTATTTTCTGTAATTTCTGAAAAAAGAGCGTTTATAAAAAAAATGAGGTTTAAACCACATTTTTTTTATAAACGCTCCTATTTTTTTAGAAATTACAACTTCTACCGAACACCTTTTTTAGAAAACCTAGATTTATCTCTAAAATCTAGATTTTCTACTCCTAAAAGTGCTAACAAAACGGGGCCTTAATATTCATAAGCCTTTCCGCTCCATCCACTAAGAGCTTTGGGAAGGATAACATGACATTGGACAACTAATATGGGACCTTTTCTTTGCTGGTACTATTGCACTGAGAAAGAGGAAGTATATGTTATGTCATGACTCATGGCGGACAAAGAAGCCTCAAATAGACCTGGACTCTCAAAGATGGCTGATAATATCTTCCAAATTACAAATAAAATAAATAAAAAAACCATATAACAAGTGAACACGGCCTAATCACTCAAGTCAGTGGAGGTTGGAGCTTGGCCCAGTACTTTTTGAGACATTGGCCCAGTAGTTTCTTCTTGCTTGGTCTCCAGTGGCCGAACTTCGGGTTTAAAAAATCTCTCTTTTAAGAACTTGTACCAGGTGATGATCTCTAAAATTAAAACAATGAGACCCAGGCAAGAGAGAATACCCACATAGGCCCACTTCCATCTCTCAGCTGTAACCATGCTGGTGCCCCGAAATATGTTTACCACGATGAGCACGAAGAGGCTATAGCCTAGTAGGTGATGGTACATGTGCCAGTACTTGCGAATTTCGTCGGTCCTCTTGGGCTTCAAGCACATTGCCAACATCTGAGGAAAACAAAACAAACATACTTCGAGCTCTCAAACAGAGAAAACACTGTTTTTGTCAAGTTTTTCTTGTGTTATGTATTGGAACTTACTTGCAGAATTGCCACGCTGAAGATTGTGGTGCCGAGGATCCGATGGGTCATGAAGGTGTAGTTTTTGGACGTGTTGCCGAGCGCGATGCCTAGTCCCCAACCGATGGAGCCGATCATGAACGAAAGTATCTGCGCCGCCACATGGAACTTAAACCACCAGTCTTTCTTAAAAGGGTGTATCTTGAAATACCTCGCTGTAATTATCCCCATAGGCAAGATCGTCCCCCACGCCGCTATATTTAGAGCTGCATGCATCTACATATGAAAAATGAGAAAGAGCGTGTTTTTAGAACCTGTTTGAAGCGTGTGCATGATAAGGACTAGCATTGCATATTAACAACAGTAGGTTGGTCTATGTACCTTTCTGAGGCGCCTTTGATGCCGTGCGAAACTTTTGCCTCTTCCCGTGGCAAGGTTGATGGTCTCGGAGCTGTCAAAGTTTTGCAGGGACTTATCATGCATCACAAGTACCATGTCATTGTCCTCCTCCCTAAGGGGACCCACTTGCCATACATGGTTCAACCTGAACAGGTTGAACAAGGGAGAAGGAAGAGTCAGGGCAACAGACATGGCTAGGAACTTGGTGCTGCTCGTGTAATTCAAACCCCTCAGCTGGTATTGGAAGTCGATGGAATTAGTTGGCCTGAGGCTACAGCCCCGCTTGGTGTCGGCCGTGATCTGGTAGGCCTTGAGGTCTAGTAACCCATCTGAGTGCCTCAGGGCAATGAGAGCTCTCGTCCCGACCATCTGGGGCATGTCCGGGTTTAAGCCCCAGGCCATCCATCCAGGGCTGGAGGGCAGCTCTGCTCCGAAGAGAATGTCAACGGTTATGTTATTGGTGTCGTTTTTGTACTTCCACCCAATCTCAGCGGAGAGTGCATCCAGAGTCTTGCAGCGGGTGATGTTCTGTTGGCTTGCCCAGAGGGACATGCTCCCGTCCTGGCATGGTATGAGGTG
Organism: Houttuynia cordata; assembly: GCA_039654745.1. Classification (NCBI taxonomy): domain Eukaryota; kingdom Viridiplantae; phylum Streptophyta; class Magnoliopsida; order Piperales; family Saururaceae; genus Houttuynia; species Houttuynia cordata. The sequence continues at coordinate 27,337,203 of CM077507.1, read as the reverse complement.
ACTATGGAGGGGCACGAAAGAGAGAGAGAGGGAGGAGAAGAATAGGATGATAATGGGTGCAGAGACATGCAACTGCTTCATGTTGGCCTGTGGCATCTGTGAGCTCCGGACTTGGGCGTTTTATTAAGGGGGCTTGAGTGAAGATAACTCTAGTAGTGATGTAAATTTATGATTATACACGAATCTTGTTTTCCAGAAATGAGGGAAGGTGACTAGCCTACTAGGCATGATGCAGTTTTTTTAAAAGGATGAAGATAGATCTTTTATGTCTGTATATTGTGAGATAATGGTCTTTATACAGGAGATACTTTGTCTACTGATCAAACCATTCTTTAGTTGGCCCAACTGGATTAAGTGAATCTCAACACAATCTCTGTTCTAATCTTTATTGAAAGACATGTGTTCCTTAGAACAAAGATTCTTTGCTAGCACAGGTAGGAAGGGATTTTCCTTTGTGAGTGATGACGTATGGCAGGAAGATTTTTTGCTTCTATCATGTAAGGCAAAGGATTTCAAGTTTGATGTGGTAAAACTTCAGCTCCTCTAGTTTCCAGTGTATGTGCTCCAAAAATATGCGTAAAACGTTAAAACGATTTGTCTTTTGGAAAACAGCAAATGCGTTCAGATGTTGCGAATTGTTTAGAACAAGAAGATGACGTATTATTGTGCTCCTTAATTGGATATAAATACTCATGCGTGGGGAACAACCGTTCATAAAAATATGATGAGAACATAGCAAATTAAAGAAAGTAATAAAAAGGTGATGAGGGCAAAGGAGCGCTTGTGCTTCACGTAATTCATTTGTATAGGTTCTTTGCTTAAGAAAGCCAAAAAAAATAAACAAATTCGCTGGAAGCACTGTCTCCTTCTATAGACGCTTTATCTTTTCACTTCTTTAGCTGATTGGTCACGTTGGCTTATTGGAGACATCTAGGGAAGTCATACTTTTTAAAGCATAGAATGACTTATTTTTTTGGTTGCGAAGAAGCATAGTATAACCTAAAACTGGAACTGTACTGGTATGACAGATACCAATGAATGGGCTCATCGTAGTGGTCCCCCAACACAAATCCGAACAAACGAATGTTCTTTTTCACGAAGTGTTCTAAGAGCCTCACGGTGGTCCTTTCCCCTTTGGCACATTCTATTACATCTCAGGCTTCAATGTGCATACTTGCCTGTCAAAAATATCCCTGGCCATAAAGGGATGGTATTTTTTTTTGGTACAAGATCATGAAGGCATGGAGTTGCCATTCCTAAGATTTGTTACGGATAGAATAATGCTACACCATTCTTTTGGGCAAGAATTCTACATAAAAAATCTACATTGCAATCAATAATTCATTTACTATTCCTTGATCCATATGTTACGCAATTTATTAGACCGCTATGATTTGCAAGCTAGTCTAAACTCTGGAGTATCGCACATATAAACCAACCTAACCATTTTCTATACCAATTTAAGCAAGTTTGGACTGTATAATGCTGGCTGGAAAGGCAAATTTATATTTATTTTTATATGAAATTTTTTTAAATGAGATCGTTCTTATATAGCTTGCATGAGTCCGAGTAATCTTCAACCATCAGATCAAGATCTGACTACAGCGATGATTCAAACTTACCTACCCGGTAATTTGACACTCACCGTCAAATCTTGATCTATGGATGAAGATGGCTTGGCTCATGCAAGATACATGAGACCGGTCTCATGTAAACGGGTCTCTATTTATATCTATAGTACTATTAAAAGTAAAGAGGGTAGACGGACAATTGCAAGTCGTGTACCAAAACTACCATTGATATAATTAAAAAGTGTGATGACTAATTTAGGCATATGCAAAAATTTCGAAACATGTCCAAACTCCAACCGATAATAAAAATGAAAAGGACAATAGAAAATAAAAGAGCTCCATGTAAAAATCAGATTCATTAAATTATTTTGTGGAATTTACTAGTAAAGATAAATGGGCGAAACCAAGAACTTGGATACTACTGGTTTGAACTTTGGCTAGTAAAGTACATAGAAACATGAGAAAAGTGAAATAAATTTTTTGTTTTCTAAAACCAACACTCTTTTTTAAAGATCTATAGATTCTATACTACTATTAAATGTGAAAGGGGTGGGATGTATAATTTAGTGTGCTGTCCAAAATGCCCTTCAATTTCCAATCTATACGTACAAGAGAAAATTTATTTTTAATTTGGAGGAGTGTAGAGGATTTTTTTCTTTGACCAAAAGCCTTAGAGTTTAATTAGAAGAGGGTATCTAGTAGTATAAGGGATTTGGCTTTGGAGGGATCCCCTTACATGATATGGATGCTTGCATTACATATCCAATCATACAAGGGTAGCATGTGCAGTATTGCAAATAGTAAAATACACAAACCCATGTATCATGAAAACCTACACATAGCTCCATCACTTAAGTCCTCCATTAATGACATTTGCCTCTGTGTGCAAATGCAAGTGCAGCTTCATCTTAGCGGCTGCGCGCTTGTGGGACAAGAAGGCAGAAAACCAACAAAGGGAGAACCCCACCAACCCTCCCCGATCTTCTCCTCTTCCTGCATCCAAACTCTCCAAGCTACATGCCTCCTCTCTCGAGTTCGGATCTGCTGGTGAAGTTTCACCAGCCGTCAATTGTACGGAATCGACGGTGCACACGAAAAATGTGTGCGCTCGGTTAAAAACACATTTTTTGGCCGAGCGCACATCATGTCCGTGTGCGTCATCAATTCCGTACAATCGACGGCTGGTGAAGCTCGCTGGTGAAGCTTCACCAGCAGATCCAGTTCCCTCCTCCCTCCCTCGTTGACTTCCATATTTTGCAGTTTACAAATTTTTATTTTAAATTTTTTCATAGTTAGAACTCACCTCACCCCTTTCCCCAACACACACACACGGCTCAGCCAACATTGTTTGTGCCAATCGAGTTGATTAGCAAGAGTCAAATCATACATCAAAACTTAATACGTAATTACCAAAAATATCAATTTTCTTCCAATCAAATAACGAAAACAAATATGTTTTATTAAGTAGAATCTGTGCAAATATTTCACTATATATTTTAAAACAAGTATTATTCTAAACAAGAAAGAGTCATACTGCCCTAATTGTGGTTGTGAGATTTTGGAGTTTAATTTGGAAGGTCAATGAAATCACTTTGGGAGTTAAAAGAGACAATTACGGAGTCTTATAAATTTTAAATCACCATAGACTATGATTTAGAAGCAAAGGAGGAGAGTCAACTCGGGGAAGTATTCGGTGTCAAACATGGAGTTCTAAACTAGAACATGCTACATTGCAATCCTTGATCCATATGTTACGCAATTTATTAGACCGCTATGATTTGCAAGCTAGTCTAAACTCTGGAGTATGCACATATAAACCAACCTAATTAACCATTTTCTATACCAATTTAAGCAAGTTTGGATTGTATAATGCTGGCTGGAAACGCAAATTTATGTTTATTTTTATATGAGAAAAGTTTAAATGAGGTAAGGTGATGATTCGCACTTACCTACCCAGTAATTTGACACCCACCATCAGATCTTGATACGACGGATGGAGATGGCTTGATACATGCAAGCTACATGAGAAGGGTCTCATGTAAACTAGCTAGTCTCTATTTATATTTATAGTACTATTAGAAGTAAAGAGGGTGGACAGACAATTGCGTACTATTAGAAGTAAAGAGGGTGGACAGACAATTGCAAGTCTTGTACCAAAACTACCCTTGATATAAAAAGTGTGATGATTAAGGGGCCGTTTGGGGCGTGATTAAAAGCAAAACATCCATATGGGATGTTTTGCTACACTGTAGCATCTGGATATTTTATATAACCAGCTGAAACTCCTCCTGAGGTGTTTCAGCTGGATGTAAAAATCCACATGGATGCTACAGTATATATCCAATATCCAGTCTGGATATTTTTGCAATAATCACGCCCCAAACGGCCCCTAATTTAGGCATATGCAGAAATTTCCAAACATGTCCAAACTCCAACGAATAATAAAAATGAAAAGGACTAGAAAATAAAAGAGCTCTATGTAAAAATCAGATTCATTAAATTCTTTTGTGGATTTTATTGGTAAAGATAAATGGGCGAAACCAAGAACTTGGATACTACTGGTTTGAACTTTGGCTAGTAAAGTACATAGAAACATGAGAAAAGTGAAATAATTTTTTTATTTTCTAAAACCAGAACTCTTTTTTAAAGATCTATACTACTATTAAGTGTGAAAGGGGTGGAAGTATAATTTAGTGTGCTGTCCAAATGCCCTTCAATTTCCATACTATACGTACAAGAGAAAATTTATTTTTAATTCGGAGGAGTGCAGAGGATTTTTTTCTTTGATCAAAAGCCTTGGAGTTTAATTAGAAGAGGGTGTCTACAAGTACAAGGGATTTGGCTTTGGAGGGATCCCCTTACATGATATGGATGCTTGTTTTACATATCCAATCAAACAAGGGTAGCATGTGCAGTATTGCAAGTAATAAAATACACAAAACCCATGTATCATGAAAACCTACGCATAGCTCCATCAGTTAAGTCCTCCATTAAAGACATTAGCCTCTGTGTGCAAATGCAAGTGCAGCTTCATCTTAGCGGCCTAAGGAGCAAAGACAAGAAGGCAGAAAACCAACAAAGGGAGAACCCCACCTGCCCTCCCCGATCTTCTCCTCTTCCTACATCCAAACTCTCCAAGCTACATGCCCCCTTCTCCCTCCCTCCCTCCTTGACTTCCATATTTTGCAATTTACTAATTTTTCTTTTCTTTTTTTTTTTCATAGTTAGAACTCACCTCACCCCTTTCCCCAACACACACACACACACACACACACAGACGATTCAGCCAACATTGTTTGTGCCAATGAGGTTGGTTAGCAAGAGTCAAATCATACATCAAAACTTAATACGTAATTACCGAAAATATCAATGTTCTTTCAATCAAATAACGAAAACAAATATGTTTTATCAGTATAGAATCTGTGAAAATATTCACTATTTTAAAACAAGTACTATTCCAAACAAGAAAGAGTCATAGTGTCCTAATAGTGGTTGTGAGATTTTGGAGTTTAATTAGGAAGGTCAATGAAATCACTTTGGGAGTTAAAAGGGACAATTATGGAGTCTTATAAATTTTAAATCACCATAGACTTTAATTTAGAAGCGAAGAAGGATAGTCAACTCGGGGAAGTATTCGGTGTCAAACATGGAGTTCTAAACTAGAACATGCTACTTGGTGATGAAGCACATTTTGTGGAGCAAGTTCTCCAAAACTCGATTGTAATAGCATGACATAGCCTGTCACTTATGAAAGTCAACGTCACATGAGCTTTTTTTTAATTTAGATCACATCTTCTTCCATGTGAAGCCACCATTTTGCGACTCAACTATTGGGACATCTCTAAGACTAGGTCATTAAGCACTATGCTGAATTGGAAAAGTGGTACACTCCATTTGCGGAGTATTATTCATCAAGCACGGAGAGAAACAAGCTCAAGCGTCCGTGTCCCGATACTGAATTCCATTTCATGCCTTTGCATATGGCAAAAGTAATCTAATTTCTTACTACCACAACCAAACTGTCCCATGAACCTGTGGCATGAAATCCATATTAAATCAACACATCTCTTCCGAGCTACTAGGCATGTTTACTTGTTTCCACAGCGATCCTCTCTGACTCTCTCCCACTTGTAATTAAAGTGCAAAAAATGTTGCCAAGATTGAACGCTCCTGTAGCGGTACCGCGTGTGGCCACCGCAGCTTGACAGCTGACCTTAAAGAGATTCTGCCCACAAGGCCCCAATCACCCACAAGTCTTCTCATTTTTTTTGCTGAAAATCCTTCTTTGCTTCCATTCCCAGCTTGCATGCATTCCATTTGATTGCCGTTCAATTGTACCAGATCTCCCAAGCCCACCTTTTCACTCCATCTCTCTGACACTCTCTCCTCAACTCCCCTTCTGTACAACTATAAAGCACACTTTCCTTCTCTCTTCCTCCCAAACAGGCCATCACCTCAACTCAAGCCAGCCCATTGTACCTCCTCAGGCAACAGTCTGAGTTTTCCTCTCTCCTTCACTGCCATGATGAAGCTGGCGAGAGCCTTCAACATCGTGGCAGTGATCTTGGCACTGTTCATGGCTCAAGCAACTGAACAGTCCGGACATTCCACTCGTGGGCCAAGCCGGTTTCTGTCCCACAACGACCCGAGGGTCACTTCGTGCCGGAGGAACCCGAACATCTGCCATGCTCGCGGCAGCATGGGGAGTAACTGTTGCCAGAACAAGTGCGTGGATGTGAAGACGGACAAACATAACTGTGGGGGTTGTGGGATCAAGTGCAAGTACACCCAAGCCTGCTGCAAGGGCAAATGCGTTTACCTGGCCTTCGACAAGAGGAACTGCGGGAGGTGTAGCAACCGGTGTAAGAAAGGGGAGTACTGCTTGTATGGCCTCTGCAATTACGTCTAGAATGGCCCCCAGGGGATTCTATATATTGGTTTATCATATATACTATAATTAAGCTATGATTTGATATGCTATAGTTATACAGCATGGCTAAGTATATGTCATGCAATATCGAATTTATCGTCGTCTTATTCGTTTAACAAACTTGCTACTTCTTTTACTGCCTCTATGAGTATGAATATAGTTACTGTTTGTGAGTACCTAAAATATTTGCAGACAGAATGTTCTTGTTTGATTGGAAAAATGTCAGCGGCTCACAGAATTGTAGTTATTTCTCAGATTGTAGTGAAGTTGGAATACAATTTTTTTGGGATGAATTTTAGTTATCAAATTGTGAACAAGAACATGAAGTAAGGATATCGAGCGGAAGCACAGACATGGTTCGGTCGAATCATAAGAGTTGAGTCAGCTCATTACTGGCTAGGATCATAAACCACTTATTGCCATTCGCCTTACAATTAACAGACTTTAAAAAATTTAAGCCTTTCTATTATCTACTAGTTATTCAAGACTATCCTTGACAATAACCCACTCAACAATAATGCATTATTGCTACAAATAATTTCTTGCCTAATACGCCTTTCCACATGACACGCTTTTATCAGCAAGTATTTTGCTATAAAGTCACGTAAAACTCCTTGTCATAGATGATATGAATTTCTTCTTGCACCAGTTTGTAAATGCAGGTAGATTAGATATGAAGATTACGATTGCACATATGCACGTAATGTAAAGTTGGAGATGACTTCACTGTTACAACTTGATTACGTCTCTGAATGATCGGCAAAAATACAATAGTCAATAGTGCAGGCGGATCTGGCCCATGTTGGCTAGCTAGAATAGTTCACATTGAGATGGATCTCTCTGACTCTATTAGATGAAGTCTCCACAAATTTAGATCAAAACATATGCGCCGTCCTATATTTCCTCTCTTGCCCCTGAAAGAGCATTATTTGTAGCAAAAAAGAAAGAGCATGACTGTCGTATATATTTTTGCCTTGTACCTGCAAGAGTACATTTTTTTTTCAGAAATTGAAAGTTGAGAGCATGTTGATTAAGACACAAACCACACCTCAGCTCGTGCCCTCACGTTGTAAGGAGATCTACAAACACCAGTCGTGGGTGCCATTTATGCAAAATAAGCATCAAACTAGTACTATATCATGACAAATTTTCTCCCTTAGAATTGAGCTAAAGCATTAGCCCATTACTCTAACCTCCACAGAGGAGCCATGGCCACCCCATTCCGACTGCTCCCTCTTCTGATTGCTGTATGGTCTGTTTCCTTGCCGGCATCTTCCCTACCAATAGAAGCTTACACCAGCTACGTGTCGAGGGAGAAGCCCGCCCTGAACATCATAGACTCTTGCTGGCGCTCCAATCCTAAATGGGCTACCAATCGCCAAGCCCTAGCCAATTGTGCTGTGGGCTTCGGCAAGGCAGCATTAGGTGGGAAATATGGAAAGATCTACGTCGTGACTGATCCATCCGATGACCCCGTTAGCCCCAAGCCTGGCACCTTGCGCTTTGGAGTCATCCAAACAAAGCCTTTGTGGATCATCTTCAAAAGAAACATGGTCATCACACTGAAAAACGAGCTGATCATGAACAGCTTCAAGACCATAGATGGACGTGGGGTCAATGTGGAGATAGCATATGGGCCATGCATCACAATACAAGGGGTGAGCCACGTGATTATTCACGGGGTCAGCATCCACAATTGCCGGCCGGGAAAGGCTGGCCTGGTGCGCAGCACCCCGACCCACTTGGGCCAACGACAGGGCAGTGATGGCGACGCCATTAGTGTCTTTGCGTCTTCTCACGTTTGGATTGACCATTGCTCCTTGTCTAGCTGTGCCGATGGCCTTATAGATGTAATCCATGCTTCGAACTTCGTAACCATCTCCAACAACTACTTTACTCATCATGATAAGGCAAGTCTGTATCTAACTCACTATCTAGTGGTTGATTACAACAGCTTCGCATTTTTTTGCTCTGCGTCAAAAACCCCACGTACAACTTTGATTCATGCATGAGCTTAATGTATTTTTGCAGGTGATGCTGTTCGGGCACGCAGACAGCTTTGTAGCGGACAAGGCCATGCATGTTACGGTGGTGTTAAATCATTTTGGGCCGGGATGTGTGCAGAGGATGCCCAGGTGATGATGGTTCACTATTTAATATATATGATTATATTGTAATTGATTGATAATTAGGTTCCTGAATTAACAGAAGTATCGTTGGACGTGATTAAGCAGGGTTCGTTTCGGGTACGCTCATGTGGCCAACAATCGGTATGATGAGTGGCAGATGTATGCAATTGGCGGAAGTGCAAACCCAACAATCTTAAGCGAAGGCAACTACTTCATCGCACCAGATTATCGCAATTCTAAGCAGGTAAAACTCATTATTCGTGTTAATCAAAAGAGAACTGTGGACAAAGTGACAAAGGGACCTGACATGAGCTTTGCTTTCTCTTTTAATTCTTTGGCAGGTCACAAAGAGAGAGAGTGGTGGGTGGAAGAATTGGAAATGGAGGTCGTATAAGGATAAGTTCCTAAACGGGGCTTACTTCGTTCAGTCTGGATGGGGAAGTTGTGCTCTTGTTTACTCTCCGTTACAGAAGTTCACTGTTGCTCCAGTGGCAATGGTTCCTCTCCTCACAGCCCACGCTGGTCCTCTTACATGTGCTTATGGGAAACCATGTACATATTAGCACTACGGAAAAATTGGACATGTCTGCTAGATCTATCTTAACAATGAAAACATACACGATAAAGCAGAGTGGGTGGACTGAGAAAGCAAAAAATATCTAACATTGGAATACTTTTCCGTAATTTTTGGGTTTTGATTGTCTTTACACTTGAAGAAGATATGCTTATAAAAAGTCGATTGGTCATTCTGCTCTCCGCTGGTCATGTGGGCACCTCTTTGTACTATGTTAAGTTCAAAATTCAGACTATTGTAAACAAGAAAAATTTAAAGTTCAAACGCATCATCAAATACTCTTAATAAACCTAGATAATACTATTACTATTAAGGGAACTAAATCCCAATCTGAGATTCTCTGTAATATTCTCTCATGATCTACTCCCAATCTGGGATCCTCTGTAATATTCTCACATGATCTACAGGGATTCACCCCGGATTTGTCTCCATGGGTCTTCCCTATAAATACTGTACACAACACAGGTCTTTATATCATTGAAAATTCTCTTTGTTTTCATGGTATCAGGAGCCAGACCAGGCTAACGCCTAACACAACGTGCGCCATTCGTTTTTTTCCCGTTTCTCCCCTCACTCTCTGTCCCATCACCCTCGGTCCTCGAGCCCATCACCTTCCTCGAGACCACCCTTCCCTTCCCATTCCTCTCCCTCATCTCCCTCACTCCTGTGTTTTCACTATTCCTCACCGCCGGCTACTCTCCTCCGGCCATCGCTAACCTCGTCGCCGTTCGCTTCTCTATTCGCCGGTTGCTAGCCTCGTCGCCGGCTACTTCCCCAGTCCGCTCGCCGTCGTCCACAGCCCCTTCTCCCCTCGCCCTGCTCCGTGTCTTCCCCCTTGCTCCGTCGCCCTGTCGTCCAGTCGCCTCTCCCTCTCCGCCTCACTTCTTTCCGATCGTCTCCCCGACCCACCACTTCCTCCGGCCACATTCACACACAACAAAAAAAAACCTACCTTTCCTCCTACAGTCGCCTCGCCGGCTCGTCCTCCTCCTTCCCATGGATCACCCTCCCACCGCGGCCGATTTCCTCCAATCAGTTCCCACCTCGATAAAATTCATCGTCTCCAACCTGTCCAGCCTGATCACCGTCCGCCTCGACGACTCCAACTTCCTGGTCTGGCGCACGACCACCGCCTCCGTCTTGGCCGCCTACCATCTCCTCCCCTATGTCAACGGCTCTCTGCCATGCCCCTCGTCGGCCGACTCATCTGCTCGCCCCTCTTACTCAGAATGGCTCGCCACAGATCATCACCTTCTGGTCTTTCTCCGCGCCACCATCGAGCCGCAGCTCGTTCGTCACTTCCTCACTCACAAAACTGCCGCTGCACTGTGGAACGCCGTCGCTACTCGGTACCTGTCAGCTTCTCCGGCAGCGGTCATCCATCTCATGGGTGAGCTCCGCCAGTGTCGCTTTGGCTCCACCGGGATGGCGGCCTATCTTGACCAGCTCCGGCAGTTGGTCGACCAACTGGCTGCCGTTGGAGTTCTGCTCAACGATGCTGACTTGCTCCACCAGACGCTCGCCAGCCTTCCTCCAGACTACGCAGCCTTCGCCGCTGGAATTCGTGCCCGTGGCGCCCTCGTCCCCGTTGCTGAACTGTGGAACCTCCTCCTCGCCGAGGAAGCCGCTCTCAAACTCCAACAAACTGCCCCCGCCGGACCGCCGCTCGCACATCCTATGGCACTTCACGTCGCCACTGTCAACTCCACTTCCGTCCCCAGCCCACATGCCCTCCTGGGTCCTCTCACAGCGGCCCTAAGTCAACTCCTCCTCGGCCCTCACTCGGGTGCCCCTCCGGCCACCACGGCCCCCTCACCGGCTACTGCCTATGTAGCTCAGGGACTCCTCCCCACTCCCCCTGTAACACCCTATCGCCCTCCCCGCCCCAATCTTCGCCGCGGGGGGTGGGGGTTACCCGCGACACGGCCGTGGATGTGGTGGATTCCGTCCCCCTCGCCACTCCTGCCAAATATGTGGGTCCTTTGACCATAGTGCCCCAAAATGTGGTGCCCGCTACAACGCCTCCTACATGGGTCCAAACGGGAACCGTGCCGTTGCCATGACCGCGCAAGCAAATGGTGGGGCTCAATGCCCCTCAAACTGGCTACTCGATTCCGGTGCAAGCAAACACATTACCCCGGATGCGACCCAACTCACTTCCCCCTCTCCCTACCCTAGCCCTCCTTATGTCAACATAGGTAACGGTAAATCCCTCCCTGTCTCCTCTACCGGAAGCTCCTCCCTAACTCTCCCCCACTCTAAACTCCACCTTTCTACCGTCCTCCACACTCCCTCCATTGCTCACAACCTTCTCTCTGTCCACAAACTTGCACGTGACAATGATTGCTCCCTAACCTTCTCTGCCTCTGATGTGTCTATCCAGGATAACAAGACTGGTTACCTCCTCTATCGCGGTCCAAGTCAGAATGGCGTCTACCCCCTCTCTACTACAATCCCAAGTGCCTTCACTGCTACTACCTCCTCCTCCACCATCTGGCATCAACGACTCGGACACCCAGCCTCCACCACTTTTCAGACCATTGTTTCCTCATTTCCTTTCCATGTTTCCAAAATAAAACACTTAGAGTGTAATAGTTGTCATGTTAGCAAATCACATAAATTGCCCTTTTCAAAATCTCATCGCTCCACCACTCGTCCTCTCCAACTCATTCACCCCGATCTCTGGGGACCATCTCCCGTCACCTCTTTTCTTGGCTATCGATACTACATCATCTTTATAGATGACTTCACACGCTATACTTGGCTTTACCCCCTCAAACTCAAGTCTGATGCCTTTGCCACCTTCCTTACCTTCCAATCCATGGCTGAAAATGCATTCCCCCATCGTATCACCACCTTCCGTTCTGACAACGGCCGTGAATTTGTCAATTCCCATTTCACCTCTCACTTCCACACCCACGGGATCACTCATCAATTCTCTTGCCCTCATACACCTGAACAAAATGGGGTCGCTGAACGCAAACATCGCCACATTATTGAAACCACCCTTACCCTACTCACTTCCACCCACTTGCCTCCCACCTATTGGGTCGATGTCGTCTGTACCGCCACCTACCTCATTAATATGCTTCCCTCCCCCATCCTCCATCATGCCTCCCCCTACCAACTACTTCATAATACCCCACCCGACTACTCTCACCTCCGCGTCTTTGGCTGTCGATGCTACCCATGGACTCGCCCCTACTCCCAACACAAATTAGAAATCCGGTCCGTCCCTTGTGTCTTCATCGGCTACTGTCCCACTACCAAAGGCTATAGGTGCCTCGACCCTTCTACTCACCGCGTTTACATCTCTCGTCATGTCCGCTTCATTGAACATGACTTCCCCTTCCGCTCTCACTCCCCACTACCACCACCCCCCTCCTCCCCCCTTCTTTTCCCCCCATCCTCTACCACCGGTACCTCCCTCTCACCCCTCTTCATCTTCCTCATCCTCCCATCACATCCCATCCCCTCCCCCTCACCCTCCCCTTGACTCCTCACCTCTACCCCCTGTCTCCCCTACCCCCATCAATCCTTCCCCTGTCCCTACTCACCACATGATTACTCGCAGCAAAGCCGGCATCTTCTGTCCTCGCATCCCTCTTTCTCTCACCACCCAAACCCCCCTGAAACAGAACCTACCTCCTACCGCCTTGCCGCTCAGTTCCCAGAATGGTGTGTTGCCATGCGCTCTGAGTATAATGCCCTCATCAATCAAGGCACCTGGAGCCTCGTCCCACCCCCACCCAACTCCAACATCATTGGATGTCGATGGAACTATAAGATCAAGCGTGGCCCTGATGGTACCATTTCCAGATACAAGGCTCGCCTGGTTGCCAAAGGCTTTACTCAGGAAGAAGGTCATAACTATCATGAGACTTTTAGCCCAGTGGTCAAACCTTATACCATCCGCATTGTCCTCAGCCTTGCTCTTTCCCATGCTTGGGCCATCAAACAACTCGATGTCTCTAATGCTTTTCTTCATGGCACCATTTCTGAGGAACTCTACATGGCCCAACCCCCTGGCTTCATTGACCCCTCCCACCCTCACCATGTCTGTCACCTTCATAAAGCCCTCTATGGTCTCAAACAAGCCCCTCGCCAATGGTACGCCAAACTTTCCTCCTACTTAACCCATCTTGGCTTTCGGTCATGCCACGCCGACACATCCCTCTTCCTTCACCAACAAGGCTCCCAAGTCACTATCCTTGTCGTTTATGTCGATGATATTCTAATAACTGGCTCTCATGCTCCCTTCCTGGACCACATTATCTCTCTTCTTGGTCGTGCCTTTGCCGTCAAAGACCTGGGTCCCCTTCACCACTTTCTCGGTATTGAATTCACCACCACCCCAAATGGCCTCTTCCTCTCTCAAGCACACTATGCTCGCGACATTCTCCATCGTGCCCAAATGGATCACTGCAAACCAACACCCACCCCTACCGGCCACAAACGACCCCCCACCGACCCCCTATTTCCTGACCCATCCCACTACAAAAGCATTGTCGGTGCCCTCCAATACCTTACAAACACCCGCCCCGACATTGCCTATGCCGTGAACTATGTCTGCCAACATATGCATAACCCCACCATTACACACTATATGGCTGTTAAGCGGATCCTCAGGTATCTTCAAGGCACTCTGTCCTGTGGTCTTCTCTTCCAACCCGGAGCCTCTACTCTTACTGCCTACTCCGACTCTGACTGGGCCGGCGACCCCCTTGATCGAAGGTCCGTCACTGGATACTGCGTCTTCATGGGCCCCAACCTTATCATTTGGAAATCTAAAAAGCAAGCCACAGTTTCCCGCTCCTCCACTGAAGCAGAGTATCGTGCGCTCTCCTCCACAGCCACCGAAATTGTCTGGGCCTCTATGGTTCTCAACTTTCTAGGCATCTCGCCTCCTCGCATGCCAACACTATTGTGTGACCATTGCCCTCACCGCCAACCCAGTCTTCCACGCTCGCACCAAACACATTGAGATTGATCATCACTATATTCGGGAACAAGTTCTCGCTGGCCACATGGAGGTTCGCCATGTCTCATCTAAAGATCAACTTGCAGACATACTTACCAAGCCGCTGCCCATCGCTCAATTTCAGTCTCTCACTACCAAACTCACGGCTACTCACCCGCCCTGAGTTTGCAGGGGTGTATTAAGGGAACTAAATCCCAATCTGAGATTCTCTGTAATATTCTCTCATGATCTACTCCCAATCTGGGATCCTCTGTAATATTCTCACATGATCTACAGGGATTCACCCCGGATTTGTCTCCATGGGTCTTCCTATAAATACTGTACACAACACAGGTCTTTATATCATTGAAAATTCTCTTTGTTTTCAATTACTTTATTACAAGAACGACGCAAGAGAGATCAATCTAAGCAAGAAATGAAAATGTCCAAGTAGGCTTTGTAATGGAGCTGTTTAAAGTTTTTCCTATAGACTCCACATGGAATTCGTTTAACCCTTGAGTTTCTAGAGACAGAAAAATAGTTCCTAAACCATGAAAATGAACCAGTCAAAAGATTGCTTGTTTTGCTTTCATTTAGAAAACCATATTCTCATTGCTTTGAACACCACATGTCACAACTCCTTTAGGCCTCAACTTTTTCCAATACCAAACCCCTGCTCCAAAGCCAACTGCAGCTAGCGAAAGGGCCGTTATTCCTGATTAAAAGTATACTAGTGTCTTGTGGAAGACGGTTGGCACTACCAAGCCTTACGGTCAGGTGTAGGAGTATAGGATTCGGATTGATTTTTAGATTCCAGTGACTACCAGTAGATTCCAGTGTTGGGATTACATGAGAGGTGGAGGCACTTGTGGATTTGATACTGTGTCTCAGAACTTCTTGTGCCTCTGCAAGGAAGAGAATGTGACTACTTACTGCACATGCATGATTTACTAACTAATATGGTTCTCTTCAATCATTCGATTCAAACTTTGTTATGGGTCATTAGCTTTTGTGGTTCTCATTACATTTATTGATGTTTTGATGAATAGAATCTATGGTGTGGTAATGGCAGATAGTAATTTGAGTGAGTTCTGTCATTCCTCCCTCTTTTTTTTATCACGGCCAACCTCACGTGTTAGTATGGTGAAAGGAAATAAAATGTGGGGCCTACAACATTTACATGAGGGGCGAGGTGGCTATGAAAATAAAGTGGGAGAATAAGCATTTTTCAATTTGAGTAGGCACTAGAGCTGGGTCAGAGTGTTTGCAGGTACGGTTCGGGAATTCACATAATAAGAAAAGAATGGCTTAATGTGACTTAGGTAAATTTGTTAGTTATTAATAAAAACAAAATTTCATAAGTATATAACAACTTACACATCCTAAATCTAAAGAACTTAATCAGGAAATAAATCAACTAAATCTCAAATCAATAGGATTACAATTAGAAAAATATATAGAGATAATTAAGTATCTCTTAGCAAGATAATTTGACCTTCAATTGCATGATTCAAGCTAAATCAAATCATAACACCTCCCTCAAGTTGGAGCATGTATATCAAGAATGCTCAACTTGCTTATTAAGTTATTGAAGATATTTCTTCTTAAAGCTTTTGTGAAGACATCATCTACACATTTAACTTGGCAATTGAATTGAATTTTTACAAATGTGATGAATGATTTTAGCAAACCTTGAGTTTCATGTTTGAATTTCATAAAAAATATCTATGTGAACCGAGTATAATCATCAACAATAGTTAAAATATAATGTGCACCCCTATGAGTTGTAATACGATAAGGTTCCCAAATATCACAATGAATAAGATCAAAAGAGTGCTTAGTTTGAATTGATCTCAAAGGAAATGACAATCTAGTTTATTTTTTAAAGGACAAACTTCACATGAATGCTAAGAATGAAATATAAAAGAAGGAATTATTTTACTCAGATATTGAGATTGAGCTTTGGAAGGATGTCCCAGCCGCTTATGCCAAATAATAGTAGATGGAGCAGAGACATGATAAGTTACTAGTGATAATAATGATGATAACTTTGAGTGTGGCACAAGATAGTACAACCCCTTGTACTGCTTCCCCAGACCAATCATCCTCTTCGAAGCTAGGTCCTGCAATATACAAAAAATGGAAAAAAATTGGACTAGACAATTTAGGTCAGATGTGAGTGAGACTACCAGAAAGAAGATTGACATGAAAGGAAGGAACACAAAGAACATCTTTAACATGTAAGTTATGTGAAAGATGAGCAGAATCAACACCCATGATCTTACAATGAGAGCCATTTAATAAAGAAACTTGAGAAAATATAGGAGTGTCACTGGTTATTGAATGTACTATATGATTTGTAGCACCACTATCAATAATCCAGTTAACTGATTTGGAATGTTGTAAAGTGGATGATGAACAAAAATGAGTGAAAATACCTGTATAATTTGCATAATGAGGGCGTTTACCATTTCGGAAGGAAGCCTATATTTAAAAAAACTCCTCATGGGTGAATTACAGTGGCTAATCAAGTGTTGTCTTGGTTATAACATAAGATGACTCAATGCTTGTTTGATTTGCTACAACTTTCTGGTTTCGATTTGGAGGTTGAACATCATTTTCATGAAGCTTATGACCAACAGGAAAGTTAATCAAATAGTAGCATCATTCCACTATATGAGTGGTGCCATCACAATAAGTGTATAAAAGAGACTTCCTAGACCCTTATGTTTTTTAGGAAGAAGAAATTAATTGACGAGAACCTTGTTGCTTGGAATTGGGTTGAGTTTTGACACTCATAGCATGAATTTGGTCAGCTCCCTTGTGTTCAATTAATCCTCATTGTTTTTTTTCTTTACAGAGAAGTGAATAAGATTTCTTGACAGTTGGTAAAGGCTACATCAACATAATTTTCCCTCTCACGATAGAATAAAACTCGTTCAATCCCATAAAAACCTAGCCTAGCTTGACTCTTTCTTCCTTATCATTTAGATGTTTCAGTCCTCCACAAGTAAAGGTAATGGATGGACTACAGATCTTTAACCCATCCTACAATGTCTTCAACTTAGTATAATAAGTGAAGATGGAGTCTTGAATTTGTTTCAACTCAATAATGGATTGTTGAGTTTGATAATGATGAGAAAAATCACCTTGTGAGAAATATTTATGCAAATCTATCCAGATTTCAGAGGGAGTTTTCACATAGAGAACGTTGTTGGCAAAATCTTGACTCAATGAGTAGAAGATCTAAGAGAGGACCATATCATTGCAGCAATGTCATGCTTGATGTTTAGGATTAGTCTCACTTGCTGTAGGCATGGTTCATTTGATGAATCCCAATTTGTTTTTGGCACTAAGATTCACCAACATCAATCTTCTCCACATAACATAATTTGTTCCATCTAAAATTTTTGGAACAAGAGTCATCCTTGGATGATTAGTGGCATGAATAAATAAGGGATCAGGTGGATCTATAGTTAGGGTAGACATGGTGTAATCAATAAGCTTTTAAGTTCATTGACTAGCACCAAAATTTGTGTTTAGACTGATATGGATGACACTATTAGAATCAGTATCCTTCACAAAAATATTGTGGAAGCTTTTGCAGAAACATTAGGATCAACGCTATGATACCATAATAAACAAAAAAAATGTGGAGAAAGTTTTATGTATATTTCTATGTGTTTGAAAAATAAGTTACATGAGTATATAACAACTTACAAATCTTCAATCTAAGGAACTTAATCAAGAAACAGATCAACTAAATCTCAAATTAGTGGGATTACAATTAAATCTTAAATCAATAGGATTATAATTAGAAAATATATGAAGATAATTAAGTATCTCTTAATAAGATACTTTGACCTTCAATTGCGTTATTCAAGCTAAATCAAATCGTAACACTCTCACTAAAGCTGTCGGGCAATTTGGCGGGTTTCGACAGAGATAGCTCGAGCTATCATTGCCAGCCCACTTTGGTCCGGGAATCTATGGTAGAATTTTGGCTTGGGCTGGACGATAACATAGCGAGGGATGCGGTCGAAGAAGAGATGGTCATTCTGCGAGGAGAGTGAGAAGCGGATGCTGGTGTCTAGGCTGAATGGTCTGGTCGACCAAAACCTAACGCCGTCAATGCAGGACCACATGAATGGATCAACGAGGACAATGTCGGGGTTGACGTAGCTTATGGACCGGATCAGGTATCTTCCGGACAGAATTCAGAGCTCTAGTGTGGTGGTGTTTGAGCAGAGAAGGAGGCTCCAGTAGTACAAGCTGCCACAACCATCATCGATGCCGAAGGGGTAGTTAATCAGGATGCTGCCTCCTGAGGTTTTGCAGAAGTTGAACAGAGTTGCGCCGTCATGGAGTAATGTAAGGAAGCGGAGGAAGGAGACGAGTGAGTGTATGGTGGATGGTCTGGTTTGAAGAAAGAGAAAAGCCGCCATTCAGGGGTTATGGGGAGAACAATGTTCGAGACAAAGATATATCAAGGCTTACTTTTGGAAGAGGGTGACTTAAAGGGTGTTATTGTTGTATATGTATGTTGATTTATTCTTGGCTTTTGCTTTCGCTTTTGCTTTCTAGTGGAAAGAAGGCTGCTAAAGCAAAGCAAAGAAGTATATAGTAAATTTACTACATCATTAATACTCCTACTCAATACTAGATTAGACTAAAACGCCTCCTGGTAATTGTTGTTGCCATAAAAAGGGAAGCTCCTTTATGTACTACAATGGCAGCATATACATGCAAGAGATACAAAGTAAATGTAAGAAAGAATTCATTACTCTAGTCAAGGTTATTGCTGATGAATTCACTTCCTTTTCTCTAGTCGGGATTAGATATGTATACATATAATAAATCTGAGAAAATCATCAAATAAAAAATGTGAAAAAATATTTCCGTGAGACCAAGTCCCATCACGATAGCCTTAGGATGGCAATATAGAAATCTAACCTTAACACCCTATGAATCTAACCTTAACACCCTATGTACTATGGTCACCGTTGTGCCCACAGCTCTAATGTAAGTTTGATTTTTATTTGTTTATGCCCATGTTTTATTAATGAAGACGATTTACATGAGATCGTTCTCACATAAAGAGCATGAGCCAATCTTTTGGGTCGTTGGATTCTAATCTGATAGTGAGTATCAAATCAGTGGGTAAGTGAGTGTGTCTGTCACACTCCAAATTTCCAGACCTCGATTAGAGTGCGAAAGCAACCAATCACAGACAACCAGGAGGTGAGAAACTCGGGGAGTGACCGAATACTCGATCGATCTCAACCCAATTATCAAATTGAAATATACATGATCAATATGACGGAATAACATCCAAATATCCAATCTTAACATAGCATTACCAAAAGAAACTACTTAACCTATTACAACAATCAAATAATCAATAATCCAAGTATCAGGTTCCTGACACACAAACCATCCAGTCTAATAAAAGCAATCATAAATAAAATTTAAAAGAGCCTTCTACTCCAAACTTCAGCCGTCCAAAGCAGCTCCAGCAATTTACTTGCTTAGCTTCACTCCCTTTTTATTCCTGCATCAGAGGATGCGTGAGTATTCCGAAGGAAATACCCAGTAGGATGCCAAAACCCCCACAGATAAAAGGAATGAAAAAAATGCACAGACATCACGTTCTAGTGAAGTATTGTTCTAATGAAGTATTTCAAAGTTCAACAGAATCAGGAATTGGAAATACAGTGTTTACCTTACCTGAATATCAACCATACTCAAAGACAATAACAGTTCATGGTATGGATAGAATAATCATTCGAGACTCTGAACGTTCATCACATAAGGAGAAAATAACAATATGTTTAGACTCCAAACAACCATTGCGTAAGGAGACGTCAACTTCTGCTCTCAAATCAGTCCACTTCCCCAATGGAGTTCTATACCAGAATATCCTAGAAGTTCTTCAGAGGAACCCGACCATGCATCTAGGGATGCTGGCCCCATTGGTGCTTACGAGCATAACGGGCAGAGACTGCAGACCTTCCGTAACATCATACAATCTAATAACGTACATGTGCCTTCATCGGCTAAACTACAGAGGTTCATAATAAATCGGAGATCACTATGGATCTAGTAATGACTCGTGAGCATACTATGATTTTCACCTCGGAGAGTTTCCATCAATAACCCTTAGTGGAATAAAACAGTTTTCAGGGAACTGAATGTCAATTTACAACGACAAAGGTTATATCAAAATCACTCGATATTCTCAACTTTCAAGGATTGACTCTCATAGGAGTACCAATGAGATTTTAATATCTCAATTAGTAATCAACTCATTAGAAGAATGATGAATAGAAATTCTCCATCAACAGTTGACTCACCAATGAAGTAACATGAAGACAGTTCATTCTTGAACCTCAATCAACTCGTATGAGATATAACAATAGATTTAACTTATCCAATATATTCTCTATGCATAGCCCTAAGACGAACGAGAACAATCTCATTTTAACTTTTCCTTTATTAATCTACATTCTACCCCAGTCATGTCTCTGGCCGATAATGGGGTGGCTTAACATCAAAATGGGGTTTAAAAATTACTTATCCACAAAACAACAGAAGCATGGCATTACTGGCCGCAACTAAAACTGTCGCTTGCAGAGCCACCGCCCTCATCCGCTCTCACTCCACCATAGCCACCGGCCGGACCGCCGTCATTCGCTCCATGACAAACTCTGCAACCTCCCCCTTCCAGAAGTTCCAAATTCAACGAGATGACAACACTGTAAGTTTCATTTGCATGGCGTATATCCGATTCGATTCCTGAAATCAATTCTGCAGATCGTGTGTTCTTTCCCTTCATTTCTTCTATATTCATGTTCCCTTTTAGGTATTTGATGCGTATGTGGTCGGGAAGGAAAATGCGCCGGGCATAGTGGTGTTGCAGGAGTGGTGGGGCGTTGATTAGGAGATGAAAAACCACGCCTTGAACATCTCTGGCCTCCAAACCTGGATACAGAGCTCTCATCCCAGAGTTTGCGATTACTCTTCACCTTTTCTTGTTAATGTTTTTTTTCGAATATATGGTTCTACCAACAATGTGGTTTTGTGATTGAAGTTTGTATCGAGGGAAGATCGGGCTTGATGTCGCTGAGGCGCAGCATTTGATGGACGGGCTTGACTGGCCGGGCTGGGCTTTTTACATATTCCCTGGCGCCAACTATGATATTCTCATATTACTTGGTTTTTCTCGTGACTTCTCATATGACCTGGAATCGGCACCTAGAGTACCTAAAATGCCCTTCTCTTACGTTTTCTATACATTTTGTACCCGAAATGCTTCATTCTTCCCAAAATTAGCGATTTACAAGATCATCAAGTTGGGAAGAAGACATTTCGGTAAAGATCCATCCATAGTCGAGGTTAAAACCATCACCGGCGTCGTCCAACCCGAAAAATTGTAAAAACAGCGAGAAAGATGAAAAAAATCTGTGATGAAGGGATTTTGATGTAAGAGCACTGGGAAAGCCCTCCCAACTACAAAAATTAAGATCTATATGTAAAGAAACACAAATAAAGATCACCCATTAGTGTTCGACCGCTCCTGGACATGAAATAAAAGGATAAAAATGGGCAAAAACGTAAAATACTTATCGGTTGGCTACAAGTTCAATGTATATATCCTTCTGTGATCTTAATGAAGTAGAAGAGGAGGAAAAATAAGAAAGAACGCAAAAAAATGGACAAAAACGGATGAAAAATAAGCAAGTTATGACATTTTGAAAATTATCATTTATCGTGTTGTCGACGACACGACTTGATTCAAGTCATGTATTATGTGACACGACTCGAATCCAAGCCATGTTATATGCAACTCGACTTAATCTAAGTCGTGTTGCATATAACACGACTTGGATTCAAGTCGTGTCACATAGTACACGACTTGAATCAAGTCGTATGGTCGACAACACAATAAATGGGCAATTTTTAAAATGTCATAACTTGCTCATTTTTTATCCGTTTTTGCTCTTTTTTTTCGTTCTTCCTTATTTTTCCTTCTATTCCACCTCAATAAGATATAGGATAGAAAAAGAAGAAAAAATAAGAAGAAAGAATAAAGTAAAATGATAAAAATGGGCAAAAGTATAAAATACTCATCGGCAAGCGACAAGCTCAATTTATATATCTTACTAATGAGGTGGAAGAAGAGGAAAAATAAGAAAGAACGAAAAAAAATAGGCAAAAACGGGTGAAAAATGAGCAAGTTATGATATTTTTAAAATTGTCATTTTATCGTGTTATATGCAACACGATAAATGCTCAAATCGTGTGGTCGACAACACTATAAATTGGGAATTTTAAAAATGTCATAATTTGCTCATTTTTTATCTATTTTTGCCCATTTTTTTCGTTCTTCATTATTTTTCCTCCTCTCCCACCTCATTAGTATCACAGAAAGATATATAAATTGAACTTGTCGCTCGCCGACGAGTATTTACGCTTTTGCCCATTTTTATCATTTTACTTTCTTCTTTTTTATTATTTTTTCTTCTTTTTCCATCCTATATCTTATTGAGGTGGAAGAGAAGAAAAAATAAAGAAGAACGAAAAAAAATGGGCAAAAACGGATAAAAAATGAGCAAGTTATGACATTTTGAAAATTATCCATTTTTCGTGTTGTCGACAACACGACTTGATTCAAGTCGTGTACTATATGACACGACTTGAATCTAAGTCATGTTATATGCAACACGACTTGGATTAAGTCGTGTTGCATATAACATGACTTGGATTCAAGTCGTGTCACATAATACACGATTGTCGTCGACAACACGATAAATGACAATTTTCAAAATATCATAACTTGCTCATTTTTCATCCGTTTTTTTCCCATTTTTTTTGCGTTATTCTTTATTTTTCCTCCTCTTCTACTTCATTAGGATCACAAAAAGATATATACATTGAACTTGTCACTCGCCGACGAGTATTTCACGTTGTTGCCCATTTTTATCCTTTTATTTCATGTCCAGGAGCGGTCGAACACTAATGGGTGATCTTTATTTGTGTTTCTTTACATGTAGATCTTAATTTTTGTAGTTGGGAGGGTTTTTTCGCTGCTCTTATATCAAAATCCCTTCATCACAGATTTTTTTCATCTTTCCCGCTGTTTTTACAATTTTTCGACATAAATTTTTTTTTTCGGGTTGGACAGCGCTGGCGATGGTTTGAACCTCAATTATGGATGGATCTTTGCCGAAATGTCTTCTTCCCCAACTTGATGATCTTGTAAATCGCTAATTTTGGGAAGAATGATGCATTTCGGGTACAAAATGCATAGAAAACGTAAGAGAAGGGCATTTTCGGTACTCTAGGTGTCGATTCCAGGTCATATGAGAAGTCACGAGAAAAACCAGGTAATATAAGAATATCATAGTTGGTGCCAGGTAATATGTAAAAAGCCCGGCCGGGCTCCATTAAGGACATTAGCGCTTCGATCAAGTGGCTTAAAAAAAATGGGTCTCAGAAGGTGCTTGTTAGATTTCAATTATTTGTCTAGTAATTTTATTTCGTATTTCATAGTTCTCTAGTGTGGACTATTGACAGTGAGGCTCCATAATAACATTTTACAACGCCAGTTCGAGTGTTTTTATGTTGGTGTTACCTAATTTTTTAATTGAGTTGTGAATTTCTGAATTGTATGTCAGACAGGTCTTGATACGATTGTGTGTCACTTCTTTGAAACTAAATATTAATAAATTAATGTTATGCGCGTAATCACTATAAAATTTTGCAACTTCTCTTTCAAATTTCCCTTCTCTAGTATATGAAACTGTGAAATGTGAGAGAGCTACACTAGATTAGACAAGCATTTCGCAGGGCAGTATAGTTATGCACCATTTATATTGTTTGGTGACTTGATGGAGTACCTATATAACTAGTCAATTTGAGTATGTTTTGTAGGTTTTCCTGCTTCCTAAACTGCGAGGCCTTTTTCTTGTTTGCTTAACCATGTGGTTTTATCTCTCAAGGTTGGTGTAACGGGATATTGCATGGGTGGCGCCTTGTCCATTGCTAGTTCTGTTTTGATCCCTGAAGTTGATGCTGTTGTGGCCTGTGTTTGTGTGCGTGTGAGCGCACGCATGTGTATGTGATTTGTTTTTTATTTTGACAACAACCACCCGTAGGTAGTGGAACTATCCACGCCTAGGAACCTAAACCCTACCCCAAGCTGCAGATGCCCTGGTCTCAGATCAAACCTAGAACTCTCCTGTCAAAGTAGAGTGTTACTACCACGCCAATGGGGTTTTGGGCATCTTATTGTGTCGTCCTATTGAGTGCTTGGTGTCCCATCTTTTATTATAAAAATCAAGCTATTTCTTCAAAATCATGTGTATTCTCAATGTCAAGCCAACAAGATGGTCGGAAGGAAAAAGAAGCCCCTTTCAAGAAGAAGACTGATGGCGCAACATCACAAGTGGCATAAAATTCTTCTCCTTCCCGTTTAAAGATTGAGAAAATTATGATTACGAACTTCTCATGTGAGAGATGTTCTTATATCTTATGATTTTCGGATTTTTTGTGGATGAATGTGAAGAACCCAAAGATGTGCTGACTCGACAAATGCTAAGAGCAAAAAGTGAATGGCAATAGAAGAAAGAAGCAAAGGCACTCCATTCAATTCTACAAAAGCTTGCCAATACAAATTTTCCAAGAACCATCAAAACCATAAAAACAGTGAGGCTTGAGAAATTTTACAAAAAGAGTACACAAATAATTAAAGGTTAGTACTATTGAATTTCAATAGCTAACAAGGGATTTTGAGAATCGTAGAATGAAAGAGACGAAAATGTTGAGTGAAAATTTTCTTAGAAACATGAAAGTTGAGAATTAATAAACACCCTATATATGGAGAAAAATCTTAGTCATAAAAGAATAGAGGAGAAAATTTAAAAGGCAAAAACAGGCATTACTTCAATAATCTCCCTTTTGGTGTGTGCCTTTTTTGTCTTATGATACTTTTGTTTCTAGAATATTTGATTCTAGAGTCTAGGGAAATTGGAGAAGGGCAGAATTGTTGCGTCTTCTTCCTTCTTTTCGATGATGCTTTCTCCAAAATCTTGTCCACCATCTTTGATCACTATTTTTCGTCCATACGTGTTTATCCATTCACAGTTCCGATGACAAAAAAGTAATCATTCAACATATTCATCTCCAAGAGGGGACAATAAAAACGCAAAGCATTTACTTCCATCAGTAATTTTCAATTAATCAGAAGTCGGCATCCGACCTGATTATGATTTGGGTGTCAAGAATTTGATCTCCTTGGAGCCTTGTGGCATCTCCACATGCAAAGCTTACTCCCCGACTCCATCAATACTCCCTCTGTCCCACATTAAATGTCTGGATTGCAAATCCAACATGTTCAAAATTTAGTTCGTACATGAATTCCAATATAGAAAACTAATGTGGGATGGAAGGAATATTACTTTTCCAGGTGACCTGATTTGCTACTTTGGTCGTCGATTTGCAAACATGAATGACACAGTGTAATCATATGATTACAATGAATTTTTTTAAAATCAAAGCTGTAATACCGGAAATCTCACTTCTTTGGAGGTTGCCAATTTGCATAATAAGAAAATAAGTTAATTTCAAAGAACATGCAATATTTTACTATGGATTTTTAAGCCAGTTGTTTTATTTTACGATGGATTCTCATACTCTATGTAGTAGGGTTATGATGCCCACAGACTTGGTATGTCCTCACAATTTCTTTCTGCTTCATAAAACAAAAACGTTCAACATCCACGACAGAGAATGCGAACTTGCCTACGAATTGCCCAGGATACATATCGAGTACACCATGCATGCATGATACATGATTGCAGTCACGTTTCCGATTTAATAATGGTTAACCAAAATCTGAAAGGAAAACAAAAGCAAAGGCCTTCTATATATGGTAGTTTGCCTCGACACTACTCGATCAAAATAGGTCAGCCGCTGAGTCAGGCCATGCTCTACATGATAACGTTAATAAAGCTTGCTAATGGAAAGTTGTGCCACAAGTGAACCAACAGGATTAAAATAGGGAAGAAGAAGACATCCAAACTGGTGAATGCCCAATTGTGATTGGTAAAGAGAGGGAGCCGAATTTCCCAACGTCGTTGATTCATTGGCGTCTCCGAGTGGTCAAGCAGTGGACAAATCAGCTGCCAACGACCTAACCCAAATGTGGTGGACACCCCAAATGGCAGAAATAATTAAAAAAAAAAGATAGAGAGGGATACTTGTACGGCGAATACGGCGATAATCGGTGGATGACGCGGTCTTTCATGTGCTCCCTGGTCTTAGTTTAATGCGTCCAATTGAAATCATCTGTCCCTAAGTCAATCCCCGAATCTTACTTGTTTGGATCAATAAACTAGCAGAACAAGATCAGGAGAGAGCTGCCCAGAAGCTTCTCTCTCAGACGTGCAGACTGCAATCAGATGCCCATTAATTTGCGGCGGTTTTTGACGAAGAATTATTGGAGTCTTGTGTGAAAGGACAAGATTTGCATTACGGCTGATCAGGCTCACTCATGCTTTACTTCGTCCTAGGTTCTTACAAAATGTCTCTTTGTCATGACAGAACGATGGAAATGCCGTGCAGATGCAGACTGCTGCTCGCTGTGTGTTGGCATTCACACGTGGGTTTGAATGGAAAGGTACATCATTGAATTGCATTGAATTCGCTACAAGAAAAGTGTCGTTAGGTTCGGACTTTGGAAGGAGTCATGTTAACAAAAGAAAGATTTGGAAGAGAGACTGATTTATGTATTCACAAGCACCATTCAACTCTGCCCATTTATTGAACTTGAAATGATAACAAAAGAATGCAAAAATATTGGGTACCTTCCCTCCCGAAGATTCAAAGAACACAAAAAACAAAGCAAAATTAGAGATCTGCTAATTAATTGCAAATTTTCTCCTGGACTGCAAAAACTAATATGGAAAAAATAGAAGAGGAAAGGAAAACACATTGAATCAGCAAAGAAGCTGGGCCTGCTGATATTAATGATGATTTTTGCTTATTTGCTTGTGCTGTTACTAGCATTATTGTTATCAGCCACGGCCGTGGCGGAAGGGCTGCTTCCGGTGGCCTGGTTGACGCCACCGCCGCCAATGATGGAGGTGATAGCAGCTGCCAAGGCAGCGGTGAAATTTGGATCGGCCGTGATCGCTGCTGTGGCCGCGCTAACTGTATCGGCCAACGACGGGTGCTGCGCCTGCGATGGCGGTTGGTGGTGAACGAATCGTGCCGGATCGATGTTCGGGGAGAGCTGGAGCCCGGAGAACTTGGATTGATTGTAGAGAGACTGTCCAAATATCTGAGGCAAAGACGCGGCCTCTGTCAAGGCAAAGGCCTGAGACGGGCCCCCGGGGAACGGCACTGAGAACTGGGTGGGCGGCCTCTGGAACTGCAACGGGCTAGGCGTCTGGGTCAGGTCTAATGTCACTGTAGGAAATGGTGCAGAAGCTGAGATGGTGGCCATGGTGGATGAACATGGCAGGAGCGTCCTCGCCAAGAAGTTGGAGTTCATCAGACCGTCTGCGCTGGACATAGACCCGGACAGCAGCATGCTCGCTGCCGCAGACGTTGTCGACGCCATGGCCATGGCCGCCGGCGGGAGTGGATGGTTGTGGTTGCCCTCGTACGTCGTAATCAAAATTGAACGATCTTCTGCACATCTTTGGACCTGCATGACCATCGTTTTGTTACATGTTAGATTGCTGCTTGCTACCTGATTGATCCAATGCAATTGACATTAAATGTTAGAACTTACTTGTTTGCGGACTGGGCACCCGGCAGCCATGGTGCAACGATAGTAAGCTCGTGGGCATGGATTTCCCTTGGCCATTTTCTGTCCATACTTTCGCCATTGGCATCCATCAGTTATCTACATAGTTCACCAATCAATCACGATTAAGAACACAATTTAGAGACAAAAGGATAATTGGAACTGAATTAAGGATATTATTATAAGCGTAGTTCCATACCATGGGAGCTTCAGATCGAGCTCGAACGGAGACACGAGCCTTGCGCATGGTGGCCTCGGCAGACGACTGATCGACGCTCCTGGGAGGGCCCAGTTTGGGGGCCTTGTTAGGGGCCCAACCCTGGGACCCATGTTCAGGGCTCTCATCTCGGCCATCTCTGCTGTCTATCTTACCCTGATCAACGGAGCCAATCTCGTTACCAGTTTTGGCAACCTTGTGGGAGTGATGATGATACTCTTTGCAAACCACCTCCGCATTGTTGTGAGGCGATCCCGATCGGTCTCGGCTTCTTCCTTCGGACGACGACTGTGAAGCTTCGTCAGTCTCTGCTGTCGCCGCCGGGCCGAGATCCATGAACTGTCGTGGAACTATGTATCCTCCTCCGCCGCCGCCACGATCGGGCTGTTTATGGTCTTCAATATTTTCAGCCGGGCTCCGGTGGGAGTTCTGCGTCGGCTCAGTGTCCTTGTGGCTCTGCTGTTGCATCAAGGCCATGAGGTGCAACTGCAGCGTACTGTAGTTGTTGCTCACCTGAGTGAGCATGCCCCTCAGCCGCTGGTTCTCTTCGCTCATCCGGTTCATCTCCGCCTGAAGCACGGCTAGCTGCACCCCAATTCACATGAATTACGATAATTCGAACAACACTTTATGAATGAGATCTCGATTTATCATACTAATTAATCAGGCTGTGCTAATCATGTTCTCAGCTAGTACCTCATTCTTTTGCTTCTTCTCGTCTACGTTCGGGGAGATCCCGTCGTCCACAGTCGACTGGTCGCTGCCCGTATTCGCAGTTAGAAGGTTCAGGCCCGTCTGTTCAGGTGACTCAAACGTTCATATTTTTATGCCAACATAATATATGTATAAGACTAGCACATGATGGAATTTGCTTACATTGACATCGAGATTCAACTTCGCCGCGCCTGCATCGTCGCGGTGGTCCTCTTTCTTGACACCACCATTCTGGTCGGAGAAGAAATCCATCTCATCAACAACAGCTCTTTTCTCAGTGCCGCCGAGCTCGTCCCTACATTTGAGAATCACCGGAAACTGATCAGCGGCCGTGAACCGGCTCCCCGCACCCAACTCCATCCGGTCTCTCTTCCGCAGTGGCTTGAGGAAGGAGCTAGAGTTGTTCACAAAGTCAATACTGAGAAGCCCACCTCCTTTCTCCATAAAAATGAGATAAACAGGAAGGTGGTGGAGAGTGCTGAAGTCTTTTTCCGGTGGAAATGGCAAGGCATTTATAAAGGGCGGGGGAGGGAGAAGGAGGTCAGAAGGGAAGACTGTGAGATGGGCCTGGGCCCAACGGGAGTGGGCTTTGAAAACGGGTGGATGACATAAGGCAGTGCGTCAGGGAGTGAGACAGGTGGAGGGGAGGAGGCCACACGGCAAGGAGACGGCGGGGCACGGTGAGGTCAAGACGTTTTCCGATTGGGGCGCCGGGTTGTACGTGAGAGAGAGAGAGAGCCCAGTCAACGAACTTGACGGCATGGCTGCGACAACTGGGCCTCAGCTCCTCCCTTGTGGGGGACCATCTTGTTGTTTTGATCTGACTCCCCTCTTTCTCTCTCTAGACTTTTTTTTCTCTTTCTCTCTCTTCCGGCACGGCAGGGGCGTGACATTTTACTGATTCTTTCATTAGATTTCTTTTTTGCTATTTTGTTAGTATGTAGTAATTGATGATTGGGTCTACAGAGGCGACTCGAGGCTCTTTTTGGTAGGGTTTTTTGGTTCTCTGCTGATGCACCCCATTGCTTAAACAAGAACAGAACCATGAGTCATGACTGTTATTTAATTATGTATCAATCTTTTTATAAGATGGTTTGAACATTTGATTAGCGTTACCGACTTGTTGAGAAAGGAAGGACTAGTTCCCACTACCACCTCATTATTGGAATTGTTTTATGGCTTTCTTTAAGTAGAATTTGTTGGCAATTAATGTGTGGTTTTACTAATTGAACTACCATTCATTGTAAGTACTGTGGGGCGTAGACGATGTTAATACGGTACAGGAAAAGTAGGCATTAGTTATTGACTAAATAAGCTAGATCATGAACACCCGGTCACTTCGAAGTCTGTTATATATGGGTTTATGGAAGTGTTAAGACTTTTTAATTGTTTTTAGTTAGTTTATTATAGATGGATAATACTGGGATCAAATTAAAACTGCCGTAGAGGTGTGGACTTGGAGAGGCTGCAATCTGTCAAACAAGAGCTATTAGTCATCCCATAAATTTCGTTTGGCAAAATTTCTTGTCAAAACACAAAGGAAGCCCCAGTCAGCATTGCGTTACCTTCGCTTGTTTGGACCAAGTTGAACTTCATCTCTAACGTAGGATAGTTGTAGATAACCTTTTCTTCATTTACGGAAAGTATTGAGAATATGCCTAGAGTAACTCCGAGAGAGAGAGAGAGAGAGAGAGAGAGATTAGTTCTCAGGTAATCGAAATACACGTCGCAATTAACCTGATCTGCCGACAGATGTATGTTTCAAAGGGTGGGCATGCAGCGAAGCCCTAGCTGGGTAGAGTCTTGGACGTAGTCTTGGCTAGGATGGCTCGGGACTAGCTAGTAGCCTCCCCTGTTGCAAGAGTCAGCTAGGACTTGGTAAAACTTGAGTCCAGTCATCCAACTCCTACGATCACGAGTAACCTGGCAGACCTGCTACGAGTCTATCATGCAGGAAACGATTTATTTCTACCTTTTTTTTCTTTTTTTTTCTTTGATTTTTGTTTTTGAAGGTGCTGGAAACGATTTCTTGCGTTCATGTGCGCAATGCATTGCTGATGCTGATGCATGTATATCGTCGAAGGCAAAACTGTAGTTCTACTTTTCCCTGTATAGCTTTTAGAGAAAGCAGCCTGACTTCCTTGGTGGACTTAACCATGCATGCAAAGTAAAACACGTAACCCATACAACTTCTTTTATGTTCAGCTGCTGGCATCATATAACAATGCCATGTTAAATGACGCTTCCTACTCACCTCATGGTAATCCGTGAAAGATCTTTCATCAACGATACGGCTAGCCATGCATGAATGGACATGTTGGACAATCATTTTAAACCAAAAGCTTTGGCTTATGTCGAAGGGATTAAGTATAACGTTTATCAACGTTAATAAGTTTATTCTGAATTCCCTAACCACTATTCCATGCTGATCAAGGTCTGTTTCTGATTTTCTACAGTCTCATCCACCTCATAGCTCTTGAGATTTCTTTGACCCGCCATCTTTCTCATGGAAGCAAAAACGAAAGTAAACAGTTTAGTCTAATGTACGATCTTCCCGGTGATAACTACAGTCTGTTTTTCAAATTACATCTCCACATGTCCATGCACGCACTCGGAAAAGTATAACCTAAAAGTGCATATTTTACTAACGTAGTTAATTAATACTACACCATCTATCTGTCCCTGCAACACAAGTCTAACCTATGCACGTGATCCCAGGTTTTCAACAAACTTCGCTTCGTTTTCTGCAGCATCAGTTCAAAGTCTTAACTGTCTGAACTCCGAAGCATGAAACGAAGATAAACAATCAATCTGTACACGCCTATTGGCTTTTTTTTCGGTTGGATTCTCTTTCATCAAGCAACCTACAAGAAGTATCTTGAAGAATTAAAACAAGTGTGAGATAACATTTTAAAAGGGGCCCTAGTGATGAAAGATCATTCGGGGAGTCCGAGTACTGAGATTTATATAAATAGCCAAATTAACCTGGTCCTCGTGGGAAGGCTGGCTGCCAACCCAGAACGTGGAAAAGTGCTCTTTGAGGCATCCTCCTACCAACCTCTTCCTTTACCACTATTTAGACTTGTAGCCACCCCCCGTGATATATATGACGGTCAAATAAGGAAAGCCCTTGGACTTTAGACTTTGCGATTGTGATTCCAACCATGGCGGTGGTGCAGTCATGTAGGACCCATCAATCCACATTTTTCAAACTTACACTGTCAATTTCAAGTAGCGTGGTGCATAAAACAGACTAGAGATACTCGTCTAATCAAACATACAAAAAGTCAGTTAATTGTCGTATCTTCTGAATATCTTTCTCCCCTCTGTTCTTTCCAGGAACCAAGTTTAATATATATAACGAGTCCTGTAGCTTTCCACAATTCTCCTACTTGCAGAAATACAGAGAGGATATGTTAATATATCTTTCAAAACTTTGCATTATATTCACACTTTTAATCCACCGTCCAAACTTCAACCCACGACCCGTTGTCTAGGATATTATGTTTTCACACTGAATTGTATATAGATTGCATCGATGGATCAGCTCATCATCTACCTTGTCAACTAAACCGCAGACTCAGCCCAAGAACTAATCAACCTTGTCGTTCACCTTTTTTACGTTGGAGTCAGCGTGTTGAGACATGGTTCCCTCTCATTGAGTGTGATGCCGAGGCTTCCTCCTTTGTCTTCCTTATCTGCGTATGATAGGCCATTAGTTTATATCCAGTCGGTGGTCACCAGTTTTTATGTATGTCACTTTGATTAGGGACCAGGGAGACAACTGTAGCATGCATAATTGAGCATATGTGTATCGATCTTTATACTTTACGTGTTGGCATCGCGTAGTGGACTATGAACAGTAGTGACAATCAAAGTTGTGGTCCACCAGAGCTCTCTCACGTTTCAATGGAAATTACTCACCACAAATGGATAAACAATCAAAGGAGACACGAGGGACTAAGCGTGACCTCGCTATATTATGTTAAGGTCAGCCCAGTGTCACGCTTGTTTATTGCGTACGCCAGTGCTACACTTGGTTATATGATCACAATGTCATAAATGAGAAAGAAAAAACAATGAGCAAAGTAACATAAGTCGCATTTTGGGATGTGAACTTTAAACTTGCGTTAGTTACAGTTCAACATCAATTGATTGTGAAGTCCCTCCCATAGTAGCCCGCCTTGTGGACTAGATATAATTGTGTGCGAAGTCTCTCCCATAGTAGCAAGATATATGAACCCGTTAATCCCTGCCGTCGGGTTAACATCCAACAGCGCAGAAGAGGAGGCGAGCATGTTAAAAAAAACGTGCACCCTTGTATTATGGATCGCTCAATCAAAATCATGCACCCACGCATCTGGCGTGCATGCCCTAGCACATAGTCATGGGTTCATATATGATTGTGCAAATGGTGGTTAAATTGTTGGTGGGATGACGAGAATATTGCCTTTGAATCAGACTTACAACGGCTTACCTTAACTGGCATGTATGTTGTGTACACTTTACATGCCCTAAGGGATTAGCAGCGGGATACAGTGCTCTAAGAGACTGGTAGCCCTACCCCTTCTAGTCGGGTCCTAAGGACTCAACACCCTTTATTGTTAAAAAAAAGGCTGTTTAAGGCCTGACACCAGATCTATGACAACAATATCAACTTAAAAAGTCTTGAGTTTCCTTCGACCACAATCAGGAAGGAGTCGCACGATCAAGAAGCAGCCTAGTGTTTCTTGCCGACACCTGAAGGGCGATGACGAGTATATATGACCTGGAAATTAGCTAGGTTATTCATTTGTATGGCTTAATTCT
Organism: Houttuynia cordata; assembly: GCA_039654745.1. NCBI lineage: Eukaryota > Viridiplantae > Streptophyta > Magnoliopsida > Piperales > Saururaceae > Houttuynia > Houttuynia cordata. Next base: position 27,303,486 of record CM077507.1, on the reverse strand, counting down.
CTTTTGGACTATATTCGCTCCACATGTACAAAAGATTGAAAATTGGATCACGTGGAACATTGTGTTAAGGACTGAGAAGTAGGAAAGACAATATAAAAAGGGCTTCACCTAAAATGTTACCAGCCATGGTGGGAAGGAACCTAATATATCACAGCTTAGAGCAACTTAGCAGTAGATCAAGGTGAGTAGAAAAGATAGAGCTGTGGGACTATACGTTTCAAACTCCTAATGCTGCTCCAATTACGTCTCCTGGACTCTTTTCCACTTAAGGGGGGGGCGGCATCTTTTTAGGTAGGGAGATTGGTAGAATTTAGGGGAAAAGAATAAGTGGGTATTTAGCATGATGTTAGGCAATAGGCAGGGTGCAAATTTGCCCTGAACCTGGGTAGGGCCGTTACTACAGCAAAAGCAGCCCGGGGAAGTAGACAAGGGCCATACTGACTTCAAAACCCAGTTATCTAAGTGGACCAAGTCTGTAGTCGAAAATAAAAAATGGACTTACTAATTGGGCTTACGTGATATGGTCTAATCGGATTTAGGCCATTATGAGGAGCGGCTGGCTGGCACTTTTCTAGTTGACTACGTTGACTAAAATGCCGAAAACAACTCTTACAATTCTCCTTTCAAATTGGGCTCAAACAACAAGTTCGACTACCAAACTTTTAGCATTTTTTACTAAAAAATATATTCTCTATATTGATGTGGACAACAGAGATGAATCTTACTGAGAAGTGAGAGGACGATTGCACCTCTCAAATCTTCTCTTTGGTCTTGTATTGGACCCAACTCGGCTTAGTTGAATCCTATGGAAATTTTCAAAACTCAGCCTCACTAAAGACGAACTTCATATAGACCGTGTTATACCTTTTGAATGTCAAAATATGTCAGGATTGAATTCTAGCACTCTTGGTTCTTTGCTCCAAGCACAAGCGTTGATCCTGCAAGGTCTTCATGATTGATCTAAAAAAAAAGATAGCACAGTAAACCAACCAACATGGTGTTGGTGTGATGGGCAGGGTGCTGCCTCGAAGCAGAGGTCCTAACTTTGAACCCCACTATGTTAGCCACCCTCCATCGATTGGTGGCCCTGCCCCTTTTAGCAGGCCACTGACTTTTATCTTTTTTCATATGGTACAAGGCTTCAAAAAAAAATTCACCATAGAAGAACTACGCTAGCAACTGAGTAGAGTAGTTTAAAACATATAAAAAAAGATAAAAAATACTATATAAGAAACAAAAAGTGCTCACAAAAATCAATTGGTATTTAATGTTCCCTCCGTCCTATTTTAGATGTCTGAAAAATGTTGATTTTTCTTGGATAGTGGAAACCCCAACAAATGAAGGGAAGAAGAGGTTCAAAATGAAATTAGCCTTATGGAACATCTAAAAAGGACTGTCCTCTTTCCCAGATGGAGTATCTAAAATAGGATGGAGTATGTGCATATATCCATTCTCCCATTCGCATCTTGTTGATTGGTCAACCTGCACCCTTCTTTTCCGTTTCTCGTTTCCTTCAAACCAATGTTTTCAGACCTGGTTCGGTCATTGACCCGGTTTGGTGACCGGGTCGGGTCAACCGGTTTGGCCCGGTGGGTCGACCCAGATGACATCATAAATTTTATTTTGAATAGCAAAAGAAATACAAAAAAAAAAATTAGAAATCACATCTATGAGTTGGAAAATAGTTGCAGCAAGCAATTCTCCAATGTCCATAAAATAGTGCACGGAAGAGAAAAACACATAAAAACTACCCCCCATCTGCAACTACATGCAGATTCCATAGTTATAAAACCATTGCTACATTCAACTAATGGCTCATTCAAGTACCTTCTCAACACCTGATTAAGCTCAGATTGTACATTATCAACAGCTGACAATAAACTCTCTGCCGTCAGCCTAACAAGCTCCTGCACCAAGGGAAAAGGGGATCCAGTAGCTATTCCTAGCTCATTGATGGAAGGAAGAGGTTTTAAAGGCATTGCAGACATGAGACATGTGAGCTTCTTGGTTTTCTATTCTTAAAAGTTAAAACAGAACTAGTGCATGCTTGATGAAGTAATATTAGACTTCTGTACAGCAAACTGATTCCAGAATCCCGTTGATCTACAGTAGTAAAGTGCCTGACAGCCTGAGACATTTTTTCTTCAATTGATAAATAATGGCAGTACATTCTCGAATGCAATGGACTAACATCAAAAGTTCCAATTGTACTAGCATCATACTTCGTGTTCAGATCTGAAATAACATCAAAAGCTTCATAGATTTATGTAAATAAATGTCTTACTATAATTCTTCGTTTCTTTCTCATTACTATACTACGAAAATAAATTTCAGTGTACAACTGCATGCTTTGCAACCAGATGTGTAGCAGCAAACTGAAGCAGTAGCCAGAAAATTTCATACCTCCGACATAGATACCTGTTTCAGTTGAAAAGCTGATTAATTAAATACAATGCAGCTTATCAACAAAGTTTGATACAATATGATAGTCATTAATGCACCATAAACCAGAAATCTCAGTATCACTCTGGAGAAATTCAACTGGAATTGTCTGAAATATATGCATGTAAAAAATAAGTTAAGAGAGCCAAATTAAATATGAAATTCTTAGGAAAAATCATGTAATCAAAAGTTAAATAACTGATCAAAAAATCATGTAATCGGAAAATCATGTACACCCAAGAGAATCCATGGAGTCAAGATCAGATAAAACGATCCAATCTTTTACCTTTCTAATAAGCATATACAAGAAACGCAAAAAAAAAATGAAAAGAACCAATCTTTTACCTTTCTGATGGACTAGAGGCGGGGGCGGGTTTGGCCGGTGAAGAGGGCTTTGTTGCTGCCGGTGCTCCGTCTCCGTCTCCTGTGCTCGATGGCGGCGACGGGCGACCAAGGGAACTGGTGGCGGTGACGGGTGACCTAAGCGATCGACGGGCTGAAAAGTAGGCGGGTTTGGCCGGCGACGAGGGATTCGTTGCCGCCGGTGCTCTGTCTCTGATGCTCGGTGGCTGCGACGGGCGACCGGAGTGATCGACGATTTGACGGGCTGAAATATTTGATCGATGATTTAGGCTTTTCGACGCCAGCCAGACCCATACCCAGGATTTTGTTAAAACCCGGTTGGCTGTGCCGGCCCATTCGCGGGTCAATCCGCCCGGCTCGCTACGGACCCGGCCGGATCTTCAACCTGATTCAGCCCGGCTATTCCATCCCGAAGAATGCACCGGGTCCGGTTCAACCGGCCGGGCCGAACTGGGTCCGAAAACAGTGCTTCAAACCAAACACTAAGGAAAAGTTGAGTGTTTTTTTTCTTTTTTTTCCTTTTGTCCAAACAGATCAAGGAAAATATAAGTTCTTTTCTTCTCTTTTCTTTTCATTTCCTTCATCTATAATTTTTCTTTTTCTTTCTTTTTCCTGCTAGCAAAACAATTCCTTGGAAGCAGAGAGAGGAGCAGGGCTCTGGTGGGAGACGCTATCCAATCCTGGGAGTCGGGCGGATTTGCTGTGCACGGGGGAAAGAATACACAACTGGGGACTGAGAGGGAGGAGTGGAGGCCAGCTGTCCAGAAGATGATAGGGAGGACCGGCTTGAAAGGAGCTGGTTGCATGGGCTTATGCTCAAGGAATTTGCCAAATAATAATTTAAAAAAATAATTATAGGTCAGAAACATTTCAAAAAAAATTCACGAACCAGTTATCTGACCAGCCACGAAGGTGTGCTTGGCTTTTTTTTTTACTCTAACCCGAAAGGTGTCGGTTGAATCGATACTTTCCATTTAAAGGGAGAGGCATTGTGCCTTCCGGTTAAAGTGAAGTGTAAATATTATTCATGATAGCACTATGCTATACACTATCTATACACTATCGTTGTAATCGCCCATATGACAAATTTTAATGAATCATATATCTCTCATTTCTTATCCATTTTCGTCTATTTTTTTTCATTCTTCCTTATTTTTAGTGCTCTTTCTGATCATCATAATATCTTAATGACCATGATATCCTATCGAAAAAATACTACAAAAATCGTGATAAATGGCATGCGGTGGCTCAACATCTTTGTGATATTATCATTATAAGAAAGAGTACTAAAAATAAGGAAGAACGAAAAAAAAGGGCAACGGATTAGAAATAAGAGAGATATGCATCATTAAAATTTGTCTCATTTTAATATGCGATTACAACGATAGTATATAGATTGTGTATAGCGTATTTACACTTCACCGAAACATATCTCCTTCATTTTTAGTCTATTTTTGCTCATTATTTTTTTATTCTTCCTTATTTTCAGTGCTCTTTCTGATCATCATAATATCCTAATTACTTTGATATCCTATAAAAAAATACTACAAAAACTATGATAAATAGCAAGCAGTGGCTCAACATCTTTGTGATATCATCATTATAAGAAAGAGCACTAAAAATAGAGAAGAATGAAAAAAGAAATGTGAGAACTGATAAGAAATGAGAGAGATATACATCATTGAAGTTTGTCCACTAAAATAGCTAAGGCTCTATTTATCCTCTCACTTTAAACCGACGCCTTTAGGGTCAAAGTAAAAAAAAGCCACGCAGGCACCAACGCGTGGCTAGTCGGATAACCGGATCAAGAATTATTTTTTAAATGTTCCCGATCGGTAATTTTTTTAATTATTATTTGGTAAATTCCCCTTTATTCTCCGATGGTGAATTTGGGTGATCTTGGGTTGGTTCTTGGGTTGTGGTATTTAGGTGTAGGTGAACCAAACCAAAAGAGATGCCTGCTTTACTGGGTAATTGGGTTGGGCTATTTGATTCAGATGTGGGCTGGTTTGTTAAACCTTGTTGTAAATGGATAAATTCAATGGATGACCATACGGTAACTTACATTTTACTCTACTCCATAAGGTATTATAACATTAAGTCATGTAAGTGATATACAATATTTTATATACTTTTCTACCCATTTGTTAGTGTAGTTTTTTAGTTAAAATAATGGTAAAGATAGGTTATTAGTGTTAAGCTAATAATTAGGAGTTTAATAGTTAATCTGCTATAAATGATTAATTTAGATGTGTTAATTGGGTTAATAGAACATATTCTTATTGCGTGTTTAATTTGAATTAATTATTTTTATGTAGGTCCGATTGTGGAAAGGCCAAAATAGAATACATTGGGCGGGGTTTAAAGAGTCAATTTATTTAAAGCTAGAAATTCAAGTACAAAGAAGCTCAAGACCATTGATGTTTATTAATGAGAAGACGGGTTTAGTTTTAAAGTGAAGAATAGTTAAGATGAGATCCGACGAAGGAGATTTATAAGACGCATTTTAATCAAATAAAAATAAATAAATAAATAAATAAATAATATAAGATGAACAGTAACATGCTTGTTCTGGCTCGCTCGTGCTCCAAATTGGAAAGCTCCGGCATAGTTGTGATCGCATATTTGCAAGGCTAGCTCAGATTTGACTTAGAACGGAAATCTTGGGTAGTAACTCGAATCTAGAAGTTGGTTATGAGATTGGAAAGTGGGCTTAACTGGGAATTTCAAATTTGCGGAGACGTCTTCAATATGAAAAATTACTAAACATATTCGTGTCCAGGCTGGAACAGACAGACCAGAAGCTAGGGGTGTAAACGGCGTCCGGATGTCCGTGTCCGTCCGTCCGTCCGTCCGTTTTGATGGCTAAACGGACATAATTTTCTGTCCGTCACGGACACTGACACGGACACGGACAGCTTTCCATGTCCGTCTTCCAAACGGCTGCGGCTGCGGACAGACTGTGTCCGAGTCCGGAGCCGTCCGTTTTGTCCGTATATATATAAAAAAACGAGCTTCCATCAACATGCGGACGGACAATGAGAGAAGTGATTTTTGTATTTGAAAATAGTTCATCATGCCGAGAGGATCATGGGAAAACTGAAAAGAATGATTGAGTTGATAATGGACGACAATAACTAAGAATTATCAGTTATCAATTTTAAAGAAGGAATACCATTTACTTCATAGTGTCCGTGTCCGTCCGTGTCCGTGACGGACACATGCGGACGGACACCTAGGGGTGTCCGCACGGACGGCGGACGGACGGACACTTATTTTTAGAGTGAGCGGACGGCTACGGACTTAGCTTGTTCGCGTCCGTATCCGTCCGTTTACACCCCTACCAGAAGCAGGTCTTGAATTGGAAAGTTCAATCGTATTCGGATGGGATTGGACTCGACACAAAGGGTTGAACTTGGCAGCAACTAGATTTGGAAATTTGAGAGGCATTTTATGATTGGAAAGCAACTGCAATTGTGCACTTGAATGGCTCGATCTGGATTGGTTCTTGCATAATCATGCTTGGCTTGGGTTCGGATTTACAATTGGATATTTGCTAGATTTAGGACTGTTTGATTTCGTGCAAGGGAATAAGGGTCAGATTAGGGATGGGAAGTGACCCAAATTAGGAGTCTTACTCAATTTGGAGAGAGAGAGAGAGAGCTTTTGGACGCTGCTGAAAAATGGCTATAAAAGACGGATGCTTGTAGTAATGTAGGGACGAGTAGAAAGGAGGATTTTGGAGAGATTACAAAAAGGAGCAAAATATATAGAAGAAAGGGCAGTTTTCTTCTTTTTCATTTCTATTACTTTTAATCATGGATATAATGTTTTACTTTGTGCTTATTAAAACTATGAGGCTCTAATTCTCTTGTAACTATGGCTGAGATGAAATTGCAAAGAAGTTTATTATAATTTTCCAAATATTTATGCTTGAATAATATTGTCTACTGATTTGTTAATGAGAGTTCTACTTATTGATCTTACTTTAATTCTTTTGTCATGCACTTTAAATAGTTGGATTATCAATAAGTTTGAATGAAAACCAATGTTATAAATTGAATTAAGTATTGTTTTTTATTAGATGTGTTGCATGGATATATTTAATTCTTAGAAAGATCATTTTGTATTATGCTTTAGCATATACTAAATTAGAAATTGAGTTAGTTGTAAGAAGTGGATTGCAATAGATTTGATGCCTTAGTTATTCAACCTCTGAATTTTCTTTTAACTTTTAGTGTCATTTGGGTTATTTCTTTTCATAGTTCTCATCCAAATCTCAATTTTAAAAAAAAAAGAAAATTATTTTTAGTTAGAATTTGTGACTAGTAGTTTTAGATTGGATTTTTCTCAAACATATACGCTCCTCACGGTTCGACCTCTAACTCACCAAGTTAACTTTATTACTTCGCTATCTACATTTTGGTAAACAATATTTAAATTCTAGCAGTAATCCCCCACTAACATTGAATATGCAACCTATGGAAGTTACGGCTCTCTACCTCGATAAGGATCCTCTTATACCTCATAGAGAACATGAAGAATAAAGTGAAGTTATTGAAGAACTATTTCACTTTCATTAGACTATCTTTACTCTACTCCATATTTCTAACTTCTCTCGTCATTTTTCTTTTAAACTTACAACACGTTATCAGGACATACAACTCCAGCTAACTTAGGCCTTCTTTCAAGCTTGAAGTTCTAACATAATGCTCTAACTAAGGTTCCAACCAAGGCTCTAATCAAACAAGGGGTTTTTTCATTTAAACAAGTGGTTTTCATCAACCAGTGATTTAATTGAAGGTGTGTGAAAATTTTCATTTAGATATTATTTGATTTATTTTAATTTGAACATATTTTTTATATTAAGAAATACTTACTCTTTTGACAATAGATAATGTCAAACCTAATTAAACTTGACTTTGCTACCCTTGTTGTGTCTAGCAACAACTATTTGTCATTGATCCTTGATGCCGAAATTCATCTTGATGCCAAGAATATAGAAAACACAATTAAGGAATGAAATAGTGAATCCTAGTAGGATCGTACCAAAGCAATGATCTTCCTTCGCCACCATCTACATGAGTAATTAAAAACTGAATATCTAACGATAAAATATTCTCTAATTCTCTTAAATAATTTAAGGGAGAGGTATGAACACAAAAAGACTATCATCCTCCTAAAAGCATCATTATGATTGGATGCATATGAGGTTGCAGGATTTTAAAAATGTAAGTGAATATAACTCCACACTTTTTTAAAATCAGTTAAGACTGATATTATGTGGAGAAAAAGTCACAGAAGAAGAAATGTTAGAAAAAACATATACTACATTTCATGTTTCGAATGTGCTCTTGCAGTAGCAATATCGATAGCGTAAGTTCACAAAATATTCAGAACTTATATTTTGCTTTCTGGTGGCTGAACAAAACAATGTATTTTTTATGAAAATCACCAATCTCGTCCAATTGGATCTGCGCCATTTCCTCGAGCAAATGGGACCTCATATAGCGATCATGGTGGAAACCATGGTCGTGGACAAGGTCGCGAATGCGGACATGGACGTGGTAGATGGAATTATAGAGGTAAAGGGTGAGTACCTAAAATTCTTCAAAGAGAAATGCACCGTACCACCATAAGTGGAATCATATAGATGCAAAGAATGATGATAATAAAGGTTTGCAAAATAAACCTACAAAGAATTTTAAAGAAACATGTTATAGATGTGGCATGAAAGGACATTTGTTACGTACCTGTTGTATGCCTAAATATTTGGCAAACTTATATGAAGCTTATATGAAATAAAAAAGGAAAAGGGATCAAAACGAATTTCGCCAATATTCATAACGATCTGATAGACCCTTTAGGTGGTCTTGATAATTCGAATGATATTACTCATTTTGATGTTTCTAATTTCTTAGTAAAGATGATAATTATGGTAACAATTAGGGCATGTTTGGCACACCCTTTAGGGTTTAAAAGCAATAGCTAAAACGTTGCCTCACTTCTTTCCGTCCTTTTCCATGGGGGGAGCCAAACAGGCGCTTAATAAGTTACTCTTTAAAGGTATTATGTAAATATTTTGTTAATAAGTGCTTAATATTAAGTTACTCTTTATTGTAATAATGACACTATAAATGTCGTAGAGTTACTCTTTATTGTTAGAGTGCCGGTAGCCTCCGGGCGCTCTTATTTGTAACCGTCGGATCTCATCCGACGGTTGCGAGGCTCCACTCCCTCTCTCCCTCCCTCGGTGCCGCGGCGGGGCCCCGCCTCCCTCGCCCCCGTCCAGACGGCACCGCCCCCCTCGTCGCCCCGGTGACCCCCCTCCCACTCCCCCCCCTCTGGCTCGACTCCCGCCCGCCCCGGCGTCCTCCTTCCTCTCTCCTCCCCTTTCTCTAGCCCCGCCACCACGGCGACCCCCTCCCGCCGTCTCCTTTGGCTCAACGGGGTACCCTCGCCATCGAGCCAAAGGAGACGGCGAAAGGGGGTCGTCGTGGTGGCGGGGCCAAAGGGAGAGAACCAGAGGGAGGGGGAGAGAGGAAGAGGGAAGGGGTCGATGGTGCGCGGTGTCGAGCTAGAGGGGAGGAGTGGGAGGGGGTTACCAGGGTGGCGGGCGCCCCATCGAGCCAGAGAAAGAGGGGGAGAGGGAGAGGGAGACCCTCAACCATTGGATGAGATCCGACAGTTGAGGTCAGAGCGCCCAGAGAGAAGGTACTATCCGGGCGCCCTGAGAGTACCCTTTTACTTATTGTTATTATGTCATTTTGCTTACATTTTGTTATGTTTTTCTAATTATGATATTTAATGTATATATTTTACAAGGAAGCATGGATGTTAATCTCAATATAGTTGGTGATGATTTTTGTCTAGCGAACAGTTGCACAACACATATCATTCTTAAAGATAAGAAATATTTTTAGTATTTGACATTATACAAAGCTAATGTCAATATCATATCAAGATCATCAATACTAATTGAAGGCTTGAGAAGAGTTTATAGCTTGCTTTCAAATGGAACAAAGTTTATCATTCATGATGCTTTGTATTCCTCCAAATCTAGAAGAAATTTATTGAGTTTTAAGGATATTCGTCTTAATGGTTATTATGTTGAAACCACAAATGAAGGGAATAACAAATATCTATATATTACTTCATTAATTTTGAGCCAAAAGCTCACATTAGATAAACTATAAGCTTTATCTTCTGGATTGTATTATACAATGATAATGACAATTGAATCACATGTTGTGATGCACCAGAAGTGGTTTGATCCAAAAATCTTTATGCTTTGACATGACTGTCTTGGATATCTAAGATCAAGTGTGATGCATAGAATAATTGAAAATTCTCGTGGATATCATTTATAGAACGTGAAGATTCTTTCACAAAGTGATTATCCATGTGTTACTTGTTATTAAGGAAAATTAATCATCATACCATTCCCTACTAAGGTAATTGTAGAATCTCTATTTTTTTTAGAAAGAATCCATGGTGATATATATATATATATGAGCTAATATACCCACTTTGTGGGCTATTTAAATATTTTATGGTCTTGATAGATACATCATCTATGTGGTTACATGTTTGTCTACTTTCTACTCGTAATGTTGCATTTGCAAGACTCCTTGCACAAATACTTAGATTATAAGCATAGTTCCATGATTATCCCTTTAAGGCTATTCGTTTAGATAATTTAGGTAAATTTACATCTCAAGCATTTAATGATTATTGCAAGTCAATAGGGATCAATGTTGAACACCACGTTGCATATACTCATACTCAAAATGGTCTAGATGAAATCAAAACTACCTAATCTATTTGGGGACATGTTATATTACATGTTGCATTATTAGTTCGGATTATACTAACTTTTTATCATAATATTCTTCATTACAACTTGCATATTTATCCATTATACATTCCAGTTGTTAATACTCCAGCAATGATTAAAGTCCTTGTAGGACAATCAATAGCAGTAAATAAGTCTAAAACACGCCTGAAGCGTGGCAGACTACTTGGTGCAAAAGATAAAGTTCCCCAAAGATAAATGCACAAGGAAAAGAATTTGGTACTTTTGAAGAGGTCATGCCCACACAATAGGCAATAGAAATAATTAATCCATCCAAACTTTATGTACAACATTCTTCTAGAAAACATTAGAGATTATTGCAATTCGTAAAGCAAGCCGAGAATGCATTTGGCTAAGATCAACAATCCAACACATCCGTGTGAAGTGTGGATTATCTGCAATAACCCACGGTCTGAAAATAATATACTAAGATAATGTTGCTCATATTAGACAGATTAAATGAGGCTATATTAACGATGATAGAACCAAACATATTTCGCCAAAGTTCTTTCATACACATGAGCTACAAAATAATGGTAATATTGATATCAAACATATTTGCTTGAGTTATAATTTAGCAGACTAATTCACCAAGACATTGCCTACTGCAACATTCGAGAAATTATTGCACAATATTAGAATGTGTCAACTAAAAGAATTATTGTTACGAGGGGGAGTCAATGCTGATTGTACTCTTTTTCCTTCGGTAAGGTTTTTCCTACTAGGTTTTCCTTTGCAAGGTCTTAATGAGGTAATCCTAAAGCATTGGAAGCCAAATAAGAATTTTGTACTCTTTTTCCTTCACAAAGGTTTTTTTTTCCTACTGAGTTTTTCTTTGTAAGGTTTTAACGAGGCATATTCTTTGTGTAGAGGTCATCCAAGGAAGAGTGTTGTAAATACATAGATTTAATGGATGACCATCTTGTAACTTGCATTTGACTCAACTCTGTAAACTCCTGTAACAGTAAGTCATGTAAACCCCCCATTGAATATGTAACATATGGAAGTTATGACTCTTTGCCTATATAAGGATCATCTTGGACCTTGTTGAGAACATAAAAGAATAAAGTGAAGTTCTTGAAGAACTATTCCACTTCCATGAGCCTCTTTTCTTTGCTCAATATTTATATCTTCTCTTGTCAATTTTCTTTAAAACTTATAACAAACCTTAATATGTGTCACTATCTTTTTTGCCCAGAGATGAAGTTGGGTCAGCATTAGGGGGTCGGGTCATTTTGAGATTTGGGCCATGTAATGGAAATAAACCAATTCCTTGCCCAAGCCCTGCACTAATATACATGGGGTCTTCACTGCTAAGGCCAAACCCACCACCATTACTAAGGGGCCGTTTGGGGCGTGATTAAAAGCAAAACATCCAGATGGGATGTTTTGCTACACTGTAGCATCTGGATATTTTATATATGGGAAGGGTTTATATGAGATCGTTCTCATATAAGGAGCATGAGGCCAATATTTATTGTCGTTAGATTTCGATCGGAGGGTAGATATCAAATCAGTGGGTAGGTGAGTGTGTCACATCAAAGAGTGGGTGAGATCATTATGATATTTGTAGCCGTCAGATCAAGATCCAACGGCTATGATTCAAAGTGGCCTCATATAAGCAATATGAGAGCGATCTCATTTAAACTTTTCCCTTTATATATCCAGTTGAAACACGTAGATCTTAAATAAACGCCCCTAACACGTAGATCTGCCCCTGCCTTCTAGTCGGGTCCCAGGGACTCGGACACCCATCCTTATCCAAAAAAAAAATTAGCACAGCATATTACTATACAAGATTTCAGGTTTTGATGGCCATGGTATGAGGAATATGGCACCTAATTTCCTAGATATTTCCTCACATGCCAGGGATAGAGTTTCAAACAGTTGAATAACATAAGACGGCAATACTATGAAGAACCTTTCCAGGCATACGAGGAAAAGGTCTGATGCTTGGGTTGTAGTTCCTAAGGGGTAATTTTATATTTTTCTCCCTATTAGCCTAATTATCATCTAACCCACTTCTCTACCATAAGATAGTAGTAACAATGCCACAAAAGTAATGTGAAAAGTGCACCCTCTCTTAAAAAAAGGAAATAGTTTAACATTCACCACAACACATTGCTAGCTGTTGGATATCAACCCAACGATTCACGTGTGAAGGGCGAGACAAACGTGCCTGCCCTCCTGTATTAACGTGGGTCGAGTGATAAAAAGAAATCAATGAAAAAAGTTTGTCCCATATTAATAGCTCCAGACCACCCTCCTCCCTCTCAGCATCCTCTTCTGCTTTCCTGAACTAGAACTTACCCTTCAGTCAGAATCAATCTCTTTGCAAATGCAGCGTATTCACACAGCCATGGTGACTTAGTTCATGAGACCTATAAAAGCAAGGTATCTAATTGCCTCGTTGCCCAACCTCAAAGGCATGGATGACAACCCACAGTTTGCTTTACTACTTTCCTCTCTTTTCACTCTTATGTATCTCAATCTTAGCGCAGTCATGATCTTTGAGAGCCATACGGCAAGGTATCTGATTTCCTCGTTGCCCATCCTTAAGGCGTGGGTGAGAAACTCTCTATTGTTAACAAAAACGATGGCCTTCCGCGGGTACAAATTTAACATCTTTCACTTACACAGCAACAGTCATTAAGTCGCACAGATACTCACCATCGGGCTGCTACTTCTCAAACTTGAACATTGTTTCAACTGCAGAAGCTAAGTGTAAACAATCTGACTGACATGACTATAGTTGAATGCTATACTGCGTTTGTTTCCTAAATATGGCTCATTTAATAGCCCTCCTATAGACGGTCTCTCTGAACAATTAGGATCGTTTTCTATTATGGGATAGTGGGTTGTCCGAAATAGCTTGGCCTGCTTTCATAAAGTTGCTCCTGAATCACAGAAACATGGGGATGCTTTCGGCCAATCCTAACTTGGAGACTTGTTTCACTTAAGAGCCTAAATATTCAACTACTGACTACTAAAGATACGCTAACTTGGACGTCAACAATGACCATCTGCATCTCCAGTTGACTGTTGCCTTATCAGAAATGATCGCATAGACCTGCCATACAAGCATATACTCCCGCCGGTGACTTTTAGTAGATACAGTTTTTTTTCAAATGAACTAAATTTTTAGTGTATTGGAAAAAAAGTGTATCTATTTAAAGTAACCAAGGGAGTAGCAGTTTTTGTTTTTGTTTTTTTTCTTGACCAGAAATACAATAGGTTGCAACTTGCAAGAAAAGATTATCACCAGTATTATTTCACCATCATCATACACCTCCTCCCAGTTATCTGGGTCGGTCGCATGGCCGGTCTTTGACTCTTGTCAGAACCAAAATGATGATACAAAATCAACATATGACTACTAGTATTAGTCTAAAGACATTCAAGATTCCTACAAAGATCACCCATTGTCAACATATTTGGGAACATGACATTGTTCCAACATTTTTTTAACATGTTTCTTTCCCACCATTCAACTCAATTCCTCACTTAAAAGGCACTTTCAAAAGCCCAAGCAAAAAGCTTGCCGAACTATAATGTTATAAGTATGAAGAGTAAATGGTGTTACCATATACTACAAGTGCAAAGCTTTACCTGAATTGATTTTACATCTTCTTCTTACCATCGGAATGAGATGCATTCCACTCCACTGACTGCAATTGGTTCCGAAGGTTCTGATTGTCTTCCAATAAGCGATCATATTCAAGAAGCAGTCCTTCCGACTGTTTCCTCAAAGCCAAAGCATCAGATTCAGCAGCTTTTGTTTCCTTATCCTTCTTTTCCAGTTCAGAGTCAAGTTGTTTAACCTTCTGCTTCAGCCTAGCAACTTCTTCATCCAATTCGGTACCGTGTTTCTTTGCCACATCTTTTTCCCTCTTTGCCAATTCAGATTCTAGTTGCCTGATCTTCAGTTTCAGATTGGAAATTTCCCCTTCTAGTTCTTTTATGTCATCTGAAGAACCACTTTTGCCATCCTCAAAGCCCCGATTTTGCTTCTTTGCAGCCTCTACATTCTTCCTCAAAGTACGGAGCTCTCGGAGATAATGGTGGGCTCGATCAATTATTAGTGCAAGCAGCAGTGCAAAACCTTCAAAATCCAAAAAAGTAGCTATTCAATCAATAGTTTAAAAGGTAAACACATAAATCTGAACTAAAAATTGATATCTAATTTTGAAACAGCATTACACCCAAATGATGAAAAAGTAACAAAAGACTAGTGTGTCATCTGAAACCAAGAGGATACAGAAGAAGCAGACAATCAACAGGCATGCATGTCGTAAATAGTATGTGTGACACCCACGAAAAAAAAAATTGCACGTAACAACCTCATCAAAAGGTTGTAGCATAATTTAGATGTCTAAGTGAAGAACAAATTTCTGATTCGGAAACAAAAAAAAAGCACATATATACGAGAAAATTGGAGGGAACTTGTCAGTCAGACGACAACAAGGAGATACAAAAGAAGCAGACATAATATTCCACCCACCCACGTATCCACAATAGCAAGGTATTAGCTGATATTCATGGTCAAAACTCATGTTTCTAAAATTTACTGCTTCCAATTTATTCTAAAAGCAATCCATAAAAAGGAAATGACAAAGATTAAATCTTCTCCCTTTGTCATTCCACTCCCTTCTCAAAAATGCGCAGCCATGTCAATCACAGATGCCTGTGAGAAGGCATACCATATGAGAGAAATCAAAGTCTTGCTTGCATTGGGCACTTGAAATTCATGGTCCTCATTACTAAGATCAAAATTGGTAGCCAAAGGAAGAGAAACTTTTCAAAACTATATATGCACCAAATAGTCAACGAGAGACATTACAGAACAGTATATCCCCTGTCAGCTGCAAATGCATATCTAAACTTTGACAAAATCAAGGAGGAAATAGGGGCTGAAAATTGATGCTAGTTGGTTGTGAGAGAGAAACAACTACTTCACCAAATTATAACGACATCATGCAAAAGCAGTTTTTAGTAAATCAAAATGAGCAACTGCATTGTCGAAACATTATCGGCACTAAAGCACGAATACAGAAGCTTTAACATTTCCAAGGGGGTTATTAACTACTTGAGACTACTAAGACTAAGCAACAGTCTTCGCGCAATTTAGAATTCACCCACTAGCGTTAAGAGCTACGCAAAATGCCCAATTCCAACGCAATAGGCGAAAATCAACTGAAAAATTTGGCAGCAAGTTCAATAGCGAAATGCGCGTAGATTCCACCAGATCACCTTATAAAGCAAGTCATACCACTCATTTACAAATTTTCAGTGATTCTCTGAGACCTAAAAGTTCAATAACCCTCCGTCTCCAGTTTACATCGGAAATTAAACAAACATTCATAGAATCAATTGATGGACAGGATCAAAGCTAAATAACAAATGGGGGAAAAACACAAGAAGACGGTAGGGAAGAGAGAGATCAGACCCATGTAAGAAGCTTCGAGGAGGTGTTTGCACATGAGGACCTCGTCGGTGGGGGTGATGGTGCCGACGTCGAAGGTGCGCTTCTGGATCTTGGCGACGCTGTAGAGGCTGGAGACGAGGACCATGAAAATGGTGGCGGCGATGGTCTTGACGATGATGGGTCCTCTGCCGCGCTTCACCCGATCCAGGCCCATCAGCCCGAACTTCTTGAATGGGTTCTTGAGCAGCAAGAGCAGGATCAGCGCCGTCTCGGCGATCAGCAGGTAGAACAGCAACTGGATCATCTTCTCCGATCGTCCAAGACTGCCACCGGTGGTGTCGACGAGCTCTCTCCGGGACCTCGCGCTTCTCGCTTTTGAGGGAAAGGGGAAGCGGGTTTGAAGTTAATGGGTTTCAATGATTTTGTTGGAAAGTAGATTCAAGTCGGCCCACTTTGGGTTTCAGGCCGGTAGTTGAGACTTTGAGAAAGAAAGTAGGCCCAGTGGGGAGAATCGAGTCAAAGACGAATTTCTAGAATTAAATGAAAGATGGATGCGATCATATTAGCACTAAATGAATCGGATTCTCTCAAAACTATGTGATTAAGCATGTTTCATGGAGATTAATACTAGAATGGGTAAACTTCAAGGTTCCACGGTCTAGACTATTGTGAGACTATTATGAGGGGCAATTGAACTAAACAAATATAGGTTTGAAAAATATTTCTTCTCCCGCTTTATTTCACGGCCACATGCCCCTCGAAATGTTATGGGCCCCACGTTTTATTTTCATTTACCACACTAACACGTGAGGTTGGCCGTGATAAAAAAGCCAGAGGAATAGCACTACTTTATAGGTTTTGTTTGTTCTAATGGATGAGATTACATAAATAACTTCGTTGACTCAAAGAAAACAAGAAAATAGTTTAGAGACTTGAGTTATATGGATTCCGTAGCAACATAATTTAAGAATAGTTTAACTTTATTAATAAATTAACCAAAAGCCAGGTTAATGCAAATCAATAAGTCTGAAGACAATACACTACATGAAGTATCTAAAAAAAGTCACATCAGCTATTATCACTAAAGTAAATAAAGAATTAGAAAGTCCCAAATTTTAGATACGTATTGGCGTTGAATTTTGATGACTATATAAAATAAATCCATTTTTATTTGGGGCACACTTATTGTCGAAGCTAATGTTGCTTCAACATAACCCATTAGTGAGTCTTATCCCTTCTTTTTAGTTAGTTTTAGTAATTTATAGCTTTTAAATTTCAATAATTTATAACCTAATATGAACAACACATAAAACATTCAAAAATCTCTCTGTAAACCTTTAAACAAGTACAAAGACAATGAAGCACAGTTATTGATTAAGATTGTAGATAAAACTAAAAAGTTACATCTATATTTCAATGTGAAAGGAAGAGAGACAAGATAAAGCTGTTACAACTAGTTTTCATTTGACTGAAGTTAAGCTTCAATCCCATTTTTAGACAACTAGAAAATGAAGCATACCATTAAGATTTTTCTATAACAAAGATTCGTAAACATAAGTGTGATATATAAAGATATACAGAGAAACGGTATGGGAAGGTGATAAATCAATCTGAAAGCAGCTCAAAGAAAAGTAATGCACTCTTTAAAGTCTTCGTATCCACCTCACTAGCCTGGCAAAGAATTCAGATGTAGTCAGCAAATAGAAGATGATAAATGGCCATGACATCCACCTTATCTGGATGCCCCTCTTGAAAACCAAGTCAATGCACTCATTCGCCATTGGTAATGATATTAGTCCTCCACTTTTCTACTCCATTTTCTTCGTCCACTTATGTGGCTACAGATCACAATATGGGCTCATGTGGTGAGAAGAGAAGTGGGTTAATGGGTTGGCGTGCCAATCAACTTGTGCTAACACAAATGAGTAAAGAAAATGGAGTAGAAATATCATTACCTGCAGCGATCAGAGCCAACCCTAGTGGTAAGGCCGACATTAAGTGGGTCACATATTCTACTCTATCTGAAGCTAAATTTGATCCCTAATCTGATATTACTAACCAGAGCTTTTTCATATTACCTGGCACCACTTTTCATTTTCTCATATTACCTAATTTTTCCCCTAAAATACCATATGACATAGAATCGGTACCTAGAGTACAAAAAATGCCCTTCTCTAAGTATTTTCGTGCCTTAGATATAAGAAAGGGGGAGAAAGGGTGTGTTGAAGACGACATAAAAGGCTCAATTTGAGAAAGCAAAAGCGGCGATTCGGAGTAGCCCCCTGCGGCGATTTCGAGCAGCGACCTTATCGACGTCCCTCTGTGGCTCCCTACAGCTCCATGCAACCAGCGGAGTGACCATTACACGCGTTTGGAGTATATTCTGGCTAGGGTTTCCGGTGGGCTAATTTTTTTGCAGCTAGGCGGCGAGGAACACTCCCAAATCGTCCTTCTGTCGGTGGCGACCAAAGGTAAAAATCATTTTTCTGGGCAATGATGCCTCATCGTTACTGAAATACACTCAAAAATAGCAAAAAATTACCAGTAAGCTACAATTCATACTGATTTTTCTTTGAGTAGTTCCAACTTTTCGATTTGTTAATTTGGTTTAAGTAATGTATACGAAATCACGAATTTATTGTATTCATATTTTTGTGTACACGATATGATACTTAATATCATATCGTGTCTTTATGACATGATTTTTTTAATTTTTTTGTACCATCTCCTTGCAGATGGATACAGAAAGAGATGACTCAATGAAGCAAATACTAAGGGAAGAAGAGGAGGATCAGGAATTTCTTTTTGTACATCGACAACAAAAATAAAGGGGCAGGAAGAGGAAGGCTCCTCTAGAGTCACCTATAAAGAGATCTTACAATGCGCGACTGGTTATTCAGACATTTTGTCAACCTGGAGTGCCTGAAAAAGTGTGCGGCCCTCCTACAGCGTCACCAAAGATGCGGTGAACTGATCAAAGAAACGATTTTTTCTGTAATTTTCGAAGCTGAGGACGTCGTAGTTTCTAGGAACCTCCTTGACCATTTGGTAAGGTATTAGGATAAGTCGGCCAAGGTCTTCAACATAAAGAGGAGGTGGCTAAATTTTACAGAGAAAGAGGTACTTAGGAGGTGTTTCAATATCCACAATGAAAAATCCAGAAATGAATAATGAAAGTGGATTTTTCACCGTGGATGTTTTGTATTTTTTACGAACCAAACGGCCCCTTAATATCCCTAGATCAACTTCCCCGAATGGAAAAGCGACCTGGTCAAGCATGACTGTTTTTTTCGTACATCAGCCAGAGTCATCATGGGAAGAGTACTCATTGTGTACCTTGCTCAGCGACAAAAGGCTGAGCCACAACGGCGGAGGGGCTAATAGAGCAACAACGGCGGGAGCTGCTCTTCTCACTGCTGTGGCTGGAGACGGAGCAGGAGCCATGGCGGAGGCGCTTGTTTTTTCTCATAATCTCTGTTTTACTTTTACATATGATAAAAGGCTTCCTTGCTAAAAAATCTCGGCAACTATCTCGCTGGTCTCGTATGTATCTCGGTGAGTTCTCGCCGAGACATTGTAAAACAGAGATTACATTCTCGACTCGAGTCTCGGCTAAGGTCCCGAGACAAAGATCTCGCCGATGGCGAACCATGGATAGGACTTAATAACGTGATTAGGCAAGGCCCCCACAGGCCCGGAGAGAAAGCGACCTCGTCCCATATTTGTCCAGCCCGACCAAGTTTCGTTACCAGCATTATCAGAAGCGAAGAAGAAAGAGCTGAATAAGAGGAAAAATTATAACTTTACCTAAGATTCTTTGCCCCCCCTCCTTAGTCCTGCTTGGTCATATAATGATGCTGGTAAACTTGGTCAGGCTGGACGAACCGCCAAGGCTGGACGAACTGCCATACCTTAGAGGCTACGTAATCTAAATTAGTTTTAGTTACTATAAATAAGTGCAATGGACCCTCATGTCACGCCTTTTCTTAAAGTTCATAACGGGGGCACGCGTTCCCATCCATCGGCCCATATTCAATTACCACCCACATCGGACGGCCCAGATTACCTTGCTTCCCATAGACCGGTAGCTGAGAGCTGGTAGGAACGTTCGTTCATTAAATCAAATTCCACACCCCCATTCCCCTCTCTTGACTCTTCCATCCGATCCGTAAGTCCTCGATCGATCACAAAAAGATTGCATTTTTATCGTTCTTCTCTCGATTTCAGACTTGGGTTCCTGAAATCTGACGTTTTTCTGCAACTTTTGACGTGAAATTTGTGTTTTTCTATGTTTTTTTTGGTGCGGTCGGCAGGAGTTAGTATGGGAACCGATTTCAGAGCGGTTTTGATCGTTTCGTTGCTTTTGATTCCCCTGTTCTCGCCGGTGTCGGCCGATGGGCTGGTGAGAATCGGGCTGAAGAAGAAGGCGCTGGACCGGAGCGACCGGCTTGCCGCCGGGACGCGGGACGGAGCCAGCGCGGGGGCAGCGGGCCGGAAGTATGGTCTTCTGGGGAATGCGGGTGATTCTGATGCGGATATCGTGTCGCTGAAGAACTATATGGATGCGCAGTACTTCGGAGAGATTGGCGTCGGCACGCCGCCGCAGAAGTTCACGGTGATTTTTGACACTGGGAGTTCTAACCTGTGGGTGCCCTCCTCCAAGTGCTACTTCTCGGTGAGTTTTGGATGCCTTTTTGACATTGAAACTTGTGGAAATTTATAATTTTTTGTAAGTAATGGAAGACTTGGCGTGGTTGTAGGTGGCTTGCTTCTTCCATGCGAAGTACAAGTCAAAGGAGTCGAGCTCCTACAGGAAAAATGGTATGTTGTTGTCTTGGTGATACACTGCTTTAGTTGATATTAAACTCTGTGAAGCACTGAAATTATATGAATTTTTAGTTTTTCTCCTTGTTGCAATCTTCGTTTAGAAAACACCATGCGTGTCTTTTTCAATGGGCAGTGATAACCCTACATCAGATTCCTACACATTTCCAAGGAATTTACTGGTTAGAATTTATGGCCGCTTTCCTTTGATCAAACGTCCCATCATGGTCAGGCTGCAAGAGAAGCGCTTTTCTTGACACTCCTCAAGAGGAGATACTCAGGGAAAGCGGCTTACCGCCCTAAAACTTTAATAATCTCATTTTCGAACATAAAAATACTATCCAAATACGCGATGTTTTGAAATTTGCTTGTTGTCTGGGACTATTTTAAGGCCGCAAACTTTATGGCAATCTCTGAAAAATATGTACTGAGTGGCTGTCTGCTGACCTTTTATCGCTTGTCATCTCCACAATAATAGGTTTTGAGCATTGTGATACTAACTAATAGCTCATTAGCTCCTTTATTTTCCATAGTTTTTCTTTACTGGGATGTCAAGTTTATTGCAGCCAAGTTATCTGGCTTATGTGTATACTTGATGTGGATGCCGTATGGCCCTTTGATTTGCCAAGTTCTGTTGATTACCCGCCTTCATGCCTTGTTGTTTTTACCTGCATGTGCAATGGAATCATTATGTGGGTCTTGTGCATTCGATTTGCATGTGTAATATATACTCAAATTTTAATCTTATGTATTCAGGAAAGCCAGCGGCTATTCACTATGGAACGGGAGCTATAGCTGGGTTTTTCAGTGAAGAGAGTGTTCAAGTGGGTGATCTTGTTGTTTTAAACCAGGCAAGTTTAACTTTTCATTCTTCATTAGGAGGGCTCAGTATCTTATGACTGTATTAGGAGCTTGTTCATCTAACTTGTGGATATTGATTTTAGGAATTCATTGAGGCAACTAAAGAACCAGGTGTTACATTCCTGATGGCCAAATTTGACGGTATAATGGGACTTGGATTTCAGTCAATCTCAGTTGGGAATGCCGTTCCTGTTTGGTGTGCTACTTGGCCTCTTTTTTTTTATGTTAAATGTAGTGTACTATCTTGCAAGTCAGTAGCTAATGATCGATCATAACTTTTACAGGGACAACATGGTCAAACAGGGACTCATTAAAGAGCCTGTTTTCTCTTTCTGGTTCAACAGAAATGCCGACGAAGATGACGGAGGTGAAATTGTTTTTGGGGGCGTTGATCCTAACCATTATAATGGTGAACATACCTATGTCCCCGTGACACAAGAAGGCTACTGGCAGGTGAAACGAAATTTACATTGTGCTTCTATCTGCCACACAGCTATGTTGCATGTTCAGTGTTTTCTGATTCTCCAATTATATGTGATTTCCTTTTCAGTTTGATATGGGCGATTTTCTCATTGGGGATAAAAAAACTGGTATGTTGTGGCTAAATTTATCTGCACACAGCATATGCTGGTGAACTGGTGTTTTATCTTTCTTGCCTAAATATGCATCTTAAATTCCAGGATTCTGCACTGATGGTTGTGCTGCAATTGCGGATACTGGGACGTCTCTTATTGCCGGTCCAACTGTACGTATCTGTGAGAATTCACTCTCCTATGGAATAATTCTTTCATATATTGTTATGCTAAATCTCTTCTTTGAATTTTCCAGGCCATTATTGCACAAATCAATCAGGCTATTGGGGCAGCTGGGGTGGTTAGCCAAGAGTGCAAATCTGTAGTTGCACAATACGGGGAAATGATATTGCAAACATTGACATCTAAGGTAATTCAAGAGATTTGAAAATTCTAACCATACTATGTCTTGTAATGATGCACATCTCAAACTGGGACTTATTTGGATGATATTGGCCACGTCAGAGTTCGCCAAAGAAAGTATGCTCGCAGATTGGTTTATGTGTTTTTGATGGAACTCGTGATGTTAGGTAAGCATTATCTCCTGGCCTTTCTGTATGGGTATATTATAATGGTCTTCTTTGGCTAGGATCTCAAGTTTGATTATGTTTAACACAGTATTGGCATAGAGAGTGTTGTAAATAAGAACAAGGAGGGAATGACAGCTTCTATTGCTGATTCAATGTGCTCTACTTGTGAAATGGCGGTTGTCTGGATGCAAGAGCAACTTCTGCAGAACCAAACACAAGATCACATAATGAACTACATCAATGAGGTAGAATCATATTGGCAAAAAATGAATGCGTTGCCATCAGTTTTACAATCATCTTTCTTCATTTATGTTTGTTTTTCGTCTTGCAGCTTTGTGACCGTCTGCCGAGCCCCATGGGAGAATCTGCTGTTGACTGCAATAAGCTTTCTTCTATGCCTAATGTTTCTTTCACCATTGGTGGTAAAAAGTTTGACCTCACTCCTGAGCAGGTGTGTTTTTAATCGTTTTAAAATAGGATTATTGATACCACATGGAATTATATAATTAAAAGTTAGGCTACAAGTATTTGTGTTTGATATGGTAGTTGATATTTTTGTAGTATCTACAAATTACTCTTGATTTTAAAATTTTGGTGTTCGTCTTGTGCTTCTCTTTTAGAAGTTCATGCCATTGTCTTGCATTGTTTTGAAGAAATTCATATCTCTTTGAATTTATGAAATTTGTGGGAAATAGAATCCTTAGACAACATTTGGCCTGTAATTTAACCATTGCGTTAGTATTTGTTATGTCAATTAAAATATTTACTCTATAATGGAATTAAAACTCCTTGAGTATGGACAAATTGTAGGTTTCAGAGCCACATACGTATTATTAAATCTATTCTTAAATATTATCAAATGCTGAACATCAGTAAGTGGAATGCTTTTTTAATATTGGTGATTGATTAGCCAAGACCCTGAAGTAAGATCTACGTCAGTTTAAAGAAAATATCATGTTGAGTTAACTTTTTGCTGAAATAGTTGTTGAATTGACCATACGTCCTTAACCCTTGGGATTGGGATTTGTGTAAGCAAAAAGAGAATTTAGTGTGCCAAGTATACCTGTGTGCTTTCGCCCTTCCTCCTGATCGACGGTGCTTCCATTTTAATGGCTGAAGGCCTGGAGGCGGATAAAAAATTCTTCCCCTTGGATCGGCCCTGGGGTTTAAGCCAATTTCAATTACCTTCCATGGAGAAGTGTGCCATGGAGTAAAGGAAGAAAAAATGGTCAAAGCCTAAAAAAATCTTCACCAGAAAATGATTTTGGATCTTGTCTTTCATGATAGAAGATCATGGTTCTCCCTTCGTCCAATGAAGCCTATCCGCATTTGAAAATGGGTTAAATTTATTGGATGGTTTCCCCCTCCGTGTTTTGGGTCGCGAGGGAGAGGTCAGCCATGTGATGATGGACTCTTATTTTTTTAAATGCAGCAATCTTCCATTGGACAGAGGTAGTAATGAAAATTTGATAAGAACTGTTATTGGTACTTTCAATGACGTTCAGAGATTAAATAATTATAATGTTAATTTTTACGTCACGAAATTTAAGAGTCATCGTCTCTGTGACGTCAATCTGTTAACAACAGTGGTGGTTTTGTACAGTACATTCTCAAAGTAGGAGAAGGTGCTGCAGCTCAATGCATTAGTGGATTTACGGCTTTGGATGTGCCTCCTCCTCGTGGCCCTCTCTGGTATGTGCATCGGCCTTTGCATATTAGAGGATTGGATTACCTGTAAAGATATTTTGGATGATTGGCCTTACTCTTGGTTGAATGCGTGCAGGATTCTGGGAGATGTGTTCTTGGGTCCTTACCACACAGTATTCGACTATGGCAATAAGAGGGTAGGTTTTGCCGAAGCAGCATGAAAATGGCTAGGATGGGTTACTTGTCGTATTTAACTGACTTTGGGCTTTGTCTGTGGTGCTCCCTCGCCTTAAAGAATCTAATTTGATACTCCTTTTATGTATGTACAACACGCTTTAATAAAGAATTGGTGATATCATATTCTAATGTGTTGCATCTGCATTATTGTTAGCTACTTAGGGGGCCGTTTGGGATGTGATTATAAGCAAATATCCACACTGAATTTTCCAGATCTACTGTAGCATCCATGTTTTTTTCCTTATCCAGCTGAAACACGACTAGAGGTGTTTCAGCTGGATGGGAAAAAAACATCGATGTTTTGCTATTAATCATGCCCCAAACGGCCCCTTAGCTTATTTCTTTGTATCCTGTGGCTTGCTGCTTCCCTACCACTGACAGTTTTTGAGCTCACAAGGTCATACCCTTCAGAAAATGAGAGGACTATAAAAGACCGGCCCAAGATGACAGTCTTTTTCAATCCATTACATGATGCAATGGTGATTTTACATCTTTATTTAATTTGTGTGCTTGCCGAGAAATTAGTGTTTTACCAGCGTAGGGTTTTTGGCGTGTTGGTCTTCAGTCACCTGTGTAGTGGAGAAGATTCGGGACAAGTCTCAACCCAGGCACCAAGAGGGATCTTAAAACAGTAGGTTCTGTGCGTGTGATTGTCCACTGCCTTGAGCAGTTCTAGCCCAAAAATAACTAAATCAATGACTTTAGATGGGAATATAATGCAATTGAATTTGAAGGTCAGTGAGACACGGAGAATGAAGCGAGAGAGCTCCCGACTTATAAATTTGAGAACGAGGCTAGAGAGCATCAGCTCATGAAACCCATATTCTTCCTCACCTTCTAAGGTAGAAACCCATATTCTTAGTTTCACGTTAATTTGATAATCCTGTGACCATCTACTTGTACACTACTTA
Source organism: Houttuynia cordata (assembly GCA_039654745.1). NCBI lineage: Eukaryota > Viridiplantae > Streptophyta > Magnoliopsida > Piperales > Saururaceae > Houttuynia > Houttuynia cordata. The sequence goes on along the minus strand of CM077507.1, from coordinate 27,277,819 downwards.
AATATCTTTTATCTCACTAACTCTCCCTTAAGCCAACTAACTTTTAGAATCGCAAAATCTAATGTATTTGCATAATACCATTCTAAAAATGAAGTACTCGCATAATTCCAAGTATTCACGAACTCTCCCGCCAATTAAGGCTCCCAAAATAAGAGGATTTTAATTTTTTTTACACAAAAGAACTGAAATAGTTACTCTGATTTACATAAACGAGAAAATAGATGTCCTACTCTATCCAAATGAAGAGCATGGAGAATGTGTTCAGGAGGCCGTTTGAACCAATATGCCCAATATTGAGTAACCCCAAAATTAGCAAGCAGATCCGCCACTTGACTTTGTTGCCTATAGACATGGTAGAACTTGCAGTTCTGGTGCATTTCCTTGAATATTTTTTTTTGTTGAATCTTCTTATCATTATCCCCTCTTCGGACGGTTGCGTCAGTAAAGGCATCTGGCTTAAAAACTTGCTACTATGATTCTTTGTATGGATTTTGTACCATTTTGATTCCGATAAGAGTCAAATGCGGTATATAATCCATGCCACCGACCCTAGATAGGGGGATAAGGCATATTATGATGATGATTTCCTTGAATAACCTGATGTGCTGGAGATATGGGCGAATATACCAAGGTCCCCGAACCGAAGATCCATCGATTAAATCAATCATTGTTTTGGAGTCCCCTTAAATATGGACCCGAGAGATGTCCAGATATCCAATGCCCAGAAAGCAAGCTACGGTTTCTGCATGTAAAGCATTGGAGGCCAAATATTGACAAGCAAATCCGGCAAAGAAGTATTGACAAGCAATACTAGATGAGGTCTTGAAAGCACCGTCAAAGTTAAAGGCAAAACACATATTCCCTGGCGGTGGAATCCATCTATTTTTTTTTCAACCGTCCATTTCTTCTTATACTTTGTCAGATCTTTGAGATGAGCAATTTGAAGTTGTTTCAGGAGAACCTGGCATTTCCTTTCTGTGGATTTTAAGGATAATGGACTACTCTGGAAAAGAACCTCATTTTGCAATCGCCATAGAACATTCATGGGATAAATGCTAAGACGATGCAAGAGAAAATCAGCTGTAGGGAGGCCATTGCTACAAATTTAATCCAAGCGCCAAGCTCAAAGCAAATTTTTGCTGACCCGTGAATCATTGACCTCACTGATCTACTTCATTTGAAAGTGCTAAAACATCCTACAAACCAAGCATCGTCTAAAGCTTTCAACCATCACTGTAACATATAGACATTTTTTACACAACGCCTTGTCGGCCATGCCACTGGGTTCAAGTATCAAAGCATAAAGGGGCATTTTACATATTACCTAGTGCCAAGTATGGAATTCTCATATTACCTGGTTTTTCTTGTGACTTCTCATATGACCTGGAATCGGCACCTCGAGTACCAAAAATGCCCTTCTATTACGTTTTTTATGCATTTTGTACCCGAAATGCTTCATTCTTCCCAAAATTAGCGATTTACAAGATCATCAAGTTGGAGAAGAAGACATTTCGACAAAGATCCATCTATAATCGAGGTTCAAACCATCGCCGGCGCCGTCCAACCCGGAAAAAAAAATATTTCATGCCAAAAAACTATAAAAACAGCGAAAAAGATGAAAAAAAATCTGTGATGAAGGGATTTTGATGTAAGAGCAGCGGGAAAGCCCTCCCAACTACAAAAATTAAGATCTACATGTAAAAAAACACAAATAAAGATGATCCATTAGTGTTCGACCGCTCCTGGACATTAAATAAAAGGATAAAAATGGGCAAAAACGTGAAATACTCGTCGGCGAACTACAAGTTCAATGTATATATTTTTCTGTGATCCTAATAAAGTAGAAGAGGAGGAAAAATAAGGAAGAACGCAAAAAAAATGGACAAAAATGGATGAAAATGAGCGAGCTATGACATTTTAAAAATTGTCATTTATCGTATTGTCAACGACACGACTTGATTCAAGTCGTGTATTATGTGACACGAGTTGAATCCAAGTCGTGTTGCATATAACACGACTTGGATTCAAGTCGTGTCACATAGTACACGACTTGAATCAAGTCGTGTTGTCGACAACACGATAAATGGGCAATTTTAAAAATGTCATAACTTGCTCATTTTTTATCCGTTTTTGCCCATTTTTTTTCGTTCTTCATTATTTTTCCTTCTCTTCCACCTCAATAAGATATAGGATGAAAAATAAGAAAAAAAAAGAAAAAAAAAGAAAGTGAATTGATAAAAATGAATAAAAGCGTAAAATACTCGTCGGTGAGTGACAAGTTCAATTTATATATCTTTCTGTGATACTAATAAGGTGGAAGAGGAGGAAAAATAATGAAGAACGAAAAAAAATGGGCAAAAACGGATGAAAAATGAGCAAGTTATGGCATTTTTAAAATTATCATTTTATCGTGTTATATGCAACACGATAAATGCTCAAGTCGTGTAGTTGACAACACTATAAATGGGCAATTTTAAAAATGTCATAACTTACTCATTTTTTATCTGTTTTTGCCCATTTTTTTTCGTTCTTCATTATTTTTCCTCCTCTTCCACCTTATTAGTATCACAGAAAGATATATAAATTGAACTTGTCGCTCGCCAACGAGTATTTTATGTTTTTGCCCATTTTTATCATTTCACTTTCTTCTTTCTTCTTATTTTTTCTTATTTTTCCATCTTATATCTTATTGAGGTGGAAGAGGAGGGAAAATAATGAAGAACGAAAAAAAATAGGCAAAAACAGATAAAAAATGAGTAAGTTATGACATTTTTAAAATTGCCCATTTATAGTGTTGTCGACGACACGACTTGAGCATTTATCGTGTTGCATATAACACGATAAAATGGGCAATTTTAAAAATGTCATAACTTGCTCATTTTTCATCCGTTTTTGCCTATTTTTTTTTCTTTCTTATTTTTCCTCCTCTTCCACCTTATTAGTATCACAGAAAGATATATAAATTGAACTTATCGCTCGCCGACGAGTATTTTATACTTTTGCCCATTTTTATCATTTCACTTTCTTCTTTCTTCTTATTTTTTCTTTTTTTTTTCTATCCTATATTTTATTGAGGTGGAAGAGAAAGAAAAATAAGGAAGAACGAAAAAAAAGGGCAAAAACGAATAAAAAATGAGCAAGTTATGAAATTTTTAAAATTGCCCATTTATCGTGTACTATGTGACACGACTTGAATCCAAGTCGTGTACTATGTAACACGACTTGGATTAAATTGTGTTACATAGTACACGACTTGGATTCAAGCCGTGTCATATAATACACGACTTGGAATCAAGTCGTGTCGTCGACAATACGATAAATGCCAATTTTTAAAATGTCATAACTTACTAATTATTTATCCGTTTTTATCCATTTTTTTGTGTTCTTCATTATTTTTCCTCCTCTTCTACTTCATTAGGATCATAGAAAGATATATAAATTAAACTTGTCCCTCGCCGACGAGTATTTCACGTTTTTGCCCATTTTTATCCTTTTATTTTATATCCATGAGCAGTCGAACACTAATGGGTGATCTTTATTTGTGTTTCTTTATATGCAGATCTTAATTTTTGTAGTCGGGAGAGCTTTCCCGCTGCTCTTACATCAAAATCCTTTTATCACATATTTTTTTCGTCTTTCCCGCTATTTTTACAATTTTTCGGCATGAAATTTTTTTCAGGTTGGACGGCGCCGGCGATAGTTTGAACCTCGATTATGGACGGATCTTTGCCGGAATGTCTTCTTTCCCAACTTGATGATCTTGTAAATCGCTAATTTTGGGAAGAATGAAGCATTTCGGGTACAAAATGCATAAAAATATAACAGAAGGGCATTTTTGGTACTCTAGGTGCCTATTCCAGGTCATATGAGAAGTCACAAGAAAAACTAGGTGATATGAGAATTCCATAGTTGGCGCCAGGTAATATGTAAAAAGCCCACCATAAAGAGATACATGTACAATGACAACTCTCAGAGGGTGTGTTTGGTTAGCAAGAAAAGAAAAGAAAATTAGAGAAAAGTCAAAGTTCTTTCTTTTTTTATGTTTGGATGGATAGAAAAGTGTGAAGGCTGAAAAATATTTCTCCCTCTCGTGGGGGCCACACAAAAATTTCAGTTATAATTTTTTCTTTCTCAAATAGAAAAAAATTAGAGAAAGTCCAACTCCTCCTCATTTCTATTTCTTTTCTTTTCTTCTTTTTTCTCATCTGACCGAAATTTTTTTTCTTTCTAACCAAACAGACCCAAAAGAACACCACAGGGGAAACGGCCACTTCAAGCCAAGCAAATTTACCACAACAAAAATCTGAAGTTGTTCTCACTTCTCACCATGATCCATTCATTTATTCTTCACTCATCCATTTTGTCTTCATCTTCATCAGCCTCTATTTTCATTCTCTTAACCAAGGAATTCCATATTTCACCGATATATTGATTTCGGGCCCTACCCGATACATCGAAATCACTAAATATCATTTTTTTAAGGAAAATATATTTTCAAAAAATATTGAGAAATTTTTTTTTTAAAAAAAAAGGAAAAAAAAACAACTTTCCCATTGTTTCCCATCCTAATATGTATATTTTGAAATCTATGCTTTGTCTAAATTAGTATAACTCATTTTAGAAGTTAAATTGTAAAAATATATGATAAAAATTAGTTTTCAACTGCCGATATGTTTTTACAAATATCTCCGATATATCTCCGAAATTTTGTCTCTTAGGTCGACTGATATTTTACCGAAATCCGATACGGAATTCCTTGCTCTTAACCACCTGCGCGGCCGTATCCCCCTGCTTTGGCCCATTTGGAATTTCTATTAGAATATCTGATTTTTGCCAGTAGCTGCATCTACAAGCCCTCCGTTCTTATCAACCCTGAACGGCAACTCTTTTCCTCCTGTGCAACATCAATGTAGACAGTCGAGTTCTCGTCAAGTTCCCCTCTAATCAGCATCTTGGACAATTGGATGACCACTCTCTTCTCCAGCCATCTCCTGATGGGCCTAGATCCAGATACCTGAAGTATAAGAGGGAACATTTAGATTCCGATATGAAGCTCAAACTCGGAAGAAATAACAGAGGATCAAGCAATTCATCCTTACCGGATCATAAGCCTCTTCCAATATGACGTCTAAAGCAGCGTCAGAGACAGCCAAGGCAACGCCCCTCTCCGCCAGTCTAGCTGCCACATTCCTCATCTGAAGCCTTGCAACTTTCTTTAGTTGCTCATGTGACAATGGATCAAAGATGACAATCTCATCCAGTCTATTGAGCAACTCAGGCCTAAAGTACTTTCTCACCTAAAACACGACATCAACGATTATAGATCACATTCACAGTAGACAGTAGTTCAACCTGACTAGAGAACAGGTAAGAATCGGAATCATCCAAACACGATTGAAAATATAGCGTATCATTTGATAATATATATACCTCTCGCATAACCCGTTCACGAGCGATTTTCATTGAGGATTTGCCACTCAGTCCGGCAAGAAGATACTCTGCACCTAAGTTTGAGGTCAGGATGATGACCGTATTGGTAACGTCAACAGTTCTACCTTGCCCATCAGTCAAATATACCATCATCAAGCACCTGAAGCAGGACGTTGAAAAAAGCCATATGAGCTTTCTCTACCTCGTCAAACAAGACCACGCTATAAGGCCGTCGTCTCACTGCCTCAGTCAGCTGTCCACCTTCTTCGTGGCCAACCTATCTGTGATTCAAGTTTAGAGTTAGTGATAGGAAGAAAAAAAATGATGAGATTCTAGAGTTGTCGCAATCAGAGATTAGAGTCTCACCCAAGTGGGGCGGCGCCAATAAGACGTGCAACAGAATGTTGTTCCATGTATTCCGACATATCAATCCTAATTAGAAGCTTATCATCGTCAAATAGTTGCTCTGCCAAGGCCTTCGCAAGTTCGGTCTTACCAACACCAGTAGGACCTAGGAAGAGGAATGAACCAGTACGTTGCTAGCTTGCTGCGGCCCACCAAGCCCAGCTCCTAAATACAGCCTCTGCAACTGCATTGACTGCTTCATCTTGTCCCAAGCCTAGTCACTGGAATGACCGTCCAACGACTCACAACCTACACAATCAATGCCGGGAACATTTCCAAATTAGATACCAAAATGAAGCAACTGACTAGATGATTTCTAGTACAACTAAAATGTCCCATATTCCATAGCTCAGCTATGTGTTCGGGACCAACAGTTTCAGTCAGCATCAAGTTCTCATCTGTGCTTCATTCCAGCTTAGCAATGGCAGCATCAATCTCTTGAAGATCCCCGTATTTTATATCTGCAACCCGGGCCAAGTCCATTCTCCTCTCTGCTTCCTGTAAACTGAACAGAAGCTCCTCTCTCCCGGTATCTCCCAGTAACATAACCCCACATTTGGAGTTGGAGATTAAGAAATTTCATTAATTTGGAATCACAGTAATTTGGAGCTCTCTCTTTATCGTCTTCTAAATCTGGCAATTCTCGTTCGTCTCTTCTTTGTGATTGCTTATTATCTTTATTAATTTTTAAAATGGCTAGTGAAAGAAATGATTCACTCCAATCTATTAGTGTAAGATTGAATGAGAAAAATTATTTGTTTTTGTGTTATGTGATGAAGAATTTTTTAAATGGCAAAAAAACGTGGAGTTATGTTATTTGGACCTTGGGTAAACCTATAGATTAAAGTTCTGTCAAATATAAAGAATAGTTAGATATTTGGGAATCCAATAATTCGAAGATTATTACTTCGATAAACAATTCTTGTTGAGTTGCATATAGGTATTCAGTTGGCAAAATATGAAAGAGCAAAGGAGATTTGAGATCATTTGGCAAGACTGTTCATACAGTCTAATTTTACGAAGCAATATTAGTTGAAAATAGGCATTCGGGGAATTCAACAGAAAAGTATGAGTATTCAGAAATTCTATTATGTCATGACCAGAATTTGGGATCAGTTGGATTTCACTAAATCAGCAGAACTCAATGCTTTTGCACCATATATTGCTCGTAGAGAAGAACAACAGTTGGTTCAATTTTTTATGACTCTTCATGATAATTTTGAGGGGCTTCGTGGAACAATCCTGCATCGTGGAACAATCCTGCATCGTAGTCCACTTCCCTCTGTTGACTGAGGAAACTTGTTTTAAGTCCCATGCAGAAAGAGGAGTTCTCAAACCTCATAATCCATCTGTTTTAGCATAAGACTATCAGAACAAGCCCCCATCGAAGCTTAGTAATGATGAATGTCATTTCTGTAAGCAGAAGGGACATTGGAAGAATCAATGCCCTAAGCTATTGAATAGAATACAACAACACTAACAATTTACGGGCCCACAACATACTCCTAAGAAATTTAGAAATCAAAACCAATTTCAACAGCAACCATATAGGCCTCCACAACCTAATATGGCAACAGTTCTACCACCATCAGACTTGCCTGAATTTGGAGCCACATCATCGACCTTGCTTAGCAATTCCAGAAGTTTCTTGCCACACAGCTACATGAAATATTTGTCTCTGCTCCTAAATGTTTGTCATCTCCTAATTCTTCAGGTATATTTTTCTATTTCTGGGTCTTAGATTTTGGAGCTTCTCATCACATGTCATCAAATTTGTCATCTTTTGTTTCTTTGTGTCATACCTCATCTGTATCTGTCATGACCGTTGATGGTACTTTATACCCTTAGCAGGCGTTGGTTCTGTTGTCACCCTAAATTTATCACTTTCTAATGTTTATCATATTCTCTATCTTACATTGAATCCTATAAAGCGCGGACATGGCAAAATGGCAGCCGTGTCCGTGCCCGATACGTATTTAACACGGATACGCTGGCGATACGGCGGGACACGCATCGGATATGGGAAATATCCCGCTGGAATCCACATGGCCCCGGTGACTTATGCCCAAGAACGACCTGGTAGATTGGGTAGTCGGTGAGCTCCAGTTGGCGGCCATGGCGACTATACGGTCACCCTTGGCTCATTCTCTTTCAGCCTTCTGGTATGCTTCCAAGTGTACCCAACTATCCATTCTCTCTGTTCTGCAAGTTCTTCATTTGGTATTTTGTCGTGACGAAAATTGCCATTGCCATTTCATTTCGTGATTTTCCGTTTGTGGGAACGTACTTGAAATGACTTACTTTTTATAGTCTTCACTGTAGTTATGGTATCTGGGTGCTTTAGAGGAATAAGTTACTGAAAAAGGCTTCACCTTTCTCATATGTTATGCTCTTTTTGTATCTGCTATGAAGGTTCTCGTTTTTCAGCAATATGGACTGAGACTCGTCTGCACTAGTATCCAATCAGAACGTTTACGACTGTGCAAGCTCAAAAGATTCAGACTCCAAAAAGGTGAGCTATCTGCATATTCAATCCCTTCTGTGATTTGTTTGGAGTCATCTTTTTCTATGATTTTGTGAAAAAAGATTTAACTGTATGATTAAACTTCCTCTTGGAGTCACCTTTCTTTTAACACCATTATACATGTGCATTAGCTGGTGACAAAGACTACTAATTGCAGCTCCAGCTTTAGCATTCATATATCCAAATGCTGCAGATGTTTTAATTTTGTCCAGTCTTATTATTTCACAATTAGGTTGTCACCATACAGATGTACATATAAAAAATATAGGGCAGACTGCCAAAATTTCAATAGAAATTATGACTCAAACTATTTTATAAATATTACTCCCTCCGTTCCAAAATACTATGTATATTTAAAAATATTATTATTCCAAAATATTGTGTACATTTTACCAAATCAAGTGACTTCCTCTTTCTAAAATTGAAGGACACTTAGAAAGATTGACTAGAACTTTGTTCATAAATGAGCATACGAGTTGGACGGGATATGAGGGAGAAGGAGCCATGTGATTTCCTTGTAGTTTTCATGGTTCAATAAAAATGAGAATTTTTTCAAATGTACATAGTATTTTGGAATGGAGGGAGTAATAAAAAAAAATTTATTAGTCGTGTCGTATCCTACTTTTTGGGAAAATGGCGTGTCGCCATGTCATATAGTGTCGCCGTTTTCGTATCTATGCTTTTTAGATTGAACCTTATTTCTATTGGTCAATTGTGTAACTCTGGTTACTCAGTTTCTTTCTCTTCTACTTCTTGTCGTGTAGGATCTACAATCCCAGAAGCTGATTGGGATAGGCCGCAGGAAGGGGGGACTTTATATTTTGGATAAGCTAAGAATACCATCAGTTGCAGCCTCTAGTGTTGATTTATCTTCTTTTCGTTTGAGTCCTTCTTCTAGTTTTTATTTATGGCATTCTCATTTGGGTAATGTGTCAGTATCTCGTCTAAAATACTTGGCTTCTATAGGAACATTAGGAAATTTCCAAACACATGATATTTCTGATTGTAGTAGTTGTAAACTAGCAAAATTTTCTATCTTTCCTTTTAATAGAAATATTTCTTCTTCTCTTGCCCCATTTGACTTGGTTTATTCTGATGTATGAAGGCCTTCTCTTATTCCTACAAAAAGGGGGTCTCGATATTATGTTTCATTTATTGATGATTACACTCAGTATTGTTGGGTTTATCTTATGAAGAATCGTTCTAATTTCTTGAGTATTTATACTATGTTTCGTGCCCTTGTCAAAACTCAATATTCTGCAGTTATTAAGTGTTTTGGAAGTGACTCGAGTGGTGAGTATACCTCTACTAAATTTTGTGAATTGCTTCCTTTTGATGGAACATTTCGCCAAACCTCGTGTACTGACACTCCATAGCAAAATGATGTTGTTGGGAGAAAACATAGACATATTGTTGAAATTGTTAGTTCTCTCTTATTATCTGCCCATGTTTCTCGTGAATTTTGGGGAGAAGTAATTCTTACTGCTATCCACTCAATCAATAAGATTTCTTTAACTCACACCTTAGGTTTGTCACCTTTTGAAAAGTTATATGGGCATGCTCCTGATTATTCCTTGTTAAGAGTGTTTCGTTATACTTATTTTGTTCTTTGGCCTTATGTAGAGCATAGCAAATTATCTTTTCATTTTGTTATTTGTGTTTTTCTAGGTTATGGTGAGGGTCAAAAGGGATATCGTTATTTTGATCTAGTCACCCAAAAATTATATGTCTCTCTTCATGTTGTGTTTCTTGAGCATATACCATTATTTTCGATTCCTGCTAGTTCTCATAAGCTAACCAAGTTTGATGTTATTCACATTGATCCTTTGTTTGAGTCTAAAGATAGTTTAGATATTATTCCACTTCATGGTCCCCCTTTTCTCGTTCCTACTAGTTTTGTAAGTATTCACACTTTGGTTTCTAATGATTATGATGCTCCTATTACTTCCTCTCATTCTGCAGCCACCTCATCTGAGATTGTGGATCTCCTTCATCTCTATCATCAATGCATTCGTAAGTCCACTCAATTACTAGATTTTGTTTATTTTTGTTATTTTGGTTCATTTGCTTTATTTTCTATCTCTATTCACAAACTTTTTGAGCTTCAATCTTATAGAGAGGCAGTTCTTGATCCTCTTTGGCAACAAGCTATGGCTGAGGAACTTTTTGCTTTGCATAAGACAGATAATTGGGATTTGGTATCTCTACCACCTGGTAAGAGTACAATTGGTTCGCGTTGGGTCTATAAAATAAAAACCAAGTTTGATGGGTCAGTTGAGCGCTACAAGGCTAGACTGGTTGCATTTATTATTGGTGATGATGTTGATAAGATTTCAATGTTAAAATCAGAATTAGTATGCCGTTTGATATGAAGGATTTGAGATCTCTTCGTTAATTTTTGGTTATTGAAGTAGGCTTCTCTCCTAAGGGTTATCTTCTGGCATAGTCTAAGTACACAACTGATATCCTTGACCATGTTCATTTTACTGATTCTAGGACTGTTGATACTCCTCTTGAACTTAATGTTCGGTATTCTCTTTTTGATGATACTTCTTTGCCAAATCCTACTTTATATCACACTATTGTTGGTAGCTTAGTATATTTCACTATTACATGTCCATATATTGCGTATGCTATTCATATTGTTAGTCAATTTGTTGTTTCTGCTACAGTTCATTGGGCTGCTATTCTTCGTATTTTTCGGTAGGCACTATATTTCAAAGTCTTTTACTTTCATCTACCTCATCTCTCAAGCTGTGGGCCTATTATGATGCTGATTGGGCCAGTGATCTTGTCGATTATAAATCTATCACTAGATTCTGTATCTTTTTGGGTGATTATCTTATTTCGTGGAAGAGTAAGAAACATGCTGTCATATCTAGATCTTCCATAGAAGCTAAGTATCATGTTATGACTTCTACTACCGTTGAGATCGTTAGTTTACGTTAGTTACTTGCATACTTGGGTTGCTCTTTCTCATCCCACTCCTATGTATTGTGATAACAAGAATGCTATTCAGATTGCTCACAAACTCTGTCTTTCATGGAAGGACCAAACATATCGAGATTGAATGTCACCTCACCTGTCATCATCTGCAACATGGCACTATCACCTTGCCATTTATTTTCTTGTTTATGCAGATTGCAAATTTTTTTACAAAGTCAAATATGGTTGACAAACTCTCGATGCTTCCTGCAGTTGCATCTTGTGTTTGCAATTTATCTTTTAGTTAATATATATATATATATCTTTGTTGTATTTTGATATTCAATTTGAAACTCTAGCCTCCCTCTTTGTTAATTTTTTCACCTTGGTTTCTTCTCAATTCATAGTGTCTTTATCGTCTAGTTGAGAACCCTCTCGACCGAGTTGGCGAAGGATGCCTTTGGGGTCGGCGAGAAGGGCGGTGGCAATGTGGATGGGGGTGAACTGGATGTGGCTGGCATCTATGGCGAGGCCGTGGCCGCCGTCGAGGGCCTCGTTGGTCTTGTGGGTAAACTTGTTCGGATTCATCATGTTTCTTGGTTTCTCTCTAAGGGGTACGTAATCGTTCTAGATTGAAGAATGTCAGGATTGAAATCTAAGACTCCCCAATACAAGACCGTAAAAGAACAGATTTTTAATCCTGTATGTCATATTTAAAATATATGTTAAGATTTTCAATGCTAGATTGCATAATTTTTTAGGATTTCTAGTCCTAGATTGAAAAATTTATGGGATGCAAATAACTATTAATCATATACTTGAAAAATACTTAAACTTATAGAAATAAATTATAAAGCATGAACAATTAATATTAAAATACTTAATTTTATTTTGTGCCCTAGATAGCATTTTATTATATACTCCCTCAATATGCTATGCCTTAATTTAAAAGTTCATATGGCTATGCAAATTTAGATATACAGACTTGCCAGTGATGACCACAGGCAGACTAGTTCACTTTATAATAACCAGACCGGGTCATCTCCTTCCTCCTGAAGCCGACCTAATTTGAGATGATGTAATTTCAGACGAGAGGGAAAGGCAGCAACCACACCGACTCCACCACGGCTCCCGCTCCTCCTTTCAAGTCCCCGCAGCGCTGGTGGACAAAAGCCAGCATTCCGCCTCTGTCAAATCGACGCTGCGGGGACTATGCAGCATTTCGCCTCTGTCGACTGCGCAAGGAGGAAGTTGACAGCGCCATGATCCTGCGGGGCCCTCGATTGTAGACAATGTTCTGTGAGTGTACAAGCACGCCAATCTCTTCCAGCATGCACAGCTCGACAGCCACTTGGTCCTCACCGAAGCACTAGCAGCCACAGCGGTCAAAAAGGGCGGTAGTAGCTACTGGCAGTGGCAAATAGATGGGGTGCAGCCGCCTAGTTTCTTTCCTCTTCCACAGCGATGCCGACGGCGGCCAAAACATGCCCTTTTTTTAGGATCTGACGCTTTTGTGGTGGTGGCGATGAAGGTCTTTGTCGTCTACACCCGCCATTGCCACCACTCACTAGAGATTTTTTTTCTTTGCAATCATGGTGAGGTCGCCGGTGTGTCGTGAAGTTCACCAGCGTCCGGGGTCAGCCATGGCGATGGGCAAAAAGGCAGATGCATATCTGCCACTGCCATGACATAGGACCCGCGCCGACAACACGTCGGCCGTCGGCTGGTATCTGACTATTGGTTCATGAACAACTAAGAAGGGGGTCGTGCGGAAGGAAGATCGCCGTGCACTTGGGTTCTTCAATACCACCTCTTGAGGAGGTATTGGAAGTTGACAACTCTATTTATATTTAAGACTAAAATGGAGATTAAAATCCGTCAATCTTAAAATTCTTTATAATCTTAACTAACGGTATATCAATAATCTCATATTATAAATACTTAACCCCTAACGCATTTCTCAAAATCTCTTGAAACCACTAACTGTGGATTCAAATTTTAATATTACAAATCTTAATTGATTAACTCTATATTGAGAACCCCCCCGTGTGGATTTTTCAATCCTGATTGACTACCCCCCTATAAGCTAATCGAGAATGAACGAAAATGGATCAAAAGAAAAAGCTTAAAATGACACAACGATTGAGGTTTGATTGAGGTTTTACAGAGAGTGTGAAGGTAATGGAGGGGTTTTGATGGGAGAAGAAGGAGGTCTCGTGGAAGGTGCTAGACACTTCCTGGGTTTTCGCTCCACTATTGAAAGATAAGAAATTACTAGGTACGCGGAGCGTAGGGGAACAATCATACTCATCACCAATAGATGATGGACACGACGCCCTTGCTTGTTATGATGGCCATAAGGGACCCAAAAATTGGAAATCGTGTCAATCACCTATTAGTGATAAGCACACTATTCCCCTACGCGCCGCGTACCTTATAATTTCTCCCCGAAGACTCGGGGAGAATTGCCACGTTGCTGAGATCTATAATCTATTCGCTGCATATCACGATGAAGTGCTAGTTGGGTTTAAACCGAGGTCCATGGAAGGAGGGCCCAAAACTTGGGCCAGTAAAGATTTGGACTTCACACTTTCATACAAGTGGGCCTGCATTCATGATGCATCGGCCTTCGGTTCTAAATTAGAAGTAATTATTACAAGTTATACTCCTATTTGCTCAGTGATATGGCCTAGAAAAGTTTTGGACTTGTATGTACTTTCATACAAGTTGGGGAGAAGTTATTAGCTGCGCGCCGCGCATGGGAACAATGTGCTCATCACTAATGGGTGATGGGCAAGCAGGGGAGATGTGCCCATCACCCATTGGTGATGAGCACACTGTTCCCCTGCGCCGCGCGTAGCCAATAATTTTCCGAAGTTGGGCTGCTTTCATAAAGGATGGGGCTTTCAAATGAATTATTATACTCCCTCCGTCCTAAAATACCTGCCACATCAGTGTAATTAACACTATCCACTTTTTAGAATGTGTCAGGTAATTCAGGACGGAGGGAGTATTCTCAATTGCTTAGTGATACGCTGCTACCTTGGGCCAATAAGAGTCGCTATGCTTTAGCAAATGTTGTACTCTAATCACCTTTGGATACTACGTTTAGAAATCTTCACCACGTAGCTTTCAATTCCTAAGTTTTTTTTTTTCTAATCAATGATTCTTGTTTTTTTGTACTACTAATTCCTAATTTAGGGGCCGTTTGGGGTGTGAAAAATTAGTTTCTTCCACTCTAAAAAATTCACCTAGTTAGTAGATTTTTGGGATAATCCACTAACCAGCTGAAACACCTCAGGTTAGTGGATTATCCCAAAAATCTTAAACAGCTGGAATTTTTTTCAGCTGGATGGTACTGATTTTTCATGCCCCAAACTGCCTCTTAGTTGATGATATCCGTAGTACCTTTTTTTTGCTAGGTTACATCCGTGGTACCTGTTTTTGAATGTGAAACTGTGAAATCATGAAGGCTATTAGTGGCTGCTTCTTTTCTTATGAGAAGAATCACCTCCGGAAGACGCAACCCCCCACCTCAAAGTGCGACAGGCCCAACCCGAACCTGAGACCTCGTCCCACAACAGGCCGGGGAGCGTCCAACCACCAAGCTCTTGGGTTATTGGCAATTCTTCTGTAATCAAACAAGAAGAATTTCCCCAATCCCTATGTGGTACTATATGAGGGCATTTTCTCGATAATAGAGTTTTTTCCATATTACCTGGCGCCAACTTTGATATTCCCATATTACCAGGTTTTTCCCGTGAAATCTCATATGACCCGGAATCTGGACTTGAAGTACCCAAAATGCCCTTTCTTCTATTTTTTCGTGTTAACACTGTGCAAAGAGGCGTGTTGTGTACAACACGAAAAGAGGGTGAAGTTCTCCGGCGATTTACATCGGCGACGTCACCGGCGACCGGCGAGTTGGAGCGGCGATTCAACCGGCGGAATACACGGACGAGTTCGAGCCTATTCGCGTCCCCCATCTCGATATCGAGCTGCCCCCCTGCTGGATTTCGACGACACGACTGAGGGAGAGTGGACAAAGGCGGCGATTTGAAGCGCATCCGTCGGGATTTCTGATCTTCAACCTTCAGAAGACCCCCGCGGCTCCCTCCGCCTGCATGCAACAGGCGGATTGACCGGATTGAGCTTCGGTTGACGGCGAGGAAGACTGTGAAAGGCACCTGCGAGGAAATACACACATACAGACGACTAAACTGCGGTAAGTTACAACTATCCTTACTGATTTTAGTTTCATAAGGTCCGACATTTGAATTTTTAATTTTTACTATGAACTATAAAGTCGTGTCTATAGTAGACACGGCTGTGTATTTAGTCGTGTCCGCGACGACACGACTTTTATATTTTCGTGTTGCACTGAGGACACTTTTCTAGTGACCACTATACCTCACTCCTTGCAGATGGATAAAAAAAGAGATGAGTCTATGGAGGAAATACCATCGGAAGAGGAGGAGGATCATGATTTTGTCTTCGCACCTCGGCAGCGAAATCAGAGGGGCAGGAAAAGGAAGGCTCCGATGGACCGACCAGTGAAGAGAACATATAATGCGCGACCGGCGCTGAAGAAGTGTTGTCAACCGGGAGCGATGAAAAAGTGTGCGGCCCTCCTACAGCGTCACCAAATATGTGCCCAGGTGATCAAAGAGGCTGGTTTCGCTGTCATTTTTGAAGGTGAGGACGTTGTTGTATCTCGGAACCTCCTCGACCATTTGGTCAGGTACTGGGATGAGTCGGCGAAGGTCTTCAATATCAAGGGTAGGAGGCTACATTTCACAGAGGAAGATGTTGCCCTTATCACCGGATTGCCCGCAAAGGGCGACAGAGTTGAGGTCCTCCCCTCCTTGACACGCCAACCGGAAGGTCAATTCTTCATAAAGTACTTCGCCGCGAGGAGAGCAGACATTCCACACATTGAGGAAATGATAGACAAGCTTAGCGCGGGCAAACTGAAGATGGAAGAGGAGGGCATTGCGAGGATGATCATCTGCCTCCTCTTCTGCACGGTGTTGTTTCCACACAGCACTAGAGCGGTTCATCCCTCTTTGTACCGTTACATTGACGACCTCCCAAGATTGAGGTCATACAATTGGGCTGGGGCTATACATAAAATGTTGGTTTCTGGTATAACCCACACCAGCCGCCTAGTGGGAGCGAGATCGCAAGGAGAGTGCCTGGGCGATGGATGCCTAAATGGCGCCGCATATGTCCTTCAGGTATGTAGCAATCATAGTCTTCCATCGGGAAAAAGTCTTATACAATACCACTATATATATAGTCGTGTATGATAGAACACGACTATATTTATAGTCGTCTATTATAGAACACAACTACGTATATAGTCGTGTTCTTGACGACACGACCATAGTTCAATTCGTGTTGAACTTATAGCCGACTAAGGCAACCGCGCATTGTTATAATGTTTTCATCTGTTTAATATGCATATTTGGTTTTTCAAGCACACGACAATCTTCCATCCTGTCATGGGCCCTACCAGCCCACGGGCGAAAAGATGGCCAGGAAGTGGGGCCCTCATTACAGAGGTGAAGAAAGGTGCACAGAAGAAGCACCGCATGGCCGACTATTGGACGGGAGTGTTCCACAATCTTCAAATAGGGGAGGAACTCGTCGACGTAATCAGCCCCATGGCCGGAGAGGCATATCTCCTTGCTTCATCAACCTCAGGGCCCCATCCTCCACGACGGCAGAGGCCGGAAATGAAGAGGACTCCCAACCAACCTGCGTCCACTTCCTCGAGGACGGCTGCCCAGTCGACTGCAACTGCAATGGGCCGATTGGAGGGTGCCCTTCAGGGCATACAGTCACTAATAGAGATAGCTATGTCTTCCTATGAGGAGATGGGAAGGAGAGTCGGACCTCTGCGAGAGATTCTCCACTCTATGAAGTCCTCTGCCGCCTCAGCGTCAATGCTGTTAGAAGGTCAGATCATTGAGCATCCGAAGGAGGAGATGACTGACGAGCCGACGAAGGAGCCGAATAAGCGCCCCGAAATGGAGCGAAAGAAGTCATCGGTGCATCAGATGGAGCCGAAGAAGCGGCCCCAAATGGAGCCACAATCGTCATCAGTGCATCAGATGGACCCAATGAAGCGGCCCCGTGAAAAGGAGCATAAGAAGAACACTCCTATTGGTATGCGGACAAAGGAGCTGGCAAGGAAGTCACATCTGGATTCGACGAAATGGGGTAAAGGTAAGTTGTAGACGATAATTTATTTTTTCGTGCCCCATTATACACGACTACTATATTTGTCGTCTTTCATCATACACGACTATGTGGTTTATCGTGTTTCATATAACACGACTATGTTTTTTATCGTGCTGCTACTACTGACATGAAGAAGTAAAATGTCATTTTAGCTCCCATCAAACGCGCGGATGAGGAAGACAAGATTGAACGGGCTGCAAAGAGATCCTCTGCCAAGATGTTTTTGAAGAAGCTCCAACCAGAATTCAAGGAAGATATGGAGCGTGCAGAAGTCGAGTCCCGTCCGACGTACAGACGGGACCTATTCCCCCCTGGTGTAGTGATAAGGAAGCGAATGAGGACTGTCTCCTCCGGAGAATTGCAGCGGATTAGAGAAGAGGACCATATACGGAGAATGGCGGAGGAGCAGCAAAGAAGGAATAGGTCCCCTCAGCCGAAAGCCGACTCCGAACAAACCATATCCGATCAACAAGCGACCTCCATCATCGATGAGGTCATCTCTTCCATACGGCAGTCAGATATCGAAACCGTCAAGGAGGAGGTGAAGGAGGATGTGAAGGGCGGGGACGTCGAAGAGGAGGAGGTGAAGGCGGATGTTCTGGAGAAGGAGACGAAGAAGGAGGAGGGGAAGGAGGAGGAGCCGAAGGAGGAGGAGGTGCAGGCGGACGAAGAGGCGATGGAGGAGGAGAAGACGGAGGAAGTGAAGGAAGAGGAGGCTGAGGAGGAGAAGGCGAGGGAGGAGGAGGAGGTCGCGGAGGGCACTGGCTTAACCGCATCACAGCCGGTTGACGTCGATGTCCTCCTAACCCCTCAGAAGTCTAAGTCTGTAATTGCTCTCCCCGACAACTATGCCGATTCGGAGTTATGCTTCGACATGGGGGTATTGTTAGAGCGGGATAGAGTGGCAATAGATGGATGGATCGCCAATCCGAGGAAGGCTTATCCAATCCCAACGCTATGTGATGACGGCTATTTATCCCTCCTACAAACAACAGAAATAAACACCAATGTAAGTAAACCTATGCTCCTCATATCTTTTTGTAGACGTAAAGTGGGTATTCGAAGACACGACTTTGCGCGTAGTCGTGTCTATGAAATACACGACTATACGCATAGTCGTGTCTATCGCGGACACGACTAGCATGAAAATCGTATATATAGAATAATCGACTTTTAATTGGAAGTTGTATGTTGCCTTACCGAAGTGTAATGACTCCTGTGGATGTTTTCCATAGGTTATAGATGCGTTTTTCAGTCTGTTGAGCCAGCGCAATGAGAGAAACCCGATGAAATATCCGTGGGCATTTTTTGGTTGCCACGCATTCAAAGAGATATTCGACAACGTAAGTGTTCCCTGCATAAGGAGTGATGAGTAATTAAGTATGATATTACGAGCATCGTTGTCTAAATCTCTTTCGCTTTCGCAGGAGCACCAGGAAGGGGGAAATAATGCCAAATTGGTTAAAAAGCTCGGGAGGATGCTGGACGGCTTGAACAGGAACATGTTCTACGCATTTTTCCCAATCCGCACCGGCTCCCACTTCTGCCTCGTGTATGTCCATTTCCCGCACTGTGTATGGCGCTTCTACAACCCGCTGTCTGGCAGATCCCAATTATATCCGCATCACAGAAAAGCTGCTGACAAATTCACGCAGTTCATGAACGTCGTGATGGCAGGCAAGCTGGGGTGGTTTGGTTTGCTAGACTGGAAGATGACTCAGATATCCAAAGCGCCGTGGCAACAAAATTCGAAAGACTGTGGCATCTTCATCATGATGTACGTCGCGCATTTGGCGTCCAATGTGAACCCCCCGGAGTTTGATCAGTCCACAATCACACGACTGTGGCGACCAGTCATCGCTTCAACCTTGATTCGGGGGGTTATTAACAGCGAGTTTGACGACGATTCCGGACAAGGCACAAAAGATGCTGTCACAGTTGCGGGTTTTTTGCGGCTTCCGGATAAAGAATAACTTCAAATTTATTTTATTCACATTATTTTAATGTACAAAGTTCATTTGCTGTAAATACCGTACTCTTTCACTGTCCAAAGTTCATTTTAATGTACAAAGTTCACATACTTCCAATTCTTTTTTTAACTCATACCAGATGTAGACAAAATATCGCTAGCATGAATGTGAATACGGCCTTCATACAACAGGTTAGTTTCATATAATCGTCTCTGATGGAAAACGACTACGCATATAATCGTCTCTGATACAACACGACTACGTATATAATCGTCTTTGATTGAACACGACTTTATATGTAGTCGTGTTTCACAATACACGACAGTATAGAAGTTAATTTGGGTAGGCCGTCTGCGCTATACAAGAATTTGACTAGATCCTAAGTGAAGAATGGTGGGGGCTGAGGTAAGCCGGAGCGGCGTACATCCGCTGTCTCGTTCGTAGACAGTTTGCCTTGTTGCGGAAGTTTTCGTTTCCTGCGCGTCCGATGTTCTTTCGGAACGGGGCTTTTAGTGCACTTTGTACGGTTGTGACCAACTTCACGACAATTCCCACATTTCGCACGTGGCCTTGCAGGTGGATCGGGCTGTGACTCAATTCTCTTTGTCTTTCTCCTGCCCTTCTTTGGAGCTTCAAGCCTTGGTGGTTCGCATTTAAATAATACACCGTAATTTCCCCACTGACTTCTGTCTAAAGTAGGGAACACTACTTCTTCGTACGTGGTGCGGTACGTACTTGCGCAGTACCACTTCTCACAATATTCTACCGCTTCCAGACTCCTCTCATCAATACATGCCATGGCGTGCTTGCACGGAAGTCCCATGCTCTGGAAGAAGCCGCATGTGCATGTTCTATTCGTAAGGTCAACAACATCCTGATGCGAAAACATGAACAACATCACTGTTTTAGAAGGATACTCGTGTCGTCGAAGACACGACTGTATGAGTAGTCGTGTCTTCGACGACACGACTTTGTTATAGTCGTCTCTTACAGAAAACAAATTTATGCTTACCACATGGTATAAAGATGTCACTTCAAACTGCCGTAATGATAGCGGTTGAACTCGAACTGTTCCAGCACTCTGATTCCTCATCTGATTGATATGATTCTGTGCATATTTTGTTAACGGAGTCGGTAGGCCGTCTGCCTCTATTCGGCGTCTCTGAAAATGGACGCTTGTGGTCGCCCGCGTTTGCTCGATCAACCGAGTTATTGGCCAAAACCTTGCCTTTAGAAGCATATTATTTACACTTTCTGACGCGTTCGACGTGAGAGTGCCGTACCTTTTACCCGGATATTCTACGTTCGCCCAATGTGTTTTTGGAATATTGTCAACATATTTCCAGGCCGCCTCATTGTGTTCCTTCATCTTCTCCATCGTAGCGTCGAATTCTGGTCTCCTGAAGCATTTTGCAGCTCGGAATAGGAGTTCCTTCAGGTACTTATCCTTCCAAGTATTAAGCATATTTGCGGCCATATGCCGTAGGCAAAACCCATGGTGAGCCTCGGGAAAGACATCGGCGACCGCTCTCAGAAGGCCCTTCTGTCTATCAGAGACAATCGTGTCCAGGGATGCCGGGGGGTCCGTAAAGATAAAACATTTAAGTAAGGTGAGGAACCACGTCCTGTACAAGTGAGAGACAAGCATATTAAACATAGAATGCTTCAGGTTGTTACAAGGTCGTCTATAAGCAAAAGACGATTGTATGAGTAGTCGTGTTGTCGACGACACGACTGTGTGCCCAGTCGTGTCGTGCAAAACACGACTACGTATATAGTCGTCTTTCCTGGTTCTAAACTTACCACGTTTTGATATTCTCTTTATCCACAATTGCATATGCAAGACACATTAATTGTTGATTGCCGTCGATTGCTGTAGCAACCAATAATACTCCAGGGTACTTTCCTTTTAGGAATGTTCCATCAAGCGTGAGCAACGGTCTCAGTGTTCTTCGGAATGCTCTCGCAACCGGGCCGAACATCCAAAACACACGTCTGAAGTCGTAGCCGGCTAACTCAATTGGGATATCAGGTATATCAGCTGATCTTTCGATGACCACATGTGTACCTGCGTTAGACCGCTCTAATTCCCTTCCGTAATGTGGCAAAATACGATAAGCGTCTTCAGGGTTGCCATCGATCAATCGGATCAATTCCTCTTTCGCCCTCTATGCCCTTTTATAGTTGACTGTGACGCCCCAATGCTTCTCAATGTATTGTTTGATATTTGAGATTTTTATGGAGTTTGAATCCTTATGGAGGCCGTGACACTTCCTCGCAATCCAGAGGTGAGAAGCCAATGGATGATCTTTCGAACTTAGAGAAGTGTCACATGTATGCCGTTCTTCCCTCCTTGTTACGCTGACTCCATCAAGTCTGTTCGACGCTCGTATGTACCACTTGCACCCCGAAACCTTGCAACTTGCAGCGAATGTGTCCTTGCTCTCATCCGCTACTTTGAACATGAACTTCCTCTTAATTGCCAGATCAGTTAGAACCATCTTGAACTGCTTGACGCTTTCGAATCTAGCCCCTAAGGTAAGTTGTGCCTCGTAGTCTTCTGCTTGCAAACTTCCGGTCAACATCGTCTCCTCTTCACAATGTTTTGAAGGACCGGCCTGTGCAGAATAGGTACCCCAATCCCAACCACCATCACCCTCAATATTGAGATAGTCATCGTCCTCCGACGCGACAGATTTCCCTTTACCTGTGTCTCTTGCCGTTGGACCTCTAGAAGTTGATCTTCCCGTGTGATATGGCTGGCTGAAATGTGGTACTGTAAGAGGCTCATCCCACTCATCTGCAGACCACGGTAATTCATCTTCATCCAACAATTCTTCTTCATCTGGACTGGAATCTTCATCTTCATCTTCTTCTTCATCTTCACCTTCTTCTCCATCTCCGACACTGCGGGAAAAAACATGTATGAATGGACTTGACAAAACGATAGCACGTACTATGAGGTATTGTTTTATGCAACACGAATTGATTTATAGTCGTCTACGATTGAACACGACTAGGTATATAGTCGTGTTCAATACGGCACGATAAAACTTTTAGTCGTGTACTATTATAGTCGACTATAATAGCACACCAGTTGCCTGTATCCGCGCCTTAGAAGTCTCACCTCGCATTGTCTCCATCTCTTCCTCCTTCGACTGCTGATGCGGGTGTCTTATTGCCCGGGCTGGACGGCCTCTCCGGCGGTGTGTTACTGCCCGGCATCACTTCTGCCTCTGGTAGCCTCTCCGGCAGTGTGTTATTGCCCGGCATCACTTCTGCCTCTGGTAGCCTCTCGGCCGGGCTGTTATTCGCATTGGCATTTATTTTCTTATTGAGAGTCGATGTCTCCATGTTATTGCCCGTAGAAGTCCACTCCACGTACAGGCGGAGTAGTCCATTTGTGCCTTGCTTGCTCTTGTGAAGTATAAATATTGACTCCACGTCTTTATCGTCTTCAAGGAGAAATGTGTATTCTTCAGAGTCAACACGATATGACAAAGTTAATGTACCAGGTGTAGACTTAAGCGGTAATCTTTCTTCCACTAGCTGCAACAGTTCCAGGTACTTTACTCGTGTATCTATAGGCAGGAGCTTCCGTATCCCGCCCACGTACTTACCAGAATTCGTCAAAACTCCATCGTAGTGTAAACAAAGAACTATCTTCTCCATCCGTACCTGCCATTAAAAAACCGATATAAGTTAAAAATCCGTGAGACACGATATATTGAAAACCGTATATGAGTGCAACGTCTATGAGTCATGTTTCATCAAACACGACTATTGTTACAGTCGTGTTGTCGACGACACGACTGTAACAACAGTTGAAAACTTCCTAAGTTTTCAACTTTCTTCTCTAGAACCAACTTTCATGATATAAATCGTCGTATTTTAACTTCACCTACCAGTTTTTCGATGTACCTTGCCTCCGTTGAAGTTGTTTTCCAATACCCGATCTTTCCCGCTCGTTTTCCCGCTTGTTGCCGCGAAGATGACCTTTTCGGAGTTCGACGGCGCCGGCGCCGGCGATGATATGGGCGGAGCGGCCGGACGGAACGCCTTCTTCTCCGACTAGCGGCAGCTTCTCTGGGTAGTTGCTCCCTTTCCGGGTAATATGGAAAACCAAAGTGTGGGTGCCTTATATCTAAACCTAAGGGCATTTTGGGTACTTTTCGGGTCATATGGAAGGAAGAAAAGGATTCCGGGTAATATGAGAAACCCGTGTTTGGCTCCAGGTCAGACGTAAAAAGCTCTCGATAATATAAGGGCATCCGCACACTGGAGTGGTTTAGTTTGAAGTACACAGCTAAGTGAGGAAATCCAAGTGGAGAAACATCAAACATAAGTACAACAATCTTTTCTTGTGTTCTCCTATCCCTATGAGTTTGCATGCCCAGTTCATCTGTTTGTTTTATACAATTTCTTGTGGATAATGTCCTGCTTTCTCATTTCTTGAAGTGATCGACTAATCTTTTTTTTGGGGTAAATTAGTGATCGACTAATCTTTCACTCAAGCTCGGTAGTAGGTAACCTTTTACATAGAAAGGTTGAGTGTATTGGACTGGAATATATTTATCCTCCAATTCCATTTGTGGTTTCGTGTCAATATGTCAATTAGTGACTTGGATATATGTGGAGACGGCATCCGAAGGTAAAATTGTGTCCAATAGAGGCGGCTAACAAATCTACACCCAAAAGGGTTTCTATATCTCGACATTTCCAGCGGGAAGCTAGGTGGCATTTACTTGAACTAACTTCTTCCTCCTAAGTTTTTGTGAATGAAACATGCCTCTGTCTAAAAGATATATGCCCCAGATGGCAAAAGCTGGCAATCACCCATGTTATTGGTCACAAAAGAGTTGGCAAGTATTTGGTTCACATACATTGGATGAGTATCCACAACTCAATTTAGATAAGCATCAGCCCACTCCCTGGTTCCTTGGTTACTCGGGGGCCATGAGGTAGGCACTGACGCTTGCAAATGACAAGCATCAAATTAGAAACGGTTATAAGTCAGCAAAATATACCCATCTTGGACAAGATTCATAATAGTTGGTCCGTCTAAATCTTCTTTTTCTTGATTGACTGTCCATCTAAATCTAAACTAGAATAATCTGATCACTAACATGGCAATTGGCATAATCATGTTACAGGAGGCTACAAATTCTCCACTACATTCGTAACTAGGAGTTCTTTTTTAAAAAATTAAATTAAATTAACAAACTGTGTCTAAGCATCAATAAGCACAAGGCCCACCCATCAATCCGCAGCGGGCAGATTGGGATACAATTCCGCATGGGTGATTATCGGAGTCGAAGTCAGGAAGCGAGTCTTGGCCATCACACTAAAATTACGGAGCTACCATTCCCCATAGCAACCCACACCTTCCAATTGAGCAGCTATTACTATTAGTGCTTTGATTATCACTACTATTAGATGCAGAAGTATAAACTTCACAACCCACATAGACCCATTTATATGAGAACGATCTCATATAAGGGGGCACGAAACTAGTCTTTTGAGTCGTTGGATTCCAATTTGATAATACTCTTTAATATAAAAGGCAGGCACATGCTTATCCGGAGCACCATCGGATATCAATCCAACGGCTATGACTTGAACGGATTCATATAACCCAAATTAGACGGTTCTCATTTAAACTTTTCCCTTATTTCAATACGTAAAAAGCTTGCCCAAGATTGAACTGATAGAGGCATGAACTTAAAGCACTCGCATTTAAAAAGACTAGTTTCGAACTGATTCATCCATTTAAATCTAACAAATTCCATTAATCTGATCACTAAAACCGTAAATAACATCAATGTGCTGTTACAGAATGCCATAGAATCTCCAATACATTTGGAACAAGGAGGAAATGGGAACCTACACCTTCCAATTGAGCAGCTATTACCACTTTCATAATCATGAGTATAACCTTCGCCGGAATCGTCCTTTGAAAAACTAAATTTGTACTCGTCCTGATCACCATCCCCTGAAAAACAGAGTGTCCCTTCTTTCCCCGAGCTGGAACCAGCTTCCTCCTCCAACGAAGAAGAGCTGCTCTGACCCACCTCACTTCCTCTCACATTGATCCAATTCCCACCCCATGTCCAATCCGGCGAGTTCCCGCAACTCAGCCGCCTGATCCGTTCTGATGCAGATAACACCCGAGTCGATGAAGAAGACGATTCGTCATCAGTTTGAGTGGCCATGGATTCAGCTCTGTCATCTGTTTCTTCTTCCATGGAGTCCCAGAAGCCGGCGTCCAGAATACTCGTCGGCGAGTTAAAGAAGGAGCCGACAAGGAGCCGCTTGCCGGAAGATTCGTCGACGAACGGATGCTTCAGCAGCTGGGCCACCGTCCATCTATCCTCTGCATCTCGATTCAGACATTTGCCCAAGAAATCCCTTGCCTCCTCCGAGAGCCACCGGGGAATCTCTGGCACGTCTTCGGAGTAGCCGATCCGATACAGAGCAGAGACGGGGTCGGCGAGGCCCGCCCATGGGGCCAGGCCCGTGGCCATCTCGATCACAGTGCATCCCAGAGCCCACACGTCGGCGGGCATCCCCTGCGCCTCCCCTCGCGCAGCCTCCGGTGCCATATGGGACGGCGTGCCGGCAATCCTTGCTTCGGGGCAGTCGACCCACTTGGCGCAGCCCAGGTCGGCAACGACCGGCCCGTCGCAGCCCATCAGGATGTTCTGCCCCTTCACATCACAGTGCGCCAGCCGCCGCCCATGAAGATACGCCAACCCCTCCAGGATTGCCCGGATGTTCTCCCGAATCTCAGGCTCTTCCATCCTACTCCCCTCCCGCCGCACCACATCTAAAAGGGTCCCTCCGGGGACATACTCCATCATCAAATTGTAGACTTTCCTGCCACATTCATCAACCGTGACACCGCATCCCAAGTAGCCGACGACGCGCGGGGAAGACAAGAGAGAAAGGATGCTCTGCTCGCGCTGGAGAGAGTAAGACTTGCCCAGCTCCGCGGACTTGACGGCGAAGACCTTCCCGCCGGGGGTGGTGGCGAGGGACACCGTCCCTGTAGACCCCCGCCCGATGGCCGGCCCCCTCGTCCACTCCATCGAATTCTACCACGCCAGAGAGAGCAACAAATCAAGAAAAGAGACAGAGAGAGAAGAGGAAAGACGCAAAGACGCCTCCCTCTCTCACTTGTTCTCTCTCTGTCAGAGGACTTGGTTGATGCTTCGTTGGCTTCTTTGGATGGAAATTGGAATGTGTTTATATACCAAGCTGGGGGAGGTGGCGGTGGGTGACTTTGCTTGGCCACTTTCTTGTTTACAGTAGAGAGAGAAAGGACAGGGGAAGGGTCTAGAGAGAGAAAGGACAGGGGCCCAGGGGATTGGGGGAGCTTTTTGGACTGCGCGGGAGCCCCCTCGTTGACGGGGAGAGCTCCACGTGGCGGTGCGTTGTGTCTTTTGACAGCCTTGCTTGGCCGCTTGGGCGGCGGTGCGTTGTGTGTCAATTAGGCAGGCTTTCTTTCCTTTTTTATGACTTGGGAGTCGGACAACGCGTGTGGCACGTGACCACGTGCCGAAAGTGCGGTTTCTTACAGGGCGGAGTAACGACAGGGTAGCTACGGCATATGCCTCGCGCTGGCCTGAACGGATTCCATTCACACTCGCCGTTAAAGTGAGCTGCTACTGATTAGTCATGATTGACTTATCATCATGTGTTTACCGGCTCTTGGTTTTGGCTTTTTCTGGGTTTTGGAGCTAACAACTCGGGTTTTGTGCAATTCCTTCCGATGGCAATGCACTTAAAGATTGGAATAGACAGATTCATTGCACATTTGGTCACCCACCGCCTACGGCCTGCTTAACAGGACTCTTATCTTTCATCAAATTAGACATATCTTGAAGTTAAATTGAAGTTTTAAAGTATGGTTTTTAAAATCGGATCGAACTGGTCAGTCCGACATTAAAAAACTAGAACAGGTAGTTCGGAAATAAACGGCCGATTGACTTGCTAAACTGACGAGCCGAACCGGTCCGGTTCGGAGTTCTAATGGGCCAAACTAGTATTTTTTCTATAAAAAAAGACTTAGATTTTGTTAAGATAGCCACTTGACTACTTAATTTTTTTCTATTTATTATATACAATATATATTTTTATTTTATGTATGAGGTGATCAGTAGTGTTCTCTCCTAACATCTATTCCTGGTCAAACCGGTTTGACGGCGGTCCAACCGGACCGGCCAAATTTCGAAGTCGATAGCCAGTCCGGTTTTAAAGACCATCTTTTAAAGTGTTTTCATACACATCCAGTGGGTTGGCACCATAAATTTCCTCCTCAAATCCTAATTTTGGTATTGCCCATTTGAAATTTAGGGGCCGTTTGGGGCGTGATAAAAACCAAATATCCACCGTGGATAATCCACTTTCAGGTGGATTTTTTGAATTTATCCACTTTCCACGGTGGATATTTGGTTTTTATCACGCCCCAAACGGCCCCTTAATCGTTGTTTAAGTGGAACTTGGCAGTTCGTTTAATTATACTATATAGTAGTAGACAAAAAAGGAAAGCAAGTTGATGGTTGGATCCGGTATTGTGCTGCCAAACGATGGTTAAGAGTGGTTAAGCAGCAGGTGTACAGGTGTCAACCCAGCGTTGAAAGCTCGGGTAACACTCCAAGTCCAACTAACTACTTTGATTCAATCAACTGAAAGATAAGCTGGATTAGTTATGATATCAGGTAAGGTTTGGTCACATAATTGCACACATGAACTGCACTGGGAGACGGCTTTAAATAATCTCTTCCTTTTGGGAGGGGGTACCCAAGTGAGAGGAGGAGGAATCAAAGCAAGCACAAGACACACTGGGCTGGACGTTGCAACCAACTCACACCCAATCACCCCACGACGTGTAAAGCGCTGAAAGCAAAAGCAAAGCAAAGCAAAGAAAAGGCCACTCGCTAGCCGACACCATTGTGTTTTCACGCTAAGCAAAGCCAAGGCGAAATCCTCCACTTCCACACCGTCTTAATTCCCTGTATGCGTCGCGTGCAGTGTAAGCCAAACTGTCGAGGTCGAAGTCGAGGTTGAGATCTTGCTGATTGAGAGAGTATTAGGAGGAGAGGGAGAGGGATGCTTGTCCGTCTTCATGGCTTAAGGCACACGCCGTGAGTAAAATGATCATATTATCGAACACTTTGCGTCCACTAGTAAAAGGCTCCCGAGGCTGGGCCAGCATGGGGCGAGGCCTTGCGTGGGGGAAACATTCTTCCACGTGTGGGGAGAGGTATGTGTTATGGAGTGGCTTGGTTTGGCCAGCGAGGGAGTCCTCGTGGCCTGCTAATGATGCAGTGAAGGGTCGTTGTCTTAATTTGGTGTTGGCTGGTTTCGTTAATCTTTTACTTCTCGTCTGCACTAGAGGCCACGTACGGCAGCAGTTTACTATGCATGAGATGGAAGTAGGAGAGGTTTGGTGGCTTGGGTTTGTCTGGTCACCGCAATTTAAACGTGACTGACTCGGGTTCTTGCAGGTTGGTGCGGTTGCCACCAAAGTGACCAAACAATCTGTTCAGATTGTTTTATGTCCAGGCTCGTTCAGGTGTGGTGAAAAATGGAGTAGTATTCTAAGAGGAAGGATACGATGCTTGTTTAGATGTGACAGGTAAGTACGTATTTAGAAATTAGAAGATGATTAATACTTGATTGATGTATAGTTTTAGTTCATTTTTATTTTTGGCATTCATGGTGCTTTTACGCTATGCGATTCCTTAAGATTATTGTTATTTGTATAGTGCGTTCCGTGCCCAAAAATCAAAATTAGGCTACAAGTCTCCCAAGTCATCTTTTTGCCCTTTTGGAGGTCCTGAGTTCGGATTCCTGCTATGTTGACCACTCATTATATCTTAATTTACCCAAGGGGGATTGGCGGCATGTACGGTGCTCTAAGAGACCGGTTGCCCTGCCCTTTCTAGTCGAGTCATAAGGACTCGGACACCCTTGTTACAAAAAAATAAAAGGAAGTCGAAGAAGCCAAGTGATGCTTATGATAATTGAAGAATCAGAATTGTTGCCCGGATGAAGGATACCATTATAAAGAAAGAAGAATTAATTTATTCAGCTCTCATCTTATGATATTTCACTTCCCTAGCCTTCACAAATTAAGTTCCTAACCACCTCACTTTTATGCTAGGGAACCAAGGAGACGTCGGTGCACACGGTTTATGCACGTCTGTTTAGTAGCAAACAGCTGAGCGCACGTGTAAAATATGTGCACCGTCAATCGTGGAGATCAACGGATCTCTGGTGCCCTGGAGTCGTGTACCAGGGACACTCAATATTCTCTTTTTTTGGGCAGTTCAGAGTTGACATGCACGATATGATATGTTAGTGACTTCAACATGTGAAAGTCGTACGACTCATAAAAGAGGTACACATGTATGCATTGGCACAGTCTCTGTCTGTTAGAAATAGGGTTGTTCAAAACTTCAAACGAATACGATTCCAGTGATGAGCATTCCTCATATTTTACACATGGAACTAACAAGCTAATCCTTTATCACAATGTGTTGTAAAATCATACACAATCACTCTTTAATTAAGCTTTTTTTGGGTAGAAATGTTTTAAGTTATATTGACAACACTTGTATATATACTACAATTTCACAAATATTATGTGCTTCATAAGTTGACTAATCTGAAGCACAAAAGTGTCGACCACTAGCAAAACCAAAAACGATGGCAAGTCAACATAAATAAACCCACAAATGGCATGTCATAAACTAGTCAATGTAAATTTAAAACGAAAAAAAAAAAGAAACAGAGATCCATTGACATACAAATAATAATCAGTAAATAAATAAGCAATTCCCACTCATGAAAGGATCAGTTATCAATTGGATCAGCATATTATCCCCTCAGGCCTCATCAAGTTCTCCTAAGACCAATGAAAGTTGAAATCCCCAACTATAGGGGAAAAAATGTAAAATCAGAACATAAAACAGTGTAGAACCGCTTTCTACTTCTCTACCCAACCAATATGAAACTCTTATGCAGGATCGGCAATCCTGCTGCACAGATAAGTAAAGATAACAACCTGAGCGAAAAAATAAGAGAGACGGTAAAAACAAAAAACTTATCACTCTCTGATTCTTAGGCTGAAATCAAAATGCAGAAAATGGACACAAAGATGCTTGTAAGGGGCCGTTTGGGGCGTGATTATCCACTGTAGCATCCATGTTTTTTCCATATCAGCGTGAAACACAACCTGAGGTATTTCAACTGGATATAGAAAAAAAATGGATGCTACCATGTAGCAAAACATCCACTGTTAATTTAAAGTGTCAAACCTAAGTGTATCAAACCTAGGGCTTTTTACATATTACATGGCCCCAACTATGGTATTCTCATATTACCTGGTTTTTCTCGTGACTTCTCATATGACTTGGAATCGGCACCTAGAGTACCGAAAATGCCCTTCTTTTACGCTTTTATGCATTTTGTACCCGAAATTCTTCATTCTTCCCAAAATTAGCGATTTACAAGATCATCAAGATGGGGAAGAAGACATTCTGGCAAAGATCCGTCCATAATCGCGGTTCAAACCATCGTCGGCGCCGTCCAACCCGGAAAAAAATTCATGCCAAAAAACTGTAAAAACAGCGAAAAAGGCGAAAAAAAATCTTTGATGAAGGGATTTTGATGTAAGAGCAGCGGGAAAGCCCTCCCAACTACAAAAATTAAGATCTACATGTAAAAATACACAAATAAAGATCACCTATTAGTGTCACATAGTACACGACTTGGATTCAAGTCGTGTCACATAGTAAATTTCAACACCTATAAATCATATATTGAGAAAAGCTTTTTTAGTCTTTCACTAATAGGTGATCTTTATTTATGTTTCTTTACATATAGATCTTAATTTTTGTAATTGGGAGGGCTTTTCCGTTGCTCTTACATCAAAATCCATTCATCACATATTTTTTTCGTCTTTTTTGCTGTTTTTACAGTTTTTCGGCATGATTTTTTTTTTCCAGGTTGGACGGCGCCGGCGATGGTTTCAACCTCGATTATGGATGGATCTTTGCCGGAATGTCTTCTTTCCCAACTTGATAATCTTGTAAATCGCTAATTTTGGGAAGAATGAAACATTTCGGGTACAAAATGCATAAAAAAACGTAAAAGAAAGGTATTTTTGATACTCTAGGTATCGATTTCAGGTCATATGAGAAGTCACGAGAAAAGCCAGATAATATGAGAATACCATAGTTGGCGCCAGGTAATATGTAAAAACCCCGTCAAACCTAAGTGTGTAGCCTCTGAACCCTTTTTTTGTTAATTTCAAGTGTGTAGCATTTATTGAGTCTATTACTAGTGCCATGTCAGAGTCTGACCTGACGAATGGATAATTGATGGCAAGGGGCCCTTAATTTGTCTGAAATGGGTGCAAGACAAACGGGCCAAAAGACTAAAAGGGCCTTTCCCACACCTGTAAGGTGGTTCTCAAATGGGCCGCAAGTTTCAACACCTATAAATCATTTGTGGCCAAATCTTCATTCCACAAGTGGGCTACAAAACTGTCCCATAATAAACATTGAAAGTTCGAATTGGGTGTTGCATTATTTGGGAGATATATATAGCTCTGGTGTATCTGTATGATTGCCTGATTGTTTAGCTTCTAGTTGAAGAGCGCCAGGAAGAATGAAATAATTCATGCATTTATACAATTATTGAGGATCCATTCGATGTACTATTTCTTTCTCTTCTTTTTGGTTCCATTCCTGTGTTATTCCTCATGGTTGAATGTCGGTATGGTCATTTGAAACTTGATTTTGATAACGTTGAACTTGGAAACCCATCACTGGTGAGTGAAATGGATTGTCAAGAGCATCTTGGTTCTAAGCAGTTTCTAACTCGTAAGTGCTTTATTCTCATCTCCTTACGTTGTAGTAGCCTGACTGCGACTCGAATTTGTGCAAATTAGAAATGTACAATGTACGTAAAGGGGTCCAACGAACGGCAACCCTACAAGTAATATAGTGATACATGTCTCAAAATATCAGGACTAACTAACAAAGGTGCTTGTAAACCACATTTGAACCTAAAATTTCCCCGATGGGAAGCCTATCATGTTGTCCCAATCCTACTTGTTCCACTAAATTAATGACACTCCTGTTCTCTCATACTACATTTTTTATATAATCATCATGAATCTCAGTTATCTCACCTCTTAAAAATAATGATCTCATGGTTCATGGAGGGCTTTCATAGACTCAGGCCTGTTTTTTTTCTCTCACATCAAAACTGTGGGGGCTGTTTGAAAACTTTGAATAGATATAAGATCTTGCCTACAGCAAAAGTGAATCGCTGAAACAGCTTCTCATTAATATTTCATAGACGCTCACTAATTATAGCTTAAAGAATAGCAAAAACTATTTTACAAAAGTAAATCAGCATTGATTACCAATTTATCACATGTTTCTGTATTCTCATCCACAAATGCAATTCATTAAGAAACCAAAGTGATCCCAACGAAATATATGGGACGAAATGCGAGGCCCACATATCTCATTCACATAAATTCTAAATGGGCCCACAGGCCCAAATAAATGAGATTCTAATAAACAACCGGAAAAGAGTGAAAAAACGAGTGGCGGAGACATGAAAAGCCGTCTCGTCGTCATGTCGGTCGGCCCATTCCAAATTCCCGCCCCACGAAATCCCAGCTCCTCATCTTCCCGATTTTACCAAAAACCTCCCTGTACTTCCCAAAATTGCATTGAAACTTCTCGTCTTCTTCCCCGAGTCTACTTCTGGCTTCTGACCCTCTCCAGTCTCTGTAATGCACTGCATCGCCATCGCCGTACTGGAGGAGAAGGAATTGGACTGTGGAAGCAAGCAATAATGCCACCGGGAGCGAAAAAGAGGAAAGCTGCCAAGAAGAAAATGGGCCAGCTTGGTCCAGATCATCCACCCACCAACTCTTCCCAAGGTGCCCACCACCACCATCTCCTTTTCCATCTTTCCTTTCTCTATTCCCCACTCCCAGCTGTATTTCCATTTTGGTTTTGATTTTTTTTTCCTTTTTGGGTTTTGTTGAGATTTCTCTTCTTCTATAAAATGATAAGGCAATGGCGGAGCAAGGGAAGAAGAAGAGGGCAGCGTCATGAGAAGCGAAGACAAGGACGGCAGTGAATCCGGGGATCTCGCGTCGCCCGCCTCCGTGCATGTCCCGTCCCCGCTCTCGGAGGACGTCAAGGAATCTCCGCGGCTGCCACTGATAGCAACTGAGAATCCGACTCATTCCGTAGCGAGTGTTGAGAAATTGGGAAAGGAAATGAGCGGCGCTTCTTCGTCGGAGAGTAGCTCTTCGGACGAAGAGCCGGCGGCCGTCGAAATTCCAGTGCTGGGAGAGGAATCCAGTCAGATTGTTTCCATTGCCGGACAGATGGAGGTGCCGCAGGCGGCTGCTGCGGTGGGGACAGAAGCCTCGCTGGGAATTCTTGTGGATCAAATTGCCGTGAAAGTGGTACCATTGATACACGAATTGAAGGGAGTCCACGATAGTTCATCTGGAAATGGGGTTTCGACGGTTGAAGAGGTGGTGGTCGAACAAGGACCTCCAATTACAGAACCTGAATTGGTGGCGGATTCGATTCAGGAGATAATCGTTCCGTCAGCTGAAACCGCGGTGGTCGTTGATCGTCCTGGAGAGTCTGAGATTCGTGAGACTCCGGACAACCAGGCATGCGATTGTTTCTTCTAGGTTTTTTCAATTTGGTCAGCTTTATTGGGTTTCCTGTTAATGTGGATATAATTGGTTTTGACAGATAGAAGGGGGTTTGGCTCTACAGCCAAGACAAGCTACTTCATGGAAGAGCTGCTGTGGACTGTTTGAGCTTTTTGGGGGCGCCAGCTGATTTGAAAATTCTAAAAGGTATCTTTAATTAGCCTGCAAAGTTTTTGGTTAGTACAATTCTGTCTCACGCCCAGCTTGGTCAATTGTGAGGTTTCTGTATCAGTAGTCCAGTTCTGATTTATGTTTCCTTTTCATGATATAACATGCTTGGAACCTTTTTCTTATTTTTCATCAATGTAGTCAACTAAGCTACTGTCCTGTATACTTGAAATGAGCTAATTGATTTATTAAAGCTTGATACTGTTTTTCTAAATGAATATGCTTTCATTGTGGGTTGAATTACGACTGGACCATCATAGAACAATTCAGATTTTGGAAAAAAGTGGATTTCTATCAGTCAAATTAGTTGTTTGGTGCCCTGGGTTGTCATAATAAAATTGCTCTGTACTTTTTAACTGGATTGATTTAACCATGCCAGTAATAACTGGCAAATTTTCCTACTACTGGGTGGGAAAAGAGTTCCATGCAGATTGAAGAAGCCTCAATCACTTTTACGTCTTTTCCTTGTGTCTTTGTTTCCTTCTCTCTTTTTTTTCAGTAGGGAACTTTTTTGGTTGACGAGTAGACTAGTAGGTGGAGCAGCTGATACTGATATGGTATAGTAGATTAGTTGGTGCAAGCCACCAGAATAGTGGATTGGCCTTATTTCCACTTCTTTCTATTGCTATTTATGTGCCAAAGAACCTGTATACATCACCTAATGTGTTTCTTCTATGCTCAACTATATTTGGATAAAATGATTGTTGATTACGAAAAGGATGTGCCCTATCTAAACGTTGAAGGAAGATGCCATGAGTCCTCCAATCCACTAAGTTCTGTAAACATGTGCTCCCTCCCTCCATTTTCTGATTTTCTTGTTAAGTTGTCCCTTCAGATTTAATGTTAATTAGTAAGGAACCTGGTTTTCAAGGTCAATTAAAATTCTTCTTCTATTTTTCCTTTCTTTAAAAAAATTCCCATCATTTCTAAATGTTCTTTCAACTTCTCATATGTTAATTTAACAAGGAATACATGCTTCTCCCCCTAATCAGCATTTTTTAGCTCTGCCCCTATAATCACTCCTCCACTTTGTCCACCTTTGTGGATCTAAAATTGCCTGATTTGGGGGTCAGGAAAGTTTAAGACAGATTATTCATTGTAATTCCCAGAAAGACTATTGTCATCCTCCTCATAATGCAGGAACAGAGGTGGTTTCTCCTGGTGAGTTCCATGGATTTGGAGCTTCGGTTTGTGGACTCAAGCCTTTCCCTTCGATAAAGTCCATTTTGATTCTCCATTATTCATTTTTCTTTGTAAATTATGTACAAGTTTGTTGGATCATCATCATTCCAATCGCTCGCTGCCTTGGCTTTTCTGCACATTGAGGCCATCTTTTTTTTATGCTGCTCCTCACGCATGATTTCTTCCGACAAGACTTTTCCGAGTTCAGGGGTTTTAGAATTTATACCAGCAACTCTAGGATAGGTTGTAGCCAAATTGGACCAACTGCATCGACAAATGGACTATCTTTGCAAAATGGTTTCGATTCAATTGCCCCTGATTTTGTAGTCATTGATGAGTTAGTGGCTAACTGCTCGATCTGGCGGTGTATCTGTTGTATTTGAAGTTGCAACTGCTGGAACTCTGGAGATTGCTGATTAATCTAGTTTTTCTTTCCATTGTTGGTTGCCATCTGTATTGACTTTTCCTGCAGCCGACAAGTTTGAAACAAAAATCACAAAGAGAAAGAATAGCATTCAAAAGGGATTCTATTGAAGGAAATGGCTTGAATCCATAAGCTGAAGCTCCAAATACATTCGCTTGAATCCACAAGCTGAAGCTCCATATACATGGATTTAGGCAGAAGAATCCACCTCCGGTCCCGCTTTAAGTGAAGGATGACAATAGTCTTTCCGGCAAATACAAAGAGAATTATGTCTCGGACCTTCCTGACCCCACTTTCTTATTAGTTATAATAAGAGTAAATCTAAATAATCCCGGCCATCCACCTTCATCTCATTTTCAAGACACTTGTGGACCCACTGAACTTCCAGTCAAGTTTTGCTCCCTAAACCAGAGGGGCACAGTAGAGGACTCAGTGGACCTATATAATCAATCATCTTTTAATGGTCAGAGGGAAGTGTAAAAACTTAGGACTTGGTTGTTAGTTATACTCAGGCCTCCACTAAGCCAGAATGTCAAGGTGGCATTAGTAAAATTATTAGTTACACTGGTGTCTTTTCTCCCTTATTTCTTAATACATTGACACTGGTATATGGTACATCTGATCGCTGGAAAGCCTTTTCTATGTGGAGACCTTCAGGTTAAAGATTTTCTTTTTGGTAGTACTTTTCCACTGATAAGAGTTTTGTGTGAAATGGATATATTTATCAACTTTTAACCGAGATAAAGCAAACAATTTTTTTTGCTGAATATATAAAGCTACAACTTGCCCCAATGCATAATTGGATCCAGAAGAAAAAAGTAAATTTGCCTCTTCTTTGGTCATGTTACGAAAAAAGAAAAAAGGCTACAAATTTGTCGCATCCTTTTATCCAGAACTTCTAATGCAGTAGTTCTTTAGTTAATTATGTGATTACTTGTTGCTTCTCTATTACTTTCTTATTTTCTGGAGATTTTTTGTTTTTGTTTTTGTGGGATGGGGGAGAGAATGCTGGAGTATAGTATAATTGAGAGATTATCTTAAGTGTTTATTTTCTAACTGCCTCCGCTTATAATGTTTATTTTTGTCCTATTAATAAATGGTGTAAACACTGTCATCAATGACTTAGTCCTCAAATCGATCGTTGTCAACTTTGTTAGCATTGGTTCTCCAAAAATCTTTAGCATATGTCCAGTCATACCCTCATTTTCACAGAAGTGAATAGAATTTCACTCAACCCCAGGAAATTGGGTTATTTTTAAGAAAAATGGTGGTGTCAGTAGACATTACGTAACTTTGTTAAAACACTCTGCTATTTTTCTCTTCCATAATAAAGCTCAAAGCTGCTAAAGAGCACTTCACCATGACATAGGGGGATTTTAATATTATTCCAATATCTAATCTCTCTCTCTCTCTCTCTCTCTCACACACACACACATAAATTTAAGCTGTTCAACAATATCTGTTCAATACTAACTTGGACTTCTTATGCTGTAGGACTTGACCCGTGTAGAAGAAGTTGGACCTGCTTTTTCAAATGTGAGGGTATAGCAAAGTTTTCATTTACAGACATGAGATAGGTTATCCATCATCAAATGTTCAAAGCTTATTTAAGAGCTGTAAAGTTCATCTCAAAGATCCAAGCAAAAGACATTGCACATTCAGGATGCGAGTTTATACAGTGAGTTGCACACAATACTATTGATTGTAACAAATTTTACATGCATAAATCCTTGTCTTCCCAATTGTAGGCAATTGCAGTTTTTTTAGGTAGCATTTCAAGTAAACTGGTTTTGTTTTTTTTCTTTTCTGAGGTTGAGCAGCTTTTGTCCTTGTTACTGGAAGAATTTTTTGTTTCGACTGTATCATTTGAAGGATTGTTCATGCATTTCTTTTAGCCCTTACTTCGGCTGTGAAGTTTGTTTCCTTTTTCTTTTAAACAAAATTGGGGCTGTTACGTTTATAAAGAGTAACGATTAAGGCCTTGTAGCCATGCTGTTGCTCCCCTGAAGTTTAGAGAAATGTTTTGCATATTGTTGATCACGTTCTTTGCTTTACATGTATAGAGGCCTGGAATCTAGATCATCGATCTAAAAATTTGAAATTCTGGATATACTTACTCTGCCATGTCAAAACGTTTTTCCTCTTAGTTTTATTTCTCTAATTATTTGAATCTGCATGTAGTGCAGCAACACAGTCAAGCGAACACTTCCCTGTGTTTTAGTCGTGGCATAGAACAAATGGTAAATCTCCAAATAATAGATGGAGATGTTTATAAATAAATCCATTGCGATAATCCCGTCAAGGAAGATATGCTCGACTGAAGAGAGCTTTACAATTTTGCTAATTCAATGGCTAGAACAAGTGAATTGTGCTTAATAAATGAGGTTATATGTTTGAGACGTCAGGAAGATCCTGTGCATTTCGTTTAAGTGCAATTGTACTTAACAAAATTTCCTACGATAACTCTAGCTTATGGCAAGAGATGTTGTGGTCATAGCTCCTAATGCTCTGTTATTTTTGTATTCATTGTGAGTAAACAGTCTTAAGAGTAGTATAAATAAGGAGATTCGTAATCTGGAAAACCTTGAAGGGCACAATGTAGTGGCTTTCTTTACAAGACTACTTTCACATAAATACAAAGAATGGACAACTTAAATAGCGTAATATATGTCAAGTACCCAGTCACTTAAATTGAGCTAAATGGAGCTACTAGCTGAAGGCTAAGAGACAAATAACTGAGGCAAATCTCGCTCTCAGATGAGTGGAGACTGTCAATCCTATTTCGTACTAGCGATTGCATCAGGATAATGAAAAGAAGGTCCATTTAGAGAATGGAGAAGACCCCATTTCCCATCTCCCATCTCCCAAAGACCTCTCTAATCCTATAGAAATCATTCCGGATGTGTTCCTACTTTATGGAGCCCTCAATTGAGCAAACTCTAGTGCACTTAGTGCAAGGAGAAATTTTTGGGTGCCCCGAATTATTCCCCCCCAGCAATGAGGAGCCGTTGTAAGATCAACTGTTCACACGCACAGGTTATAAAGGTTTGATTGCGTCTTAATGGAAAATTCATTAAACAAGGCGCAGCTGATCTGTAACTGGCGTTAAACACACTTTCCTTCGATTTATCACGCCTCGACAAGAAGATACGATTTTATTGACTAAAGAGGCCAACAAAAAGATGCAGGAGGAGTCTTGTCTCCTCTTACAGAGTGTCGAGCTTACAACCAATTAAGGAATGAATTGTCTGTTTCTCTAAAAAGAGAGCTTAGGTTTGACCTTTCCTTGCTAATAGGTGTGCCCCCCACTTTAGCGAAAATAACAGAAAAAGCGAATGATGTGCTCCCGCCCTGCCTTATACCCGTGTTAACCTTGAAGGCCTTCGTGAAACAAAGATAGATTGGAGTGAAATACTCCAATTATGGTCAGGTAACATAACCCTTCAGCAACAGTCTATTGAAGCCTACGGGAGCTCTTCTAGCCCATGGGGTATTACCTTAGGAATCAATGGTAGCCGTATAAGGTTCCTGCTCATCTGTGCCCCGGCGCCGGGGCATATCTCGATTTGACGATGAGCAATAATACAAGGGGCAGGACTGGTGTCACTCGCCCTCTGGCGACCATGGAATGTCGTATCGGATATTGGTAAAATATCGGTCGGCCAAAGAGACGAAATATCGGAGATATATCGGAGATATTGTGTAAAAAAATATCGGTCGTTAAAAACTAGTTTTTACCGTATATTTTCACAATCTAACTTCTAAAATGAGTTATACCAATTTAAACAAAGAATACATTTCAAAATATGCATAAAAATGTATATTAACATAGAAAATAAACATGAAAAAAAAATTCCCAATTTGAAATTTTTTTTTTTAAAAAATTATTTTTTAATTCAAAAAATATCAATATATCGGTCGACGATATATGAAAAAAATTTGAAATCCGAAATTAAATGTTATCGGTGTATCGGTTTGTGTCCGATACCAATATATCGGCTATATATCACCGATACGATTTTCGATGCTAGCGACGCCACCGCCGCATACATTTTCCATCAGAGAACTAATACGATCTCTTATTAGTTCGATGATGTAAGCTAGAAAAGCTGGACTTATGTAGTTGAGCTCCTTCTTGTAGCTCTAATTAGTGGCGACAAAAGTACCTGCCCATGCTCTGATAAAGCATAGAAAGCGGACAAACTGCTAATCAATCCGGTCCTCTCGTCTTGTATAATCAACATCTTCGTCGTCTTGCTAATAGAACACCAGCAAGTCAAAGAGGATGATAAAAGCCCCAACAGACAAAATTTTACAAAGAAAATCTTGTTCCAGGGCTTGTCCTGGACACGCTAAGATTCTGCCGTGAGAATACATGGGCATCCAGCCGTAAAAAAGGATAGCCCCTACTCCTTTTTGTTGTTTCTAAAGATTCGGTCACTGCCTATAGCGCACATATAGCCGCCAGCTTCAGCCAAGTTTGCATTATATGCCAATCAAATCATTATCAGACCATTAATACCTCATCAGTCAGCATAAGCTAAGTTACTTGGAGCTGTGCCAGCAGGAAAGTTGTCTAAAAATCTGGACTGTATCTTTGGTGATTAGTTGCATGCAGATGGTGAGATGGACAGGCGAGTGCAGATGTCTCGGAAGTCTAATGGCAGTAGGAAATCACATCACTTTGAAGCACTTTGTTCCCCTCCCAGCCATACAAAGGTGCTTAACAGCAGTCAGCAGCCGAAGAAGCACTGAAAAGGGCAGGGCTCCATTTTTCAAATCCAAGTTTCAAGTTCATGTCGCTTTTTATCTCATATGGATTCGCGCTCTTCTCTTTTCTCTTTTCCACAAAAGCCCCGCCCCCTGCCAGCCAAATGCCAATGGCATACCAGTGAGAACACACCTCTTCAGTCTTCACAGTTGTTGTACACTAGCGTAGCACAGTAGCAGACCCCGCAAGACCCACAAAGAGAGAGAGGGGACTGATAATGAGACAGAGAGGGAGGAGATATAGCTGTTTGTATTTATAAAAGGTTTGTATTTATAAAAGGTAAGTGTCGGAGTGGACTCTGGACTGTTTGAGCTATCATTATTGGAGAAGCCAAGAAACAGAGTGGGGTTTTTCTGCTTGGACTTGGTACTGCTACTGGGCCAGACCATGCTGCTTGCTCCTCCTCCTTTGGCTCTGCTGTATTTCGCTCCAAGGGGTCGCTTCATGGTGCCCCCACTACCACCTTTGGCAGGTGAGTCTACAGAGGGCCAGAGCTTCTCTCTTTGTTTTCTTTGATTTGCCTTGTGTGATGCTTTCCTTTTTGCCATTTTGTTTGAATAGGGAGGGGAAATGTTGTTTTTCCACTAGGGTTTTTGTTGTTATCGTAAAAAGGCGAGACCTTTTTGAAGATTTTGCTGTTCTGTAATGTGTATTCTTAAGATTTTCTTTTGTAGTTCTTTTTCTTTTGAAAAGTTTGCATGTTGCTTCTGTTTACTATCGCTGTGCCCATCTACCTGTGTCTGTTCTAGAACTCTTCTTGGCATTCTTATAATTAGTTGCTATCTTCATAACGATTCAGTCCGGCTAGGCTATTTAGCTTGTGCAGATACGAATCAACTGATACAGTCAAGCTTGTCGATAGACTTATTCTCCAGAGAGGAGAGAAAAAGTAGAAAAACATTTGATTTGAGTTCATTTGGGGAAGCCTTACTTCACCAAAATTGACTCTTAAATTGTCTTTGAAATAATCACTGTCAAATAATTGGAGAAAATTTCACTCCCTCCGTCGGATTTAATAGATACATTTGGTTTTCCATAATGAACTACATATTGGAAAATCAAATGTATCTATTTAAGTCGGACAGAGTGTGTATACATAATACACTGCATAATCATCATATACTAACTAGTTATTGGCATGGAAAATTCACTGGGAAATATAGTACTACCTCCTTTTTAGATGGGAATCCTTTTCAAAAAAGTAGCCTGTGCGAAGAAGGCAAAGCTGGTCATTTTAAAGTCTTTGCTTTGGCCGTGAAATATTCTCAGGGCACCTTGTCGCCGACCCCAAATAGTTGGGAAAAGGTGCTTGATTATGATTATGATGATTCGTGTGGTGTGACTAGTTGATGGGCAATACGTATTTATTGTTGAAGGCTGGTGAAGTAATTTGACTATTTCAAACGTTACAAGGATATTATGCAGTAAGAAGAGACCACCTGAGTCTTAATTTTCGTTCTTATTTTGTTCATTTGTGTGTACATGTGAACCAAGCGAATGTGGTTCACTAAGTGTAAATGGATCTTAATATTTTAGCATGTTCTGTATCAGAGTTAAAAATTGGACTGGAGGAGAATGAGAGTGTATATTCAAATAATAATGGATGCCCCGTTGTGCTAAGCATTTGGAAAAATTCTTCTACTGATGTCGAGCACAGGAAGTTACATTCTTATTTGTTGTGTAAAAATAAAATTTTAAGCCTAAGTAGAGGCTTATGCTTGTGTGGGCGCTTTGACGGAAACCTTGATAAGTCTTGTCATTCCTCTTGTCTTCATAACAAACTTGAAAAGTTTGCTGCACCTATTTTGCTGGTTCATATGCGATGTGTAATTGGTATCTTTGCAAATTTTTTTGAGTGTACTTATGTCTTCATTTGAATGAGAGAACTGAGTGGATAAGCAAATTATTTTATGCAAACTCAGCTAGATTACTACTGCCTGTATTTCGGAAAAAAGTTGATAGCTTCCTGAAGAAGTGAATAAAAAAAGCGGAGTGCTCAAATAGTCCACGACGAATAGATATTGAATGCACTGAAAGTTCCTTTTTTTGTAAGCTTTTTTGAATCAACCTATGGTTTCTATTGAATGAGAGAACTAGGTGGATTATCAAATTACTTGCTCTATACTCTTCTAGATACCTATTACCTCTATTCCAGAAAGCTGATAGCTTCATTGGAAGAATGGATTAAGAAACCTGAGTGTACAAATAGTTTCCATTAGTAATAGAAATTGAATGCACAGGAAGTTCCTTTTTTTTCTTCCTTTTTTGGGTAATTGGTCTCCAAATGGTTCGATTATTACTTTATTGGATATGATTATAAAGTTTAGGGGGCATAGGGAATATGCCTTCAGTGTAAAAAGTTACAGTTGTGTTTTTTCTAATATGACTACATGTTCAACTTTTTACCAAACAAAAAAAAGAGTGCATGCTTAACTTGAGTTCCTATTTCTGTTATTTATGCGTTTATTTAACTTGGCCATTTACATAGCTTTTCCTTTGTGGTAGGCTGGGAATTAATGGCGGTGCTCTTTTTCGGTTCGGTGATCTGTGCATCTTCGTTGGATAGAGGAAAAATCAGTCCTCATCATGTTGACGGCATGAATGTTTGAGGGCTTGCCCGCGTGTTCTCAGAGGGAATGAAGCCACAGGTCCGCTTATTTGTACCATATAATCAGTT
Source organism: Houttuynia cordata (assembly GCA_039654745.1). NCBI lineage: Eukaryota > Viridiplantae > Streptophyta > Magnoliopsida > Piperales > Saururaceae > Houttuynia > Houttuynia cordata. Next base: position 27,234,330 of record CM077507.1, on the reverse strand, counting down.
CCAGTCTGGATCCAGCCTTTTCAAGTATTTTGGATTGCTACGGGATTTCTTGCGATTTCTTGGGTTCGCATTTTTGTTTGATTCTTTTATACATGTACTAGACTGAATATTCGATCTTTATCTTTTAACTAATATGTCGAGTGATAGCTCAATTTTTCAAAGGGTCATTCATGCATGAAGTTAAGTAAAAAATCTGATCCTTCATGTTAAAAAAGATTGCCGATATATTCACGAAGTGAAATCACTTATTATAAGTTTTGGGAATATGATAGCATGTTATGTCAACTAAATGCTTGACGACCTTGTGTGTTTGCCCAGTCCATGATGGATACCCCTCGTTCCCTTGAGCTGGGCCTTTAGTATTTTATTGTATCTTGTTCATGAAAAAGAACACAAGCATCTGTTAACATGCTTCAAGTTGTTAAAACTCTCGCTTATGGAGGAAGGTTATCTGTGTGATCGACTCATTCATTAGAGATCTCTGTGGTAGTTTTGCTACCACTTCTCTATTCACAAGCAGTGAGGGGAACTCTCAGGGAATCAAGCAGTGAGTTGCCACCGAGTTATTGTGCGAAGTTGTTAATGGAGTGCTTCTCTTTCTTGATCATCCCAAACAAATCTTGTCTGTCCTTGCTTATCAGGCTTGCTGCTAGGCCGATCGTCGCAATAAGATTTCGAATTAAGAATGTGCCTTGGTTAACCTCGCTTTCGCTGGGTTTACAAATAGCCTGGTACTTACGCTGAGATATATCTGCAAAGGCTCAAATGTTAACTATGAATGCTGCGTATATACCTTTGCTGATAACCTGCAAAGGCTCAATCTAAAGGCTAGCGCATTAGTGACATCTAATGTGTATGGTATAAGAGTATTAGTTTCCTTTTGATAACTGCTGCAAAGTACTAAGAGACTTGCACCGCACAACAGGGCCGCCTTGATGCAATTTAAGGCTTAAAAATCTCCATAAAAATCTTCTCTTTGTGGAGGGATCTTGTTTTTGGTTTCAGCATCTTTCTCCTTTTGTGTCATGTTTTTAAAAAATAAACCCACACTGGTGTAATTTCCTTACATAGAATGTGATGTTTATTTTGCAACAGGAAAATGTGTGTGGTCTGTTACCTTTATTTGAACATGTCATACAACATCGTTTCATATAATGCACTAGTTTAGCAAAGAGCTATAACGCACTAAAAATGTGCCAAACCGTGCCTTCGATTTTTTTTTTTAACGATTGCTTTCCCCAAATTCAACCTTAAAGAATGAAGATATGACTTGCCCTGGAGTTCCCGATTGAAGAGATCATGGAAGTACTTCTCTGTTCCCACCCTCCTGAAGCGAGCTGGCCTTTGCTCATTTATCAGGCTTGAAGCTGGTTCAATTTCCGAATCTAAGTTGGGATTGTAGAATGTAGCAATGAACAGCCTCTCCTTCGCCAAGTTCACAACTGCCCTATGTTCGATGCTCCGGTAGAGACCATTGCTGATGATCTGCAAAAACCCACAATATGGAACTCGGACCATGCAAGTATATCAGGTTTAGTATCCTTAATCATTATCATCATATGCCTTATCCCAGCTATGTGAGGGCGGTAGGATGAATACTCTCATCAAAATCATAGGTCGAGTATCCACTACATTGTACGTTCATGACGTCTCCGATGTTAACTATGAATGCATTTGGGAGGGGCTTCACTGGAATCCAAATTCCGTCTTTCCTGATCTGAAGGCCCTCCACCTCGTTAACTTGTAGCAGGAGAGTGAGCGCCACTGCGTCGGGATGAGGCGTGAGGCCGATCACCTTCTCAGGCTGTGGACAGAGAGGATAGTAGTACATTCTCATCGACTGGAATCCACCAACAAACAGTTTATTCAGGGCCTGGCCATGAGCCCAAGCACTGAGCAGTGTCTTTGCAAGCCTCTCTAGCTCCAGGGCATATTCGTCCATGGTTTCTCTGCAATTGCATGTGGATTGAGCCAACAATTGGAAAGAGGTCGAAGGTGATGAAGTTAAAGCCATGCAGACCTGAATGATGGTGAGAGACTGTAATAGAGAGGTGATTTCCTGAGATGAGGAGGCAGTGGTCAGGAAGAAGAGGTCACCCCAGTCAAGCTTCTGTTCGTCAGATACTACAAATGCTCGTCCAAATCCCTCCACTTCGCCTCTTTGCTGCTAGTATTTCTTCTTCTCCTCCATGGGAAGGCTGAAGAATTCTCTAATTGCGCTCTTCATCTTCTCAACAAGCCCATGGCCGACTCCATGTTTTATCAGCTGCAAAATTGTTAATTTGTGATTGAAAAGATTGGTCACTGCTAAGGGATTGGACAAGATTGCCCTATCATTTCCAAACTTCAATTTCACTTTATAAACTCTATTATATATAGGAAAAAGTTTAAATGAGATCGTTAACACATACCTTGCATGAGCCTGAGTAATCTTGAGCCGTCGGATCAAGATTTGACGGCAACAATGATTTACACTTACCTACCGAGTGATTTGACACAGGAGATAGCTTAGTTTAATCAAGTTACATGAGAACAATATCATGAGCCCGAATAATGTTGCGCCGTCATATCAAAATTTGACGGTAATAATGATTCACACTTACTAACCCAGTGATTTGACACATGTATAGAGATGGCTTTGCTCATGTAAGCTACACGAGAATAATATCATATAAACTAGTCTTTTATATATAACTTATAAGATAACAACAAAAATCAATCGCTAAATGCTATTATAACTATTTTTTCTGTAGCGAGGGTTGCATGAGTCCTTCGTACCCCACTAGAAGGGTCAGGGAAATCTACCTATTGGCTCATAAATCCCACCCTCAATCCCATCGGGTACATAAAAGAGCTACCCATCGTTCGCGCCAGGTAAATTGGATATACCCCAGGTTGGCAACCAGAATATGGGATGAGCTTTTCTTCGCTAAAGAGTGTGTTGGCAATCTATCAGTACGATATGTTAAATGCCAGGGCTGTAGCTCTTTTAATCCATAAATTGAGTTAAATTCTAGACTCTATGATTCTTGGATGTGATTTAGAAGCTAAGCCACTTTAAAGGAGGTAAGTGAACAGTTTGATGTTTTATGAAGTGCCAAATTCTAAGAAGGAAGAAAAGAGGGAAAACTTGGAAGAAACCCCAATCTTGGCAAGTCAATTGTGTTGGAGAAGAGAGAAAAGAGCAAACTGCAGGGAAAGAGAGAGGCCAATTTGGTTTACATGGATGTGGTATCACTTCAGGGGACTTGGGAGTGGTTGGCCCAAAGATGGCGTGTTTAATAGTGATGGATTGATTTTAGAACTGTGAAGAGGCATAAATCTACACGCGCACACGTCGAAAACGCATTCATAAAGAACTTACAAGGTCCATATCAAAAAGATGCGCGTGCAATGATACCGACAATCATGTGATGCGGGCTGGGCCAAAGATGGCGACGCCAGTTTGCAAGCCCACTACTGAAAGGTGGGCTTTTGGTTTCCGTGTTATGACTTTCTTATGGTACGTTTGGATGCTGAAATATGTGCGTGAGATTTCACAGAAGACCCAAAACTTTTCCCTATAAAGGTATAAAACTAAAAATGTCTCTGCAATTTTAAGCCTAAAAATTTTCAACAATGACAGATGATACCTCGAGGTTTTGTCAATATTTCAGGCTGAAATGTGACAAATTTTTACAGATTTCTTTCACCGACACCTTTCATCAATTTCATCATCCAAACGACTTTCAAGTTTTTCAGGCCTCAAATGTCCTATATTTCAGCATCCAACACAGACCCTTAGATGGTTTGGTATGGTAAGCTTTCGATTTCTAAAATGGCTTATGATTTTCTTAGATGAGGTTTTCCAAGTAAGGGGACCTGCTAATAGGCCCTTGAGTACTATGGCCATTGGGTTCCAGATCATTTTCGTGCACTGAGCGCGTTAAAAATTGAGTCCCATTTGTATGTGACACAGCTTATGTGGGCTGCTTGAGCCAATGTACCTTGAGCCATCAGATTTCGATCTGAAGGAGAGCTTCAAATAAGGGGCAGGCTGCCTCTAGAGCCGTCAGGTCAAAATCCAACAGGTATTCACTCGGCTCATGTAAACTTGCATGAGCTCGTGTCTCATATAAACTTTTTCAGTAAAAATTTCCACTTCCAAGTTTAACATGTGAAGTAGTACATCTAACGGTGAAGTGCATTTTTCGTTAACGAGGAAGAAGGTGAATGTGAACTGTTAATCTAGTATCTGGTTCTACTGGTTGCTCCCCTGGTGATTGTTTTAGTGGCCAGGGGCCGAGTCCGGATCCCTTCACCAACGGATCGGGTTTCCCAGGGGCCAGTATCATGTACAGAGGTTCAGCTTCCGTGCTTCGTGTCGAATTGGAACTTTAAACGTCAACACCTCACATTTGGTTCCGACCATCTAACCTTTCGCATCAGGCAATTCTCCCACCTGCCAGGTATCACACTTCAAGTTCTCCATGTTGGTTATAGATATGGTTTTGGCCCATATTTATGTAACATATTTGTACGAAGAGTCAACCCTCTCGTGTGGTGCATGGACACATGGAGTGTGCTAGGTTCCCATGGGCCCAGTGGGGTCTACACTAGATGGAAGAAACATCTAATAGGACTGTTATGAGAATGAAGGAGTGGGTGGTTATGGATAACCACCAAGAGAGTTAGTGAGATGGAGTTGGAGGACTAAAGAATCCCTAACTTATCCAAATAAATAGGGGAAAAGTGAGAATGTGAATAGTGCTTTTGGGGACGCCCGACGGTTGACTCTTTCTCTCTCTCTCCTTGGGACACTCTCTCTCCCTCTTGTGTTTACTCTCTCTCATCTTGGTTTGGGATTTGGCGATCTATTATTCGACAAGGAACAAGGAGATCTCTATCACAAGGAGAATAGCGACTCTCGTCCATGTTATTGGGTCTTTGGTGATCTCCGACATATCTCTAATCTTGTGAGTATTTCTAAGTGGATTGATCGTAGGGCACAAAGTCCCAAAGGTTAGTAGTTTTCAATCCATAGAAATCTTCTGTATTGAATTGATATTATATGTGTGTTCATACTATTGCTCATATGTTCTTGCATATTCTGTGTTGTTGATATTGTGTGTAAGAGATCTAAGGAAAAAGGGACTGATTTGGAGAATTTAGCATCACTACGGGCAGTTTCTCGCGCTTCTGCTGCGACTTTGAACCCAACATTGGTATCGGAGCCCTTGATACGTTGTGATGCTAGAATTTCCAATACCCTAATTGATATTCTTTTGGAATTCTGAGCAATCGTATTGATTTGTTGAAGTTTACCCTAATTGATATTCTTTTGGAATTCTGAGCAATCATATTGATTTGTTGAAGTTTTGGTACGCGATCGATCGCCATAGCATATGCGATCGATCGCACCAGGTTCAAAATCGAGAAGAAAAACCAGTAAACGATCGATCATCGTTGTTATTGATCGATCGTAACTGCTGAAATTTTCATCTATAGAGACGTGATCGATCACCCGAGTTTGCGATCGATCGTATCTACTGTAAAAATCGACATTGAAGCAGCGATCGATCACCTGAGAATGATCGATCGCAAGAAAGTACCCGATCGATCACCTGTGTGAATGATTGATCACATCTACTGGATCGTTCATCATAAAGTACGCGATCGATCACTTGAGGGGGGAGCGATTAATCGAAAGTACTGGAATGTTTAATATAAAGTAAGTGATCGATCGCCTGTGTAAAGGATCGATCATATCTACTGTAATTGTGCAAAGTCTACAATGATCGATCACCTATTTGTTGCGATTGATCGCACTGGAATATATTGATATACTTGTTTGAATTTGAAGCAGTAATTGTACCACATCATCAACTAAATATTGATTAATATTATTAGTGATTCAAACTTTGTTATCCTGTTTCATTAGTTGTAGAGATTTTACAAAAGTTCTTCATCTAGTTGCTTCACTTGCTGTTTTAGAGAAAGTTGCAATGGCATTCCGAATGGTTTCAAGTGAACTTGCCAAGATTGAAAAGTTGAATGCCACGAACTTTGTCACCTAGAAGAGGCGTATTCGGCATATCTTGTTTCTTGAGGACTTGGCCTATCTCTTGGACCAAGTAGTTGAACTTCCTAGTGAAAATTCTACTGCTGCTCAAAAGAGAGAGTATGAGAAGTTCAAACTGGAGGATGCTAGAGCAAGGACCACCATGCTAACGTTCATGGAGTCAAACATTGAGTTGCTTTTTGAGAAGCATACTACTGCAAAAGAAATGTATGAGGCTATCGTGAGAAGGTATGGAGAGCATATTGAGGCTCATATCAGGTTGCAATACACTCGCTATTCTAACATGAGGATGGAGGAATGTATAAATGTGCTTGAACACATAAATGCCATGTCTATTATTTCTAGTGAATTGGAGATGCTTGGTGATCTTATTTCACTAGGAGTCCAAGTATCTACTATCCTAACTAGTCTTCCTACAGCATGAGAGACTGTTGTAGTAGCACTGAACTTGACTGATAAGAAACTCACTTTGGATGACCTTACTGGCAAGCTGGGCTTGGAGCAGGAAATGCTAGACCATGTGAGAGCCTCTAATGCATCGGTCAATCTTGCTCATCATGTTGGCAACAGAAAGGGTGGATCCTATGTTGGCTCCTCGTAGAAGATTTTCAAGAAAAAAGGAAAGAATTCTCAATTTAAGGGAGGTGACAAGGGCAAGAAAAAGGGAGCTTACTTCACTTGTGGCCAAATGGACCACTTTAGCCGGAATTGTCCTAATTGTTCATAATGCAACGAGAAGAAGAAACAACAAGGTGGAGGAAAAGACATTATATGTATGACTTCTGAGGCATTGATTGTGAACACTAATACAAGAGGATGGTAGCTAGATTTAGCTGCAACACGACATGTGGCCATGACCAAAGAGTCATTTTTGGATATGAAAGGAATAAATCCCGGAGAGCACAAGATCTATATGGGCAACAATACTTATTGTGATGTGCTCGGAATTGGTTCAATTCGTATTCCTCTATCTGGGGGAAATACTTTAGTTCTCACTTATGTCCTACTTGCACCATCTATTAGGAAGAACTGATTTCAGTCCCTCTGCTGACTCAAAAGGGATTTGAAGTTAGGTTCAAGGGTGACAAGGGGAATGTGGGAAAGAAGAACAATATTTTATTTACTGCTTCTTTGATTGATGGTTTATTCAAACTTGATGTAGCTAATAACTTCGCTGCTGACTTTAATAATATGGTTGATTCTGAGTATTTGGCTTGTATTTCGTGTGATGATGCTTTGTTATGGCATTTGCGTCTATGTCATGTTAATGTTAGAAAATTATACCGAATGCCAGGTAGTGGTTTACTACCTAGAATAGATGATGATTTACGTATTTGTGAAGATTGCATTTCGGGTAAAATAAGTAGGCTACCTTTTCCCAAAGGTCAACGAGCCATAGACCTTTTAGAGGTCATTCACTCAGATATTTGCGGGCCTATAAACGTTAAGACTCAAAGGGGAATATCGTATTTTATTACTTTTATAGATGACTATTCAAGGTAAGTATGTTTACCTATTGGCAAGGAAGTCCGATGCCTTGGAGAAATTCAAGGAATTTAAGGTTGAGATTGAAAACCAATTAGGACGTAAAATTAAAGTTCTTAGAATAGACAGGGGTGGTGAGTACACATCTGATTTGTTCAAGGATTATTGTGCCAACCAAGGAATAGTTCATCAGTATACACTTCCGTATACCCCTAAACAGAATGGAGTGGCTGAAAGATGTAATAGGATGTTATTGGACATGGTAAGGTTCATGCTAAACCACTATGAACTAGGGAGATAGTTTTGGGGTGAAGCATTAGACACCGTTGTCTATGTACTAAACCGAGTACCTTCTAAGTGGATCAAATTGACCCCATATGAGTTATGGACGGGTTGACGTCTAAACTTTCCGAACTTAAGAGTGTGGGGGTCAAAGGCCCATGTTAGGGTGCCTAATCAACTAAGAAGCAAGTTGGATCCTAAGACCATAAAATGTAATTTTATAAGTTATTGTGATCATTGTAAAGGGTATCGGTTCGTAGTACATCATGATGATGGGACAGTGGGGGTAATAGAGTCTAGAGATGTTTATTTTCTTGAGGAAGATATTGACCTTAAAATTCCTAGTCAACGAGTGGAATTATTTGAAATAGAAAAAAAAAAGTTACTGTCACTAGTAATGAACAAGTTATAGGAAATACATCAAATGAGGATGTTGAAACACGTGCATCAAGAGAGCGTAGACCTTCAGTTATGTTGAAGGATTACTATGCTATGCTTGATGAAGATGAAATAACGGTAGATGAACCGGTGTTTAATGATCCTATTATGTTTGAGTAGGCTATGAGTAGTCCAGATTCCAAGGAATGGCAGAAGGCCGTTCAAGAGGAAATGGACTCGATCTTGAAGAACAAAGTCTGGGAGATTGTTGTCTTATCAGATGAAAGGAAACCTATTGGTTTTAAATGGATCTTCAAGAAGAAGCTCAAAGTAGATAGATCAATAGATAAATATAAAGCCAGACTTGTGGCAAAAGAGTTTACCCAAGTAGAGGACATAGACTTTAAGGAGATGTATTCTCCTGTGACTAGATTCATCTCCATACGATGTTTGTTGGCTATTGTGTCATACTTAGATTTAGAGTTGCACCAAATGGATGTAAAGATTGCCTTCCTAAATGGTGATTTAGAGGAGGAGATTTACATGGAACAATCTGAGGGGTTTGTTATTTCCAGGGAGGAATAACGGGTGTGCAAACTTATTAAATCATTGTATGAACTTAAACAATCGCTAAGACAATGGTATTTCACTTTTTCACAAAGTGATTAGTGAATATAGCTTTGTAGCCAATGATTATGACCATTATGTGTACTCCTTTAGAGATGAGAGTCACTTTATGTAGATGACATATTAGTGATGGGGAATGACACAAGTATGATTATCAGTCTTAAAGAATGGCTCAAGACCCAATTTGAAATGAAAGATATGGCTGAATCATCATGCATCCTAGGGATGAAGATTGAAAGAGATAGAAAAGCAAGGAAGCTAAGTATATCTCAAGAATCATACATAGAAAGTGTGTTGAAACGTTTTGGTGTGATTGGTTGGAAGACCATAGATTTGCCCATCTATAAAGGGACAATTTTGTCTGAGAAAATTGCACCTTCATCAGACGAAGAGCCTCTAAAGATGAAATTTGTGCCATATGCACAGGCTATTGCTAGCTTGATGTATGCCATGAACTGCACTCGACCTAATTTGGCTTTTGTAGTAAGCCTTATGAGTCGATATCAAGCTAATCGAGGTATGCAACACTGGCAGGCTATTAAGTGGATGTTTAGATACCTTTTAGGTACCAAATATATGAAACTCACATATCAGGCTGAGAATCTGTCATTAGAAGGGTATAATGATTCATACTATGCTGGTTGTAAAGATGACAGAAATCCACTGCTGGTTATGTATTTATGTTTGGTGGCGGCACCGTAGCATGGGCTAGTAAAAAATAAAAGTGTGTTACTATGTCCACTATGGAAGCTGAATTTTTTGCATGCAGTTTCGTAGCTTCTGAGACAGTGTGGATTAAATAGTTTCTAGCTAGGTTGCAGCTAAAACAATGGACTGATGTTCCTATCCAAATTTATTGTGATAATTTGGCAACTCTGTTGGCACTCCGTAACAGGGAGATCAGTTCCAGAGCAAAGTACATTGAGGTACATTACTATTATATATTTGACATGCTACAATGAGGAAAGTTGATTATTAGTCATCTTCCTACGCTTGAGATGTTGGCTGATCCGTTAACTAAGACCTTGACAACGGATCTATTTGTTAAACATATTCATAGTTTTGGATTACGACAAACTAGTGCATGAGTCACTGTTGAATCGCAAATATGAGCACTAAACCCATAGTGGGGGATGTTGGTTATAGATATGGGTTTAGCCCATATTTATGTAACCTCTCGTGTGGTGCATGGACACGTGGAGTGTGTTAGGTTCCCGTGGGCCCGATAGGGTCTATATTAGATAGAAGAGACACTTAATAGGACTGTTATGAGGACGAAGGAGTGGGTGGTTATGGATAACCACCAAGAGAGTTAGTGGGATGGAGTTAGAGGATTAAGGAATCCCTAACTTACCCAAATAAATAGGAGAAAAGTGAGAACGTGAATAGTGCTTTTGGGGACGCCGACAACTGTCTCTTTCTCTCTCTCCTTGGGACGCTCTCTCTCCCTCTTGCGTTTACTCTCTCTCGTCTTGGTTTGGGATTTGGCGATCTATTATTCCATTCGACGAGGAACGAGGAGATCTGTATCTCAAGGAGAATAGCGACTCTCGTCCGTGTTATTGGGTCCTTGGTGATCTTCAACATATCTCTAATCTTGTGAGTATTTCTACGTGGATTGATCGTAGAGCACAAAGGCCCAAAGGTTGGTAGTTTTTAATCCGTAGAAATCTTATGTGTTGAATTAATATTATATGTGTGTTCATACTATTGCCCGTATGTTCTTGCATATTATGTGTTGTTGATATTGTGTGTAAGAGATCTAAAGAAAAAATGACTGATTTGGAGAATTTGGCATCCTACGGGCGACTTGAGATTTTGAACCCAATACCCCATCGTCTCCTCAGTCACATGCCATGAGTTCAAACTTGAGACCAAGGGCCAATCATAAAGTGGTAAAAATATTTGCGCAGACAAGGATCAGCCCTGAAATTTTTGGCCTAACGTTAAAAGCTCCAAATGGAAAAAAAATGAGAGAACTCTGTCTCACAGCCCACTTGCAGCTGCATTTAACTGCTGGACAGCCCGTAATCAGTCTTTAACAGCAAAGATTGACCTTTCCTAGGAATGAAGATCATCTGATTCTTTGAACTCTGAACAGACTTCTCTGTCTCTCTCCCATATCTACCAATAGCAATACAAATACAGATTCAGTCTACGTACTTAGCTCCATTCATGAAGAAGCCGACGAATTTTGATTGTTGACACCAACGTAAGGCCGCACGCAGCTGCATTTAACTGCTGGGCAGCCCCTAATTTCAGTCTTTAACAGCAAACATTGACCTTTCCTAGTAATGAAGATCAACATCTGATTCTCTGAACTCTGAACAGACTTCTCTCTTCCCATATCTACCAATAGCAATACAAATACAGATTCAGTCTACGTACTTAGCTCCATTCAGAGAAGCCGACGAATTTTGATTGTTGACACCAACGTAAGGCCGCACTGCAACATCAGTAGCAGCAGCACAGCAGCCTTATCTTTAACGCTTATTATTTAACTTGGGCCCTTTGGGGCGTCAATTATGGCCGGTCACGCAGCCAAGCGGCCAACTAGCCCTTTTTTCAGCATCTGTTTCCAGTTGATTATGTCCATATGTGCGTCGAACCTGGCTCCCCCGTCGCACAAAATGGTTCAGTCCGCATAATTTGACGAGGCATGAAATCTGTCTAAGATCAGTCCGCATTGAACTTAGTCAGATTTCATGCCTTGACCCTTTCTTGATTACCATTTTTTTATGCATCTCATCTTGATTACTTGATGGTGAAGGATGTGGGACTCACTATAAGTAATTGCTCAGGTGATAAAGCAGCAATTTTGCTGCAAAGACACACCGAGTTGCAATTACAAGAGAAACATTGAAATAGAGGGCTACCAAGTTTTGGTGCTCTATACATCGGTTTCATTGATATACTATGGTGAATCTTCAGTCTAAATTTTATTCCATTTCAGATGTTAAATGAATTATACCCATATATAGAGAGAACTAAAGTTAATATGTGCCCGGCTCATACAAGCGCACCTACCACTGTATTAATGTGCCCGTCTATGCCGACGACGCATGTGAGCCGGGGCCGTTTACAAAGAAATGCGACATAGGCAGCTAATAAGAGGTGAGAAGCACATGACATAATTGGACGGAAATTTGGTTGCAACTGAATTTTCCTCCCTCTTCACTCAAACCGTGATGAGTTTACATGTAGCTGGAGAGAGGCAGGCTGGGGGGAAGGGAAGAAGCCCACTTGACTTGACCTTTACAGATAATCTGGCATTGATAGTGAACATGAGACGCTGCCCTAAAACACCAGCAGCAGATCCACACGCTCCCATGCCCTTTGGAAACATGCGAGCCGTTAAAGTTATCAGCTTGGCACATGCGTTGTATGGACATCCCTCAGGATCCCTCCTACAATTTGCTCCTGAAATTCATGGACTTGGTTGATACATATCGTGGGTTCCTTTGCCATTCATCTTGGCTGCACGAATCAGGATATGTCTTTTGATGCAAATTGCAAGAACTGGATCAGGACCCATAAATATCATTATGACAATGCCGTCATCCCCAACATAGCTCAATAATGTGAGAATATACAATAAATAAATAAATAAAATTTATTTCCTCATCACTTAAGCTTTTGAGAAACTTGATTATCTTACATGGTATCATGGTCCTGGGTTCTAATCTCGTTGGAGGTATTTATATCAGAATTATATTTCTCGTATCGCACTTGGATTTTGATATGCCAACGTGCGTCCATAATACAAAGCAGGCCCTGTGCCTTGCATTAGGCAAGCACATATTAACCTTTTCCAATTTCAAAATTTTCTTTTATGGATTTTTCAATCTCAAAACTGCCGATTGACTGGGATGGAGAAAGCCATCACGTTTTTTCCATCCTTGAAAAGCCAAAATCCATACAAAACTCACACAGGCTGACCCATGAGAAGCAAGAAAAGGTGGCGGAAATAGGAAATAACATGAGATATTTCCTGCCCTTCATAAAACTCACGTGCGCCAATCGCTCTATATAAGCCTCTCGCGCTCATAACAGAGCTTCCCTCCAAAGCAAGCCTTCCAAACTAAGAAACTTCAAACGCACTCTCTCTCTCTCTCTCTCTCATGGAGCTGGTAAAAGGCGCCGTCCTCGGCCGAGGCAGCTTCGCCACCGTCAACCTGGCCGCCGCCGTCGTCGAAGAGCAACGCAAGATCATCGCCGTCAAGTCTGCTCTTCTCTCTCAGTCCCAATCACTTCAGAAGGAGGCTGACATCCTCTCCAAGCTCCAAGACTGCCCCCAAATCCTCACCTGCTTCGGCCATGAAGTCGCCGCCGAGAAGGGAGCCTCTGTGTATAATCTCTTGCTTGAGTATGTCCCCGGAGGGAGCCTCTCCGACTATGTTCGAGCATCCGGAGGACGACTCCCGGAGCGGCGGGTTGCTCGCATAGCTAAGTCGGTCCTCCGGGGACTCTGTTTCGTTCATGGTAGAGGATATGTCCACTGCGACATCAAGCCGCAGAACCTCCTTGTGACCTCTTCTATTGAAGTGAAGATTGCGGATTTCGGGCTCGCGAAGGAGGCGGGGGAGACGGTGGCGCCGGAGCTGCGAGGGACACCGCTTTACATGTCCCCGGAGGCGGTGGCTCGAGGCGAGTGCGAAGCACCTGCGGATGTCTGGGCCCTCGGTTGCGTGGTATCGGAGCTGGTAACTGGGAAGCCGGCATGGGGATGCGGCCCGGGCGCGGACGTCGCCGGCCTGCTCTTCCGGATTGGGTTCGGGGACGAGGCGCCAGAGATTCCATTACAGTTGTCGGAGCAGGGGAGGGACTTCATCAGCCGGTGCTTCACAAGGGACCCAGCTGAGCGGTGGACTGCCGAGATGCTACTGTGCCACCCATTTCTTGCCGGAGACGACAAGGAGGAGATGTTTGAAGCTTCTCCTGCGTCGAATTCCCCCCGAAGTGCTCTCGACTTGAAACAGTGGAACTCGTTAAGCTCCGCCTCATCATGGCGGACAGAGTCTCTCGATTTCTCTCAGTCAAAGCTGGATCAACGTAGTGACGACACTGGAAATACGTCTCCCTTTGATCGAATTCAGAAGCTCGCAGGCGCAAACAATCCGCCGAGCTGGTTTTCGTCGTCCTCGGACGACTGGATCACCGCAAGGGGATACGATTCCCCTATTTCTATGGAATCCGAAGACACAACCCAGGTAGAAAAGAAGTTCAGCGACGACTCAAAATCAGTATTGGAGATGATGGTGATTGGAGATGGCAATAGGGAGGAAGTTTCTAATGAGTTTGAATTGCCTGAATTCGGCGCTAGCACGAGCTCGATGATCGATTCGATTCGGTCGAGCTTGTCAAGAAATCAGCATGAATGCAATAGCTATGAGCCGGATGCTCTGTTTTCTACTTCAGAGCTTCTAAAAGAGAAAAACAGTAGATGTAATATGATTAAATTGAATTCAATTAAGAGTAGGAATAGTGGTAGCAGAAGTTCTTGTTTATGTATTATTTGCGCTGATTCAGATTCATGTAACTTTTCTTCCCATGAATACAAATTCAATTTATGCTTTCTCTATATCATTGTTGAGTTCTCCCCTTCTTTTGCCGCACACTACTTGTCCATAAAGACGACCTCAGTCTCTGTTCTTGGAGACAAGTTCACCAAAATAAAAATTGTTAATGGAAAACGTTGTTTAAAGTCAACATTAGGCATGCGAATCGTATGGTCATGTAAGTCATCTTAAACAATCTGATGGCTTGGTGGTGTCTAGCCTTAGTTGACCATGTCTGGGTGGAGAAGCTCTAGAAAGAAGGGATTTGGGAGTCCATTGGTGTCCGGTCACCTAAACACGCCAAGATATCCTGCTCATCTTTAACTTCTCTAGTTCAGCAGACTCGAACTAGTCAAAGTCGGACAACTTTGGCATACAACCTTATTCAATTTATATCTACTCTGTTCCTACTCTGTTTCGTTAGGTTTCCTATATCCCAAACTGGGGCAAGCGTAGGAAATGTCTTGGAAAACACCGGCACAGCTGTTGAATAGTAAGTTTTATCGATGATGGGCTGCTTCCCCAGTCGTCTTCAACCTAATTGGTTGACCTTCATTTGCATGAAAGGTACATACTTCTCTGTTCATCCGAAGACTCCTATGGGAGAACAAACCTGAATTACCTAATTTTTATATGACTAGTCTATAAGATTAGAAACGTGCATGAATATGGACTACCAAGTCACAACCCAATGCAGAGTCGTGTTTGACATGTTAAAAGTGGATAAACACAAGTGAGGATGTGTTAGCTTTCAGCAAGGCCCCCACAGCCATTAGGGTGGTAAAAAGGAGTGAGTCAGTTGATTGGTTCCATATTCTTTTTAATGAGGTTTGAAAACGAATATGGATCCACCAAAATCAAGTTCTTGCTGAACTTAAACTTTTGCTAAACATCATAGACAAGGAGGCCTTTTGCAGGGTATGTAATATTGTAATTGGCATTAGCAGTTGACGAGTATTGCAATTGATCAACTGATGCATACGAACTTGCCTATAGTCTAACTGCTTTCAGTATCCAGAGTTATTGATCTTCATAAATGCCACCAGCTCCAGCCCAGAATAAGCGGCCTTGGGAAGTTCAGCTTCCTGGGAGTCGGCCACCTAAAGACTCTGTGACAAATCTTGGACTCTGAAATAAAGGCCCGGCTATATTGCTAACTGTTAATTCCTTCTGGTAGAGTTCTTATTTAATTGTTGGCTACGTAGCCCTCAAGTGGGAAATCTCATGCAAAAAGTCTAAAGCCCAATCAGTGGTATTACCCAAACAATGAATGAATGGTCAATCTCCTGCATCCTAATAACTGGCTGCTTCCCATCCAATCTCCGACCTAAGGTTTGACTCTTAAATTCCATGAATGTGAAAAGGAGACTTGGGTCAACAGGCTTTGCATGTTAACTTATTCGTTGACCGATGAGAAGGATAAACATATGAGAAGGCTCCCCCTGAGAAGGAAGAGGCACGGACAAACAGAAAAGAGCCTGCATCTGGAAGTGGATAATGAGGATACATATGATAAAATTGAAAAAAAACAGACAACAAAGTCGGGATCAGGTATCAGACAAATATTTATGGTTTACGTCACCAGCCATTGATAGAACTTGGACAAATCGTGAAAAACATTACTTACATGAGAAGAAATCCAACCAAACGCAGGTGTGGCTAGCTTAGATAGCTTTAGTCTTATCTGCCTAGGACCCCCTCTTTCACGAGTATTTTTTGCCAGACTTTGTGATCAGGCCGAGAGAGTGTAAATCATAGCAATAAGGTAGAGGATAAAAAAAATTAGCATGTGGATAGTGGAGTGTCATGATTCGGTATTATCAACAATTGATTTCAAGTTATTTATAAAATATCATAAAATACAAATTAACCAATTAAGTAGCTATTTGATTCTTAAATACTCAGATACAGTTAATTTACAAATGACCTAAAAAGCAGTTCATTTGAAAATCCATTGTATCTATTAAAAGTCACCAGAGGGAGTATGTCCGAAACCTACCTGATCCTGAATTCGCTCTTTTTTCTTGTTTGAGCTGCTTGTGCACCAGTATCTATGTTGATGAACAACAAAACCGGTCATCAGGTCTTAATTAGACAAAAACGAAAGTCTTCTGTCCCAAACTAATTAAGTAGAAAATGAACAAATGCACAACTTTCATTCCCACTCTATTTCTGTTTCTGCTCAGGAGGAATAGTGTTTCCTCTACTACTCAAATTTTCCTTGAAAGAACACCATTTATGTTCTATTCAGCTATCATTTTCCCTAGGAAATGTCCAGATGTTTATCAGCAGTACAAATGAAGCAGTCAATATCTTTCGACTTTTTATTGTCCAATTTCAATTTTTGCTGCACACAGTATTTGTTGCTGGCACCAGAAAAAAGAAGAAAAAAAGAAGAATGTAAAAAAGACAGGATCCAGATCACAAAGAGAATACTTTTGACTTGCTTTTCCCACTCTAACCAACAATTTGTTATTGTACAACATAATTTCCTTTTTTCCAATATGTATAAGGTAAGATTCACTTAGAATTTGAAAATGCTTGAGCTTATAACTGTCAAAATTGTACAATGGAAAGAATTCTCGGGTATGCCTTCAGGCTGTATAAACACACACTACTATCATTTTCCTCCCACCTTGCCATTAACTAGAATTACTCATGTGCAATGCCACTAAAGATGCATACAGACCATCCTCAATCTTCATCAAGGTATCATGTCTCCCCTTCTCTGCTATTACTCCATTCTCAACAACGGCAATCATATCAGCCCTTTTGATTGTAGTCAACCTGTGAGCAATCACCACGGTTGTTCTGTTTACCATTACACGGTCCAGTGCATCCTGGACAACACGCTCAGATTCAGCATCCAGAGCGCTTGTTGCTTCATCAAGAAGAAGTATCTTTGGGTCTTTGAGTATGGCTCTGGCAATGGCTATTCTCTGCTTCTGTCCACCTGATAGTTGGACGCCTCTCTCACCCACGTTTGTATCATAACCTTGTGGAAGTCCAGATATAAAACGATGAGCATTTGCTGCTTCCGCAGCTTTCACAATCTCGTCTTCGGTCACTTCCCCTTGCTTTCCATAAGCAATGTTGGTTCTGATTGTTTCATTGAATAGTACAGGTTCCTGACTAACTAGTCCCATCCGCTGTCTCAACCATTTGAGGTTAAGTTTTTGGATTTCCACTCCATCAAGCAAAATTCGACCAGAATCAGGGTCGTAGAACCTCTCCAGCAAGGCAATTACGGTCGATTTCCCATTACCACTCTCTCCAACCAGAGCGACAGTCTGTTAAAACGGTCAAACCAAAAATGTATAACATTACAATATTGAAGCTGTTGCTTCTTTTGCTTTTGTGGCGTCTGGAGCCAATGCACTTGTTTGAGAAACTCCAAGAGCAGCCATTGTCAAAGCAAAGAAAACCTGCAGCAAATAAGCATGGAATGCCACACATTAGATCACAAGAATACATGACGCGAAGTAAGAAACGAATTTTCTGCAATCCAATTAATCATGATTAAAAAAAACGAAAATAGAAAAGGAAACAACTGCCTACTTTAAAAACTTAGAAAAATGTTGCCTTCCCATCCTCCACGAAACGAGCTCCAGCATAGAAAGAGAGTGAATAGGTGCAAAACAGCACCAAGTTGGAAAAGCCAAATCCCAGGCCACTTACAACTCCTTGTCGAACTCCGTGCTTCATTGGAGCATCGCATTTTTTCTGATAAAGATCCATAACTTTTTGTTCTGCACAGAAAGATGCAACTGTCCTGATACCACTCACTGCATCATTTGCTACTTGACTGGCTTCTTCATACATCACCTAAAGTAAACAAAACATGTCAAAATATTCAATCTTCTAATGTGTATTGTTAATTTGGAGGCTCACGTCGGAAACCGTATTTTGTGCTAAAAACAGCTCAGGGCAAGAAACAAGAGTTAAATTACTGTGTACTGGTAAAACTGACCTTTGCATCTGCACTGAAGCCCTTCAAAAATTTCATCTGGGCATAGCCTTGCAGACCTATCAGTGGTAGCAGGGACCAAATAATAAGTGCCAGTCGCCAATTAGCAACCATGGCTGTAACAAGCCCAGCTGTCACTGTTGATAGATTTTGTACCATAAGTGCCAAAGCATCCCCAACAAGACTCCGCACAGTTGAAGCATCTGCTGACAGCCTTGCACCAATTGCACCACTGCAAATACAAAAGCAAATTTAATAAGATTCAAGGCGTAGATTAAAGGCTGAGCTTGGCATGGTGTTCATATAGCTTGAATGTTAGGTTTTTGCTAAAACAGATATATATACCTTGAATTGTTTGGGTCATCGAACCAGCTAATTTCTTGGTATACAACCCTCTGGAATGACATGGCACAGATGCGTCTGATTAGTTTACCACCTGCTATTCCAAACATGTACTGCTGAACTGGAAGTGCAATGAAAGTAATGACCCCGAGCCCTAAGAAAGTAAGTGCATAAAACTTGGAATCCTTCCTAAGCTCATGCGGTGGCTTAAAGAAAATTTTGATGGCACTTAACAGCAACAGACCAAATACAGGAAAACTTAAGCCATGCACAGCTGCAGCAACGGATCCTAACAGAAGAGCTGGAATTTCTGGCTTGTTCAGGAAAGCTAGCCGAGAAAGTGGTACTTTTTTCGGATGTGTTCTATTATTCTCGTCACCACCTCCCTCTTTATAATCATTGTCTATTGTACCACTCTCCTGAAAGCCAATTGGACCTGGCAAACCACCAAAGGAAACTGAGAAAGAGTGTCTAGTACTTCCTCCACGTGAAGAACCTTTGCTTATGGATCTCTTCAGAGAAGAAAACCGTTGGCTTCCAGATCTTCCAACACCTGCGTCAAAACTAGCACTTATGTCATCTGGGTCTCTGGCGCCAAGATCTTCATCTTGGTTGTTTGCTGCTTGAACCTCTTGCAGACGAATGAGCTGAGAGTATGCCCCCTCAGGATCCTTTACCAGTTCAACATGAGGACCTATCGCAGACAATAATCTTATATTGGAAGTCTTGAAGAAGAAATAAAATTTTAATGCTAAATACCCAAGAATATCACCTTGCTCCACAATTTTTCCACGGTGTACAATGCATTCCTCACTGTACTCAAACGATGAGCAACAACCACAGTTGTTCTGTTTTGCATGATCCTTACAAGTGCTTCTTGAACGATCCTCTCCGACTCGGCATCCAATGCACTTGTTGCTTCATCCAGTAGAAGGATCTTTGGGTTCTTTAAAATGGCCCGAGCAATAGCAATTCTCTGTTTTTGTCCACCAGAGAGTTGAGTGCCATGCTCACCTACCATAGTGTCAAGGCCCTGCATGGGATTAGCTCAATTAGCATGCGCACATGAAAAGTGCATGACGGAAATGTAAGAAAATTTACCTGAGGCAGTTTGTCTATGAACTTTGCAGCATTAGCTAGCTCAGTTGCTGTCTTTATTTCCTCAAGAGTAGCACCAGCCTTTCCATAAGCAATATTCTCCTTAATAGAGGTCATGAATAGAATGGGCTCTTGGCTTACAAGCCCAATTTTCTCTCTAATCCAGCTAAGCCGTAGCTTCTTTAAATTTATACCATCAATGAGGACTTCACCAGATTGAGAATCATAAAATCTCTTGATTAAACTAATAACTGTTGATTTCCCACTACCACTTTCTCCAACCAAAGCTGCAGTTATTCCACTGGGGACTTGCAAAATATTTCTACATCAGGCCTTGCAGGGTAGCTGAAGTACACATCTTTCAGTTCAATTTCTCCCCTAATTCCTTCCAACACCATACCCGTATTGTCGTAAGCATCAATCAGTGATTTTCTTTCAATTGTCTCAAACATCTTGTAAGCTGCTGCTTGGCCTGATGCAAATGCGCTGACAGATGGGGAAGCTCAACAAAGAGACCTGTTTCACCACCACGTTAGCATCTGCCATATTTACTTAATTTTAAGATTGGAAAGAAAATCTCTATTAGATAATTTAAATAGCTTACATTCCGCCCATCATGATAGCAATTATGACATTTATGACAGTCCCACCACTATAATTTTTTTCAATAATCAGCTTCGCACCATACCACACAGCAAAACCATAACTTCCAAAAAGTATCAGCAGAACCACGCCAAGTCCCAAGCCAAAAGCTAGCCCCTGTTGAACAGTGGAATCATATGCAGTTTTGAGGGACTTGTTGTATTTATATATTGCCTGCTTCTCACCTGTGAAGGATACAACCTTCCACATGTACAAGAAAGAAGAAACACGTGAATCGCTTACTTCAATACGAAGTATGCTAAGATGGAAGTAAAAATGGGTAAGAGATAGGCTTACTGTTCTTATCGAACCAATCGTCTGTTCTACGATATTTCCAGCTTCTCCATATGCTAGTTGTCCACGAGCAGACATTTTTGAAATGTAAATTGACATGGCTGCACCAGAGACTATTAGTGGAGGAATGCATGACAGCATCACAAGGGAGAGAAGCCATCCCTTGACAAATGCTACCACAAAGCCTCCAATGAATGTTGAAACATGCTGTATAAACTTCGTGACCTGATAATATGATATGTAAGTTAACATATAGCTGCAATTATTTGAAGGCAAAAAGACTCTTTAGCATTTCATAACCCAAAACATACAGAAGAACCTTCCACAGCTGTGCTTGTTATCAACCTTCCACAGCTGTGCTTGTTATCAAAATATCTATGGTTAGTTATGCAATAAAATCAGAAATAACTAATCAATTAACTCCATCTCCTAAGGTCTTACAAGGCAGCTTTTCTAGCTGAAGCACTGATAAGAATCAACTTCAACTTCAGAACCATGAGCTACAATGAGCAAGTGCAAAACACCACTTTCGAGTATTGACAAATAAAAAAGTGAGACTTTGCCTATCCATCTAGGACATGGGCTTTTGGAAGGACATGATGTCCACTAAAATTTGGAAGGATCTTGTCCTGCACACAAGTCACTACAGCTTGAGAAAGCACCAAACTTCCAACCAAGACTTCAGATAACTCTGTGAAATGCTTCTGTTCCCTGTGGCAAAAACTAATCCCTGAAGGAGAGTACCTTGTAATCAAAATAGAAGACGAAGATTTATGCAGCCATTGAAGTTTAGCTTTAATTCAAACAATTGAGATGTTATGGTGAATTTCAAAAGCATAATGATCATCCACTAATTTCGAAACTAATGTGACTGGCAATGGCATGAAACATAAGGGATTTCTTATGTGTCTTTTTCAGTATTTATAATTAAGACCATCTGTTTAAAGCTTCTAGCTACTCTTTCCTTGTAAATGTTCACTTCCAGTCTCCTCCATTAAAATTGGAGTGTTTATCTTTCCGAAAAGGTTACAGTGCTTTTTCTAACTATATTGCAATGAAGATGAGCATTGGACAGCATGGTGCATGTCAATCGAATATCCAATAAACAGGCACTAATTACGATATCAAGGTAAGCTTCCGGGACGGATGGAGTGCAATATCCTCAAAAAACTACTGCAACTACAAATGAAAAACAGGACAGGTAAAGCATGTTTAAAAATGTACAAATAGAAAATGGGTAGTTAATTGGAAAAGGGGATTCAAAAGGGGGAAAGCTCTGCACTTTAAGTCAAATTAGAGATCATTTCACAAAATCGGCAACATTAACACTAAGGATGGGTTAGGGGTTAATGAAAATTAAAAATGGAAAATCATTTTACATGAAAATAGGTTTTTCAGTGGGTTAGGGGTTAAAGAAAAGCAGGCCCCGAAAAATTGCTTTTCCGGAAGGCCCGAAAATGGCCCTGAAAAAAGGCCCGAAAATGGCCCAAAACTTTCATACCTCGGAGGGTACGAAAGTCGTTTTTCAGACTGAAAAAAAGGTCGGGGTTTGAGCTCTTCCTCCCTGCCCTGGCCGCTCCTCTGAGGGCGAATCGACCTCGCCGGGGCTTTCGCCGGACCTCGACGCCTCTCTTCTTCTCTCTTGGCCACCTTGTCTCCAGGGCGGCGCCCCCTCTTTGATCACCGCCATATTTCCATCTTCAGCCAAGCTTATCTCATCTGGGGTGAGCCCTCAATCTCAATCTCTTTCTCTGATTATTTTGGTTGTTTTTGCTTCCTGTTCTCTCTTTATCATCTCTGCATTCGCATATGTGTGCTAGGTGGGGTTCCATCCGTCCCAATGTTTGATTTTCCAGAATGAGTTCCACTAAAGTGCCCTTCAAAATAGGACTACCAATTATGTCCAGTATTTGATATTTGTATGGGTATTACCAGCCAGAGAACCTAAGAAACTAAAAAGACATATTTTATAATTGATCTTCCAACACATACATTAAACGTATGAAAACTTAGGCCAGCTTCATGGGAATGAGGAAGAGGGCTGTGACATTTTATGGAGCAATTAAACCTTCTATCATCTTTTTTGGGAACCAACCAGATTTAATGACACGATGGCCAGAGGAAAAAAACAAGGGGCAAAAAAATCTGAATGCATAGAAAGAGAGAGTGATGGGGAAACATAATGTTGCCTATATGTGTAATCTTTGAATACGTTATTCGTTTTTTAATAAGTTTCCCTCTATCTGAATTTTATTCATCATGTTTGGCTGCAGATTTTCAACAATCTGGACTGAGACTAGTTTGCACTTGTATCCAATCAGAACATTTGTGACTGCGAAAGCTCAAAAGATTCAGACTCCAAAAAGGTGAGTTATCTGCATATTCATTCCCCTCTGTGATTTGTTTGGAGTCATCTTTGATTTTGTGAAAAAAGCATTAATGCTGATATACTACTACTACTACTACTGATCTCTAAATGTTTGATGAAATGACTACATGATAAATTATGCCTGAATATTATGTGTTTGATTAATTGCCTGTGTGAGAGACCTGACTGATTATGGGTGGTGTTTGAAAATTCAGTAAAATGACGAGTGTGGGATTGATTAGGACTAAGGTTAGAGGCTCTTACTAGTTTATACTGTATTTTTCTGCACATGGTTTGTTTAATTGATTAATGAGTGAATCTTTGATGGCTAATCTTTGATTTATAATGATCCTGATCAACGTGGAGTCCCTTTCCCATCAGCAAGAATATGACCACAGGCATCATGATCCGTTGATTCTAGTATACCCATTACAAAGCATCTTGAGCCTTATTATTTCAGATTCGCAAAACCATTTCTCAGTTTGTGATCTCTTCGTGATTCACTTTCTTTTGAATGAATGTTTCCTGCTCATCTGATGTTGATGCCTATACCTCCTTTCTGGCATTTTTGTTATGTTTGAACTCAGTGCTGCTCTCCGACGCCAAATATGTTGAGTTTTTTTGTCTCATTTCCTTCTAGTGAAAATATGGGGATCAATTGCTTGCAACTCTGATTGTTTGCCGGGTGAATGTTAAAAATTGGATTTTTGGGCTTGAAATTGGTTTTAAAGGATACGTATCCGACGTATTGGACACGGATACGGCTGCCATTTTGCCAACTTTGGTTTTTTATAGTGACGAAAATTGCCATTGTCATTGCCATTGCCATTTCCTTTCATGGTTTTCCGTTTTTGGGAACATATTTTGATTGAAATGACTTGCTTTTTACAGTCTTCACTATAGTTATGGTATCTGGGTGTTTTGGAGGAAAAAGCTTCACCTTTCTCATTTGTTATGCTCTTTTTGTATCTGCTATGAGGCAATTGGCAAGGGATCTTTGCTTTTTATAGAAGTGACCTGACCTTGACCACTTTCTTAGACCGCATTTACCTCACCTGTTATTTTCATGAAGAATCTAATAACGGTTAGTATTAAGCATAAAAAACCAACAACGGCTGTCAACCCTTATCTTAAGAGGCATTTTCGTAACAGCTTGTACGGAAGTATGCTTGAATTCAGAGGGTTGAGCTGCTTTTGTTCAAGTTTTCACTTTGAGCAGTATGCTTGAATCCATTGACAAACTAATTAATCCATCTTTTCTACAGTTTGACGTTGCCTAAATACCAAAGCATTGAATGCTATACTGCTGTGTGCCTCTACAATCATCTTCACAAAAGGTTTCTGGATTCTTCCTTCAGAAAAAGAATTGACCTTTTTCTATTGCTTTTTTCTTGTTTCGTTCAACTCTGACTAATGTCACTACCAGAAAGAGTACAATTTTGTATTAGAAAAAGAGGTCTTCCTCACTTTCTCACCTTTCTCTACCACCTTCTCCATTTATTGATACAAATTTAATTGATTCGTGGGTGGTCCTGGAATGTGCAGTGGATGGGAATCATGAACGTAGGTACATAAAATTGTAACCT
Organism: Houttuynia cordata; assembly: GCA_039654745.1. Lineage (NCBI taxonomy): Eukaryota > Viridiplantae > Streptophyta > Magnoliopsida > Piperales > Saururaceae > Houttuynia > Houttuynia cordata. The sequence goes on along the minus strand of CM077507.1, from coordinate 27,209,642 downwards.
AATCCTTCACTAGCTCTACTAAAGTTTATCCAGAAATGCCAAACAAAGAAAAACCAAAACTAAATAACTTAATTTTGTAGTTTTCATTGGCATTTATTCTTCTTAAAAAACACAAACAAGAAGAAGAAGAAGAAATAAAGAAAGAATGTATATCTTGTTTTGATAGGAAAGAGAGAGGGATTATTTTTCTGAATTTATAACAGAAGGTTTCACTTTGTACTGTAAGAGGAAGAGACAAGGTATGTTAAGATTTATGAATTATATTGTCCCACATTAATAGTCCATTTGGTTTTTCAACATGGACTTATTCATTTAATTCATTTTGAAAATCCAAATGGGGCTATTAATTCAGGACATAAGTGATATTATATCTAGCTGTGTGATGGGAATGCTTTGGATCCTCATGGTAAGGGCATATATGAATTTTGGTTTGCTTGTGGTTGTACTTGTTAGTTCTAATAAGCAGGGGGATTTTACATGAGTTCAATCAATTCACTATCTCATAATTTAGATGTACTAATAGCAAAAAAAACATTGTTTAGATGTATGTGAATTTTTCATGAGTTGTCTATATGTCCTATGTTCATGCTTTTCTAGCTTTAATAGTATGATGCCCTTACCATTTTCTTGCAGACAAGAGATCTTGCTTCTAGACAACGAAATTTATTGGTGAATCATTCTGACTTAATGAAATTGTTAAGATTTGTTTTGAAAGAATATTAAAATCCTGGTTTTTGACATTATGATCTTTAACCTGCTTTAATTATAACTCATTATTCCTGCTGAGTATTGTAATAATGATGCATCCTCGTGGATGCAATTGTTTATTTTGGGAAGTTGGTAGTAGTTGTTCTTGTAGCTAGAGAAAATTAGAGTACGAGCTCGCCTTTGTGATTTTGGTTCATATAGAGTTAAATAGCCAGATTTTGCATGTGAGATAAATAGGAGTATGTAATGGTGGTCATTGCTTATTAGCTAGATTGAATTTTAAATGCAATGTAGAAATTTTTGCTTGTGTACCGATATAATTTATGTTAGAATCGATGAAGCTTTTTTGGATTGTGGATGTGTTTAATTACATGTAGTCTACACATGAGTTATTTGAACTATGTATAGATGACGAAGAAGCGAGTAAAAGAAATATTAGATGATAGCAAAAGGAGGACAAATGAGACATGGGACGATGATGAAGATAAAGTCATGCTAGAACTATTAGATGCGGAAAGGATAAAAGGAAATAAGGTTGCAGGTGCATGGTTGAATACTATGTGGCCAGGTGTATTACAAAGTTTTAAAGAGAAGACCGGAAAGGTGAAGACAAAAGATCATGTCACCAATCGGATGAGAACATAGAGAGGAACTTACAGAAAAGTTGCAGAATTGGTGAATAAGAGTGGATTTGGCTGGGATCCAGAGACTGGAAAGGTTGTGGCTGAAGATTGGCAATGGAAAGAACTAATAGCGGTATGAACACTACTTAAACATCAATTCCTTTTCCTTTATGTTGTACTTGTATTTTTTTAGTATATATATATTTTTTTTATATAGGATAAACCCGAGTTTCGCAAATATCGAATTGATGGTTGCCCAACGTATGGATTGCTACAATCCGTGGTTGGTGAAAATATTGCCCAAGGGAATGAAGCCTTATGCTTGAATGGAGAAGGAAGTAGTAATACTGGTGACTGCTTTGATGAGCCAACTTCAAGAAGAGGTTCACCGCCACATGTGGATTTGGGTGGTGACGAAAACTCTCACTTTGATGAGGATGCAACACAATCCATCACATACAAGGAAGGCCAGCGTAGGAAATCCGATCGCCGAAAGAGGAAAGCCATTGATGTCCCCTCTGAAGAAATTCAATCTGGAATTGTAGGAGCACTCAATGAGATGACATCTGTTTTAAAGGTTTTTGCTGAGAAAGATAAAAAAACAGAACAAGTTATCAAAGCATTAGGGGAAATTCCAAACCTGGACCTTGACTTGAAATTTCGGGCAACTAGGTACTTGAAAGACATGGAGGACAAAGAAAGTTTTCTAATGATGGATCCTATGGAAAGAATAAAATGGCTAGAATGGTGTAAGGTCAATAGGGTGTGATTTTAGACTTCTTGGTAGATATTTGAGACTTCTTAAATGTTCACTTTGAATTGGTTAAATGTTAATTTTGGACTTGTCATATGTTATTCTAGAACTTTTTTGTAGTTATTTTGAACTTGTTTGAATGCTTTGAATGCAAGGACTATGATCTTGAACTTGGTGTGATATCATGTGTGTGTGATCATTATCTTGTCTTATATGTTGTCTTAATATGTGTGTATGTTCTTTGGTCATAGGTGTCATGGATTGTGATGTGGTTGATGAACGTTTTATGATCAAAATGGCTATTGTGGCGGTTCTTGCAGCTTTGGGCCATTACTTTTGTCATTATAGGTTGCTTGAAAATCGTCATAAATACGTCTTTGGGAAAGGTGGTACTAATTACATAAGAAAGGCATTGTCCCTTGATCGAGAATTGTTTAGGGATATTTATAGGATGTATCCTGAGCCCTTTAGAAAATTGTGTTTGATTTTCAAGCAAAAGGGTCTTCTAAAGGATACTAGATATGTTACTCTTGAAGAGCAAGTGGCCATGACATTAATCATTTTGACCCATGGTCAAAGGTACTCTATTACTAGAGAGCGCTTTCGGCGTTCTGTGTGGACGGTTAGTACTTATTTCAATAAAGTGATAGATGCAATTTTGGCTATTGCAAAAGATTATATCAAAGCTCCTACAAATTATTTACACCCTCAGATTTCTAATGATGAAAGATTCTTCCCATATTTTAAGGTATGTCTATTTTTTTTTTCAAAACACGATGTCTGTTTTATTGTTTTGTTAATAAAATACTTTGATGCAGGATTGTATTGGTGCACTTGATGGTACTCATATTCCAGCTCATATTTTAGGAAAGGATCAAATGAGGTTTTGGAATAGGAAAGGTCATATTACTCAAAATTTATTGATTGCTTGCAACTTTGATCTTGAATTTACATATGTATTAGCTGGATGGGAGGGCTCAACAGCTGATGCTAGCCTTTTGAAGACGGCACTTACTTCACCAAGTAAAAGGCTATTGTTGCCGGAAGGTATGGACTTCCAATTTTTTATTTTTTTCATATTCATTGATAATAGGTATTAATTTAATTATATTTTTATCACCTTCTTAGGTAAATATATGTTGGTGGATGCCGGATTTGCAAACATCCCAGGTTTCTTAGCTCCTTTTCGTAAAACTCGATATCATTTGAAGGAGTTTGGCACTACTCCAGAGAGGTTACCACAAACTGCACAAGAGTTATTTAATCATCGTCATTCATCTTTAAGGAATGCAATTGAAAGGTCTTTTGCTGTGTGGAAAAACCGCTTTGAAATTTGTAAACGACCACCAATGTTTCCATACAAAACTCAAGTTAAAATAGTTGCGGCGACTTGTGTGCTTCATAACTTCTTGCGAAGGGAAAATAAAGAAGACATATGGGATGATGACTTTGATGATGATGATGATGATGAGGGTGATATAGCACCTATATTACCAAGTAACACTTCTATAGTTGATGGTACAACTATGATGGGTCGTTTTCGTGAGAAATTAGTAAAGAAGATGTGGGATGATAGAAAGCGGCATGAGCTTTGAATGGATCCATAGTCGAAGAATCGATTATACTTTATATTAACAATTTGAAAGTATATACTTTTTTAAGTTTTTGTGTGAAGTAAACTCGAATTATTGACTAGTTCATTTACTTTAGCGGAGATTAAATTGCAATACAATGGTATTTTTGAGAAAAGGTGACTAAAGAAGCTTTACTTGAATTGATAGTCTTTTTAAAAAAAATGACATTTATAAGAGTCTTATAATTAGCATTTTTACTTTACCAACTAATAGTTGTCATATGAATATTTTTATTAAATAAAACAATTAACCCGGGACACATAATTTTAGTCTTTTTAGAACATAACGACCCTTTTAATTTCATGTTAGTTCTAATGGATTAGTAGCATATTTTCTAGAACATTTTCGTTTTTACATTTTTTGGAACCCCTAACTAGGTCAGAAAATTGATTTTCAGTGAAATTTTCATGAACACTTTCTGTAACCCCTAATAGCTTTTTACGGGAAAATTCATTTTTCCATGAAAGTTCATTTTTCTGGGAAAAAATATTTTCATAGAAAATTTTTATTTTCCGTAACCCCTAACCCACCCTAAGCAAAAGATGGAACAGCAAGCAAGCGAGGATGTGAGATCCTTTGCAGAAACTGGGGTACCGTGGTAACTGTATGAACAACATTGCTCTGGTTGGCATCTCCAAAAGCGTTGATGAGCTGGCCAAAGATGACCGTCATGAGAGGCATGGCGAGCCCATTTGCGGCAGCAGCCAATGACCCGACGATCATCAGCAGCACATCCAACGAGTCAGCGAAGGAGAAGAGCTTGTAAAAGGGCACCTTCTGAACCGGCCCGCCGGAGTCCCCTCCTTCCTCCCCCTTCTTCCCCACATCTTCCGTCTCCGACACCTTCATATTCAATCAAAAGATCTCTTCTCCCGCTTCCCCGCTTCTGATCCTCCACTCTTCCACAAAAACTAAACTGTACAAACAACCAAAAATGGAAAGCCGTGTAAATTGCATTAAAGAACCAAACTTTAAGCATGGGAATCTCGAGAACAGCTGCTCATGATAGAAAAATCAGGGCCTTTCTTCAAAAAAGCAACACAGTATAAAGATCAAACAAAAGATCATTAGCCCTTATCAAAACTCCTGGAACAGATACACGACAACAACTGGGCCGATATGGAAAGAAAAAAATATGAAGCCGAGGAGGATCATTAGATTGAACACCACGGGTAGAAGTGGAAGGAGCCAAGAAAGTACTTTATACGTTCACTCGGAGAGATCAGCTCGGTGTTTCTTGGGCTGCAATCTCCGCAGCTATATAAAAATGCCAAGGAGAAGGGAAACGAGAAAGAAAAAGAAGGAGAAAGCGGCAGAGACACGAGAAACAACAAAGGCAGGGAATCTGGCTATTTTGACGTCGGTGCTGGGGGAAGAGCATCGTATGTGTTGGCTTTCATAACCGGTTTTTGCAGAGAGAGAGAGAGAGGTTGTCAGGTTGGTGTGTGTGTTGACTGTTGAGTGTTGATCGATGCACTTCTGGAAGGCGATCTCCCGGGAGGAGAGAGGGTGGCAAAGGAGATGATGCCATGATGGTTCCCAACATTCCAGCTCACGGCAAGAGGGGACGCACTACCACCAGCACCGCCGCCCGAGCCCACGCCTCCGGCGTTTCTTTTAAGGGATGAGTTTACATGAGATCGTTCTCATATAAGGAGCATGAGGCCAATCTTTATAGCCGTTAGATTCCGATCGGAGGGTGGATATCAAATCAATGGGTAAGTGAGTGTGTCACATCAAAGAGTGGGTGAGATCATTATGGATATTTATAGCCGTCAGATCAAGATACAACGACTACGATTCAAAGTGGCCTCATATAAGCAATATGAGAGCAATCTCATTTAAACTTTTCCCTTCTTTTAATCCTCCCGCGTCGCTCTCTCGCCGCTCGCGGCTTGTTGGATTTTGGGGTGTGTACAAACGAGGGAGCTCGGGTACAGGTGTGATTGTGAGAGTTCTTCAACCTGAGAGGGAATCGAATGTCGGGTTTACTACACAAAGTGAAATGGACAAAAGAGGAATCGATGTATAGATGTCACGTCGTGACTGCGTGGGGATCTTTACTCTTTTTGTCATTGGTGGACAAAACTGTGTTACTCAATGCAGGATAAATAAGTGCTGCCTTTAGAGTCTGTACGAATATGTTTGACCAAGAGTTGTAGCTAAATTTCCCGGTGACATCATGCTACTTGTTGCTGCCGGAAATATTTGTTTTGTTAAAAAATATACCTTTCCGTAGTAGTTATAAAGATAACGTACTTCTCCGGATGGCATAGCCTATGCAGTACATTTTAGAAATTGGATAAAATTGCTGTTATTATGTTCGTTGTATATTTTGTATACAAGAGATAGATGTTCTCTCTTTCTTTCTCTCTCTCTATATAGAGGACGGTTTATATAAGATCGCTCCCATATAAGGAACATGAGGTTAATCTTTTGGGCCATTGGATTTCGATCCAATGGTGGATATTAAATCAATGGGTAGGTGAGTGTGTCCCATCAACAAGTGGTAGATAAGTTTCATGTAGTTATTTGTAGCCGTCAGATCAAGATCCAACGGTTACGAATAGAATTGGCCTCATATAAGCCAAATAAAAGCGATCTAAAAAGTTGTAGCCATCAGATCAAGATCTAATGGCTACGAATGGAATTGGCCTCATATAAGCCATATGATAGCGATCTCAAAAGATTAAGATCCAATGACTATGAATAGAATTGGCCTCATATAAGCCATATGAGAGCATCTCATTTAAACTTTTGAGATCGCTCTCATATGGCTTATATGAAGTCAATTCTATTTGTAGTCATTAGATCTTGATCTGACGACTACAAATAGCTACATGAAACTCACTTATCCCTTGATGTAACACACTTACCTATCTATTGATTTAATATCCACCCTTGGATTGGAATCCAATGGCCCAAAAGATTGGCCTCATGCTCCTTATATGAGAGTGATCTCATGTAAACCGTCCTCTCTATATATATACAAAGAGGACGGTTTACATAAGTTCGTTATCATATATTAGGAGCATGAGGCCATTCTTTTGAGTTGTTGGATTTTAATCTGAAGGTAGGTATCAAATCAGTGGATAGGTGAGTGTGTCAAATATATATATAAGATCAGTTAACATGAGATTGTTCTCATACAAGGGGCATGAAAATAGTCTTTTAGGTCATTGGATTCTGATCCGATGATGGATATCAAATCAGTGGGTAGGTGAGTGTGAACCACCACTCACCCTTGTAGCCGTCAGATCAAGATCCGTGAAATTTTTAGGCATGAAATTTTCACCTCTTTCGGGGTGATTTGCTGATTTTTATCAATTATCACCATCAGAAGTGAAAATCACCCCTTCCAATTTCCAAACACATTCACCGTTAGTGGCTCCTATTAGCTCAATAAGTATCCAAATAATTTTCAGCATTTTCACCCCCTTTTTAGCTTGAAAATTTTCTTATTTTTCAGTATCCAAACTCACCTTAAGTAACATAGTGAGCAACTTGAATTTTTTTTGTTGAGCATATAAATTTTTTTATTAACTCAACGAGCTTTTTTGTTTTACCTAGTTGTCTAATACATTCTCCATGCGGAATCATTAGCTGAAACCAAATGTTAAAACAAAAAAACTTTGGACCCACTATGAGGGAAGCATTTTCTATCCACCTCGAATGAAATCTGCCTGGATTTTCACCGTCACTAGGAGTCGTCGATCATCGGGATTGATGACGCATGCAAAGCACACGTGTGCTCGGCTAGAAAAAATATTTTTAGGGGAAACCACGTTTTTGGCCGAGCGCATGTATGCTGCATGTGCATCGTCGATCCTGATGATCGATGGCTCATGTAAGAGGGTGAAAATCCAAGCACATTTCATGGAGGCGAATAGAAAATGCTTCCCAATGTGAGTACATAATGGGAATATGTGGTGGAGGGTGCCTATGATACTTAGGGGTTGTTTCATTCCCCTTTTAGTTCCAAAGGAAAAATCTTTTTAGCCCTTAAAAGAAGGCAACAAATGTTTTGGCCTAAATAATGAACTTCAAAGAAAAATGTAAAATTGTTCAAAGAGAGTGCCAAACACCCCCCTAAAAGCTATGTTTGCCTGGCTTTCCTCTTTGGTGATGATTGTAAGGCCAAGTCAGTTCATCTATCCTGACCAGTTTCCGTTACCAGCATCACATCACCACCAAGGAGAGTTTGCCAAGTCATCAAAGAAGAGGAAAAAGGGGCTGAAAAGAGGGAGAAATTATAACTTTACCTAATTAAGTTTGTAGAGTCCACCCTCCATGTGTCCTTTAGTCCTGCTTACTTGTTACATAATGCCGGTCAGGAAAATATTTTTCATTGTAAGGTGGGTGGCATTGATGTGAACCACCACTCATGATTTCTTTGATTTACTTGGTACTTTTTTTTTGCTGGAAGATTTACTTTTGTAAGTTATATGGGTTTGTCCCATGTTACTTGTTTTGTTTTAGAGGAGTCGGCCCTCCATGTGGTGTGTGGACATGAGGAGTGGTTAGGCTTCCGTGGGCCCGGGTGGGTCCATACCTAATTGAAAGAGACATCTATTTTAAGGACCGTTATGGAAGAGCCACGATTTAATTAGATTTGATTAAATTAGGAGAGAGAATAATGGGAAGTTACAAAAATCTCAATTAAGGGAGGACGAGTAAAGGGAGAGATTGAGGGAGATTTACTCCCTAATTTTGTGTAACCGAAATTGGAAGGAGATTGGAGGGGACGCCCTCCTCCTCCTTTGGTGCTGGTCGGTTTTGGCTTATGCTCTCTATTTACATCCCATCATTTCTTTCTCTTCTCTCTGGCTGGTGTGTTCTTCTCTATTGGATTTGGCAATTGTGGTTTATCTTGGAGATTGAATCAAAGTAAAGCATTGGGAGAAACATGAAGGTGATATTGCTATCTCTTGGAGAATAATAAATCATTGATCTGCATACGAACAGTTCAAGAGGTGATCTTGGACATAACTTTCTCGTTCTTCGTGAATTATTCATTGGCACAAAGGCAGCAGGTTAGTAGTTTATATTCCTGCATTTAATTTGCTTGTGTATGAAATAAATTCTTGTTCGTATATATTGGTCATATTCTTGTACTCTTGTGTTATTGTTTGTGAGTGCAAAGAGTTCCAAATCAAAATCAGAATTTGGAGGATTCAACACCACCACGGATGATTGAAAATCGCTTCCGCCACAGCTCAATAACCCTTCAACTTTGTATGTTATGTTAATGTTTATGGTTGACTATTTGGCCTCTAGCTCATAAGTCACAACCTTTCCTGTGTAGGAACCTCTTTGTGCTTTTTTTGCTAGAGGCTAATAATACAGTTTTCTTCAAATGAACCCTGAACTAAAAATTCATTTGAAGAAAACTGTTTCTATGAAAGAAAACTGTATTTATTAAAAGTGACAGGAGGGAGTATCATTTTTCACTGGAGCGTATATTAACTATTTTTTGTTTGTTGGACAAACAACATGTTAATAATCTTACTTTTACTGCTACTGTCTTAAGGATGATAGATCTGTGTACCTTTGCAAAGATGATAATAAATCCGTTAGAAGAAGGTTATGATCGAATCAAGCGAAGCACTTTGTCCTTAAGACAGAATGCACCCTCCCTATGGTGCTTAGGACTCGTGGGCGTCTGCCTCCCAGGATAAGATGATCAACCACGTACTGTAGGAGCACTCCAAACAGCACGCGCAGCGAACCACTGATGTGTTATGCTTTCACAGAAGAGTGCAAAAAGGAAGAAGATAAAGTGTCGAAAAAACCCGTTTTTACAAGCTTTATAGAAATCCTGTTAAAGCCCGTTGAAAACACACTGTTTCCGGTTAAAGCCCGTTGAAACCCTTTCCCGTTAAACGGACGCGTCCGTCCGTTAACGGTCATAATAAAACGGACCCATTTTGGTTGAACCAAAATAAATTAGAAAACTAAACCATTGAATTTGTCCCAAAATAATATTATCTTGTTGACCCAACCCAACCCAATCCAACCCGACCCGACCCCGCCCAGCCTGCCGCGCGTGTGAACCGAACCAAACCGAACCGAGCCGAGCTGGCCGGTCGGACGGACGGGCGGCGGCAGCTCGCGCGCGCATGTGGGTTAGCCCACCTAGGTGCATGGGTCCAACATCTCTCTCCCCCACAAAAGTTTTGGGCCTAACTTCTAAGGCCAACCTTGGACCTTATATACCATCCACAACTCCTTTTTTGTGTGGATGTGGGACTATTCATCATTCACCCAATTCACTCATTCATATCAATAGTAAGTGGGTTTTAATATGGGTTATAACTCCCTCTTTAATATCCACTTTTAACAATCCCCCACATAAATGAGAATTTGCTGGATAACTATGCAAAAACTATGCAGAAAACCTGTGAAAGCAAATATTGAGAAGATCATGCATGGGGGAGAGGTAGCTTTCGGCTTTGAACCTTCCCTTGTGAAGATTATCGGGTTTATTTGCTAATCAGTGAACGTGATGTCTTGAACTATTCAGCCGTTTATGTAAACCAAGACAATAGAAGTCACACAATCACTTCTCAGACACACTGTGGTTCTCATGACTTTGTTCATTTTGGCCCCGAACAAACCTGGTTTTAATGAGTGCTCTAGAAGATTTAGCCTTAAAATCCTCATAGAAGTGGCCCCTTCACACTCATATAGGTGATTCTCATTAGGAACATCCTGCAATACCCCACTTAAACTAAGTCAAGCTATGAGAACCATTAAAAGCAAAACTTATCCTGATTCATTCAGCAGGCATCATTATCTCATCATAGGAATGGGAATGAGATTTTATCTCCATAGTGATTCCCCTTGAATCCCCCACAATTCGGTTGTCCCTTTTGAACCTAGATCTTGGGATCTCCAGTCAACTAGGTTGGGTTGCCATTATGGTGATTCTTAATGTATAGGCTTCAAGCTCATTCCCCTCGATGAATTGCTCACTTGTTCTTTGGTCAAACCCTTTGTAAGCGGATCTGCAATATTTTCTTTTGACCTAACATACTCAATGGAAATTATTCCACTAGAGAGTAATTGTTTTATGGTATTATGCCTCCGACGTATATGTCGAGACTTAATTACCATTATACAAGTTATTTTGTGCTCTTCCTATAGCAGATTGACTATCACAATAGATACATATAGGTGGCACAGGTTTCCCCCACATTGGAATATCTTCTAAAAAATGACGAAGCCACTCAGCCTCTTCGCCTGCTTTGTCAAGTGCAATGAATTCTGATTCCATTGTGGATCTTGCAATGCACGTTTGTTTAGAAGATTTCCAAGACACTGCTGCACCTCCAATAGTAAATACATATCTACTTGTGGATTTGGAGTCTCTTGTATCAGATATCCAATTTACATCACAGTACCCCTCTAGTACTGCTGGATACCTTGTATAGTGCAGTCCATAGTCCAAGGTATATCTTAGATATCTAAGAACCCTGACTAGAGCCTTCCAGTGGTTTTTCCCTGGATTGTTATTATATCTACTCAGTTTACTTACTGAGTATGCAATGTTCGGTCTCGTATAATTCATGAGGTACATGAGACTTCCAATAATTTGAGAATATTGGAGTTGTGATATGCTCTCACCTGTGTTTTTGCTTAAATGCAATGTCACATCTACAGGTGTTCTCGCTGGACGATTATCATTCTCATTAAATTTGTCTAGGATTTTTGTAATGTAATGAGATTGAGATAACGCATATCCATCAGATGTTCTAGTGATTTTCATCCCTAGTATAACATCTGCAACACCTATATCTTTCATGTCAAACTGTTTGTTTAACATCCTCTTAGTAGCTTTAATGATATTATCATTGCTACTAATAATGAGCATATCATCCACATATAGGCATACTAGCTTTGACATAAACACATTTGTCACATTCATTGATTTTGAATCCATTTGACATCATCATTTTGTCAAATTTTTTATGTCATTGCTTAGGTGCTTGTTTAAACCCATAAAGAGATTTAACAAGTCTACACACTTTATTTTCTTGACCCGGTACAACAAACCCTTCAGGTTGTTCCATATATATTTCCTCATTCAAGTCACCATTCAAGAATGCTGTTTTTACATCCATTTGATGTATTTCAAGATTATACAAAGCAGCCATAGCAATTAACATCCTAATGGAAGTTATTCTTGTGACTGGTGAATATGTATCAAAATAATCTTGACCTTCTTTTTGCTTGTATCCTTTGACAACAAGTCTTGCTTTATATTTGTCAATTGATCCATCAGCCTTCATATTCCTCTTGAAGATCCACTTGTATCCGAGAGGTTTACTCCCTGGAGGTAGATCTACCAACTCCCAAGTGTGATTTTGCATAATGAATTCATAAGCCTCCTTCCAATATTGTGCTTCAGGAGAGGACATGGCTTCCTTAAAGCTTTGAGGCTCATTTTCTAACAAATAAGTTAGAAAATCTGGACCAAAAGATTTTAATGTTGTAGCACGTTTACTACGTCTAGGTTCATCATCTTCTCCCTCTTGGTCATCACTAGTGTCTTTTGCAACATCCAAAGTTCTTTTAAGAGAACTTTCATTTTGTGTAAAATTGCAAGGAAAAATATGTTCAAAAAATGAAGCATTCCTTGATTCAATCACTATATTGACATTTACATCAAGAATATCCGATTTATGAACAAGAAAATGATATGCACTACTATTATTGGCATAACCAATGAATACACAGTCAATGGTCTTTGGTCCAATTTTAATCCTCTTGGGATTAGGGACTGCCACTTTTGCTAGACACCCCCATACTTTTAAGAAGTTGTAGGAAGGCTTTCGATCTTTCCATAACTCATATGGTGTCTGCAAGGTTTTCTTATGAGGTATTTTGTTGAGAATATAATTGGCTTAAAGCAAAGCTTCCCCCCACATGTTCTGAGGTAACCCAAAACTGATTAACATGGCATTCATCATTTCTTTTAAAGTTCTATTTTTCCGTTCAGCAACTCCATTTTGCTGTGGTGAATAAGGTGCAGTGGTTTGGTGTATAATACCATGTTGTGAACAGAATTCACCAAAAGATTATTCATATTCCCCACCTCTATCACTTCTTAGAACTTTTATTTTTTTGCCAAGTTAATTCTCAACCTCTGTTTTATATAATATAAACATGTTTATAGCCTCATCTTTACTTCTCAGCAAGTATACATAACAATAACGAGTGCAATCGTCAATAAATGTAATAAAGTACTTTTTACCTCCTCTTGTTTGAACAAGTTTTAAGTCACAGATATCGCTGTGAATTAACTCAAGAGGTTCAGTACATCTTTCCATACTTTGAAACGATTTCCTTGTTAATTTAGATTCCACACAAGTTTCACACTTATGATCATGGAATGCCAGCTCGCCGATATATCGGCGATATATCACCGATATATCGGTATCGGACACAAACCGATACTCCGATACCATTAAGTATCGGTTTTTACATTTTTTCCAAATATCGCCGATATATCGGTTTCGGACCGATATATCGGCCTTTTTTGAAAAAAAAAATTATTTTTTTTAAAAAAAAAAATTTTGAAAAAAATTTTTTTTTTTTTTTTTGGGAAAAAAAAACTTTCATGTTTGTTTTCTATCCTTTTATGCATATTTTGAAATCTATTCTTTGTTTAAATTAGTATAACTCATTTTAGAAGTTAGATTTTGAAAATATATGATAAAAACTAGTTTTTGACGACCGATATTTTTTTACGCAATATCTCTGATATATCTCCGATATTTCGTCTCTTAGGCCGACCGATATTTTACCGATATCCGATACGACATTCCTTGCTTATGATTAAAGTCAATATTAAATTTAGGCAGATATTCTATATTAATCAATCTTCGTAAAGCATCATAATTAACATGTCCTAATCTACCATGCCACACATCACATGACTCAATTATATAAGAGGAAGAAGCATTCTCATTCATATTAAAAGTAGCAGGTACAATATTTAATACATTGAACTTGAAAAGCCCTTTCATTCAGATACTCTTTTCCCACATACATCCCACCCTTAGTCAAAACAAATTTGTCCGACTCAAACACAACTTGAAGCCATTCTTGCTCAGCAATGATCTAGATACTAAATTCTTTCGAATTTCTAGCACATGCATCACATTGTTGAGCGTGAGTTCCTTGCCCGAAGTCATCTTGAGCACCACCTTTCCAATTCCTTCAACCTTGGCAGTAGAAGAGTTGCCCATAAATAGTTGTTCACCATTTTCCACGGAGTGATAAGTGGAGAACACCCTCCTGTTTGAGCACACATGATGGGTAGCCCCAGTATCCACCCACCATTCTCTATCATTAGTGACCAAATTCACTTCTGAAATCACAGCAGAAAGGTTGATGTCATGCACATTGGTGGAGAGATTCTCCACTTCGGTCATGTGGGCTTGTGCCTTCTTCTTCTTGAAACCATCTTGTTTCTTCCGTTTGTAACAATCCTTAGCCTTATGGCCCACCTTGTCACACACATAGCACTTGCCCTTGAACTTGTTGTTATTGGAGTTATTGTTTGACTGACCCCCAGAATGCTTCCTCTTTTTGTTGGTGAAGTCATTGCTTTTATGCCCTTGTTCCACAATATTGACTTTGGCCTCCATGCCATGACTTCCAGTTTTCTTTTCAGAAGAACGGTTGTCCTTTTCAATCCTTAACCTCACAATCAGAACTTCCAAGTTCATCTCCTTCCTCTTATACTTTAAGTAGTTCTTGAAATCCTTCCAGGATGGTGGTAGTTTTTCAATTATTGTTGCCACCTGGAAAGACTCACTTAAAGTCATGTCTTCTGCATGAATTTCATGAAGGATAACTTGTAGATCTTGAACTTGATTGATCACAGTCTTAGAGTCCACCTAAAGACTCCCACAGTGCCTTAGCACTTGTCATCGAACTGTACACATTATATAATGTGTTGTCCAATCCGTTAAGGATATAATTTCGGCATAAGAAATCTGCATGTTTCCATGCATCTACTGCCACAACAGCCGTTTTGTCTTCCCGTTTCTCCTCAGTGAGAACGGGTACTTCCTCTTTAAGGAATCGGGCCAAATTCAGTGTGGTAAGATAGAACAACATTTTCTGTTGCCATCTTTTGAAATCCACACCACTGAATTTTTCTGGTTTCTCCCTTTTAACTTGAACAGGAGCATTCACCGGAGTGGGAATCAGTACCGAAGTGAAGTTCTTAGTAGCCATTTCTGTAACTTTGCAAATCACAGAAGATTATCTCAGTAATAGCATAGTAATTATAGTACAAATGACAGTATAGTACAGTAAATAAAATTACAGTACAGCACAATACTCAAAATTAACAGTAATAAATTCTGTCTTAAAATTGTTAAAATTTTACTTACTGCTACTGTCTTAAGGATGAGAAATGTGTACCTTTGCAAAGACGAAAACTTGTTAGATGAAATTGATGATCGAATCAAGCGAAGCACTTTGTCCTTAAGACAGAATGCGCCCTCCCTACGGTGCTTAAGACTCTTGGGCGTCTGCCTCCCAGGAGAAGACGATCAACCACATACTGTAGGAGCACTCCAAACAGTACGCGCAGCGAACCACAGATGTGTAATACTTTCATAGAAGAGAGGAGGAATGAGGAAGATGAAGTGTAGTAAAAATCGTACAGAAAAACCCGTCTTTACATGCTTTATAGAACTCTCGTTAAAGCCCGTTGAAAACATACCGTTTTTCGTTAAAGCCCGTTGAAACCCTTTCCCGTTAAACGGATGCGTCCGTCCATTAACGGTCATAAAAATAAAACGGACCCATTTTGGTTGGACCAAAATAAATTAAAAAACCAAACCATTGAATTTGTCCCAAAATAATATTATCTTGTTGACCCAACCCAACCCAACCCAACTCGATCGGGCCGGCTGCGCGTGTGAACCGAACTGAGCCGGCCGGCCAGACGGACGGCGGTAGCGCGCACGCGTGTGGGTTAGCCCACCTAAGTGCATGAGTCCAACATCTCTCTCCCCCACAAAAGTGGGGTGGCCCTTGGGCCTAACTTCTAAGACCAAACTTGGACCTTATATACCATCCACAACTCCTCTTTGGTGTGGATGTGGGACTATTTATCCTTCACCCAATTCACTCATTCATATCAATAGTAAGTAGGTTTTAATATGGGTTATAACTCCCTCTTTAATATCCACTTTTAACACACTATCCGTTTATTTTCAGATGTTGGACATCCACCAACTCTGTATAAGAGGGTAGGAGTTGAATGCATCTCTTCTTACCCCACTAAAAGGTCGTTTACCGCATTAGGCATATACCCCGCTCCGTTTAGATAGAATCTATCATTGCTTACTTCATTAGTGAGGTAGTAATTTTCAGCCATTTTTATATCACTCTTATCCCTGTTTTTTTTGTCTCTCTTACCTCGTTTTAGCTACTTCAACTTTTAGCAACTTTTTTATTCCCTCCGTCTTATATTAATAGCCACATTCTGGCCTGTGGGAGAATGTGTGTATGATATTAATAATTATATATAGCTCAATTTAACTTTTTCCTTAGACACATTTTTATTTGTTCTCTTTAAATATGTCTCTGATTGGTAAAAATTCGTATCTCATCTCAATAGTCACATTTAGAAAACATTAGTCCCCCATTAATTAAGGGTGGCGAGCCGGCAGGGGACAATCGTGGGGTAGCAACTGCCCTGATACATATGGTTGAGTATCGCAAATCTATTTTTGTTGTCTCATGTAATACCCCATAATTTTATGAAAATTTTAAGATTTTTTTTGTATTTTTTTATATAAATATAGCTTTATATTGATTAAATAAAAAATTAGGGTGTGCGGATTAAAACCGAGTTGTGTGATTAGTGAGGGTCCCACCTCAAATACTTCATGTAGACAAATTCGAATTATTGGTGGAGTCCACCAGGACACATGGCATGCTCTCATTTGCTAAAAATTCATGTAGAGCCCACATATTTTCCATGGGCAGTGAACCAGAATATGGGCAGTGAAACAGGACCAAACCAGAAATGGACCTGAACAGACATGAACCGAACGAGAGCCCGAATTTGAACCCGATTCCAACCCGGTATGACCCCTTATAACTGACGGTGAGACCCTACTGTCCGTGTTAAATTGTATAGAATGATACATAAATAATCAACACAGTATATAGAGATTATTTTTGATGATTTTGTACTTTTTAGCACACGATTTTGAGTTTATCTTGATGTATTGGCTATATGGGCTTTTATACTACTAGTATGTATATAGACTTTGATCCCTAAATACAAGTTATATTGATTAATTGTTGTGGGCCTTAAAGATAAGGAAACCCGGCTAATGAATTTAGGAGGTTTAGTGACTTAATTCTTTTACGAAAGATAATAAAATGATGACATTGAGAGTTAAATTTGAGGGTTAGAAAAAAATATAATCAAGAAAAAAATTAAAATGTATTTGAGATTGAGAGTCAATTCATGAGTGAGAGTGACTTCTGATCAAATGACTTGATTGATTATTGAGCAAGAAGTCTTAATTTATATAGTGTGATTCTAGGAGAAATTCATAGTAGTAGAACAGTGGTACTTGGGGACCACTTTTCAGTGGCTGAGTTTATGTTGTTTTGCATCTTCCTTGTGGATATGGTGGAAGTTGTGTACCTACCCAAAAAACTTAAAATCGCTAGATGGTTTTATTGTGCACATTAGAGGCATTAGTATCCTGGAATACTGTGTTCTCCCAACCCATATCGAGTAAAGGAGTTGATGTGGGTTAAGGTGATTTGAGTCACATTCACCCTTGAGGATTCAGGGCATGTCATTATTACCGACAGTAGCTAGAGTGATAGTCACAGTGTTTGGATATTGTCTATTATGTAAGAATGACATTTAGTGAGTCTGTCTATATCAGACAATACTTAATTGTCGAACAAAAAAAGGTCACAAGATGTTACGTAACCAGGATTTCTAAAATCTCCGGCCAAGAAGAAATGATCATTTTAATATTTATAATTTAACACTCAGCCCCGCGCGTGAGAGCGTGGAAATAATTGAGGGGAGGATAAATGTGACTCAAAACATAACGGCGGATAATGACATGCCTCACAGTTTTTGAAGCTCCTGGATCAAGATGGCACTCTCCTTACCGACCCTTCCTCCTACCACCATCTTGTTGGTCGCCTCATTTACGTGACCATCACCAGGCCGGACATCATGTTCTCCATTCACATCTTGAGCCAATTCATGCGGAAGCCTCGACAACCACATTATCTTGCAGCTATTTGGCTCTTTAAGGTATATCTTAAAGGCAGTCCATGGAAAGGGATTTTACTTTCCTCTCACAGCTCTCTTCACCTTCAAGGGTTTTGTGATTCTAAATGGGCTAAGTTGCCCCATGACTCATCGATCAAGTAGTGGCTACTGCATTATGCTTGGCTCCTCTTCTATTTCATGGAAAACCAAGAAGCATACCGAAGTTGCACGATCATCCTGTGAGGCAGAATATCGAGCCATGGCCTCCCTTTGTTGAGAGCTTACCTGGCTCAAATACCTTCTCAATGATCTTTGGACAAAACATCCTCGTCCCATTACACTCCATTGTGAGTCTGTGACCACGGAACTGCTCTTCAAATACCTGCCAATCTACTAGTAATTCATGAATGCACCAAGCCTATCGAGTTGGATTGCCACTCCATTAGAAAAACATAAAGAATCGACTCATAGGCCAACTTATTCTCTAGTGTAGATCAATCAATGGACCTTACGTAGTAGGCTCTTGGGAAAGAACGTTTTCAGTTTCTTATTAACAAGTTGGGCCTGATTAACAGTATAATCAAAAGTGCAGCTAGATTTTAAAACATTCTTAAGCAAAAAGAAAGTGGAAAATGAACCATTTTAGTGTCCAACATACGCTCACACCCCAACGAACACTCGCCATACATACACTCAGACAGGCAATGACCCACAACACACGTGAGGCTCAACAAACCATTGCGAGCATATTGAAAGCGCTCCTATTGCAGGCGTACATATAGCATTTCCTTCTCTGTGAGTCTGGCTCAGCAGAGCTTCCCGCCACTCTGCACCGGAGACGAAATAGCTCGGCAAAAGCAAGCTTCTTTGGGGCTTGTCTCCACCTTTTTCTCATTCCTTGCTTCCTCTCCGGGCATAGCCGAGCCAGAAAGCAGCCCAAATGCCAAGCAACGAGTCCCAATTCCCCACCATCTTTCCCAGCTTCTCATATAATCTCCTTCTCCACTCTACCAGCAGAATCACTGGTACTAGTGCCAAAAGAAGAAGAATGAGAAGGAGAATGAGAAGGAGAAGTAAAGGTGCCGCAGATGGCGAGCATGAGCGGGACGAAACCCGCTGGGCCGTCGCTGTCCCGGAAGATGACCAGGATGCCCACCATGCTGGACGCGCCTGAGGATGATCCCTTTTTGGTTGATAGCGAGTGCGTTCCGTCGTCCCTTGCCTCCCTTGTGCCCATTCTTCGTGTCGCCAACGGAATCGAGGCCGACAATCCGCGTGTTACGTTTATGTGTGAGTTTTCGAGTTCCAAGTTTTCGTATTTCTCCCGTACTGAAAAGATTATCAAGTATTGCGATAGATGAAATCGTAGCGGAAAAGGCATGGACAAGCCCTTCTTTTCTTGGATTGGCCAGTCATTTACCATCTCCATTGTCTGTATTCACCTCAATGTTTGTTGCAACTGCTCTGGATATAATTCTCAGTTTCAAAGCCTGGGGCAGCATGGAATATTCACAAATATTTCGGTACATCCTGAAATTGGTCATGTCAGCTGTTTGGGCGGTTGTTGTCTTTCCCATAGGCTATTCAAGTTTAGTGCAAATTCCAACAGGGGTTGTCAAGTTTTTTGGCGACTGGGCTAACAGTTGGCAAAATCAATCTTTATATGACAACTAACATATTAGCTGCACTAGTATTTTTCATCCCACCACTTCGGAGACACATGGAACATTCAAATTGGCGGATTGTTGTCCTTTTGCTGTGGTGAGCTCAGGCAAGTATTTTCCGCTTTCACTATCTAGGATGGTACCATATTTTGTTAACTTGCAACATCTCTTACTACTCGATTTGACTTCCAGCCAAAATTGTACATTGGGAGAGGGATGCATGAGGACATTATCTCACTTCTCAAGTAAGTATATATAAAATCTAGATTTCATATATTGCTTGCTCAGTACTGGCATTTTTTATAAATATCATATTATATGCTTTCTATCCATCAGATACACTTTGTTTTGGATCCTTTTGCTGATTAGCAGGCTGGTCTTTAGTTATTACGTTGAAGCAATCTTCAATCCTTAAAATTTATTAGTTTTTGTTTTTTCCTGTGATTGTAGGAACTAGAGCTTCAAATTTGTCTGGTTTTATGTTAAAAAGTTTTGACTTACTTCTGAGAATCAGGATCTTGTTATTCTTAGGGTTGTCCTGTTTTCTGTCATGTTTGAGTGTAGTGCTTCCTGAAAATTGATTTAAACTCCTAAAAGAAGTACCATGTTTACTTGTGGCAGATATACCCTTTGATCTCACCGACAAGAGTGATCATTGGGCTTCCAAATACTACCTACGAGTGGCATGAGTTTTTTCCCAATGGTAACTGACTCTTGATTTTTGTGGCTTCCTTTTTTCCTGCCCTTGTTTATGGATCGTCAATAATTTTTTGCATGCATGGGATTTTTTTTTCGCTGAGAAGTTTTTATCCGATCGCAGCCGAATCTCGTCTCTTTGCTCAATTGAGACAATACGAGATCCGAGAATGTAAATTTGCTGACAACAAGCACTAAAATTGATGCAGTGAAGCATAATAATGGAGTTGTTATATCACTATGGGCACCAATCGTCCTGGTAAGCAACATCTTGACATTGCTTTTGTCGGGAAGCTTCTGATCTCTTTTGTTAATCTTTTTCTTCTTTTTCTAAAATATGGCACATAGGTCTATTTCATGGACGCAAAGATATGGTTTGCTATTTTCTCCACCATATTTAGAGGTATTCATGGAGCTGTTAGTCATTTGGGTGAGGTTAGTGTCAAGCTGAATTGGGTGATTAGTATAGGCTGTTTGTTTATCACTTTTTTTCCCCTTAGTTAATTAGCATACTGTAAATTTTCAATACCCCGTTGTCATTTGGGGTTCTTAAGCTACTTACGGCCTACTTAGGTCTTGTCACAAATGGGCTTGGCTAAGGCATGGGGTACGAATGCAAAGGGTTCCAGCTATTTTCCCAGCTTTTTCCTATTTCTTAAGTTCGATAAACTTTATAAGAAGTATAGAACTTAAATTAAGCTTATCCCACCACATAATTAAAATTTTGGGAGGTAAAACTCTTTTATTAAATGAATACAATATATAAGAAGTTAAGAACCAAGATACCTGAAGAAACACAACTGAAGAAAAAGGGGAGAGGATTCTTGGGAAGATGTATACAAAAGGCTAAGACTTAAATTGATTGCTTTCCCACTTTTTGCAGATAACGGACTCTTGGGATGTTGCGATCCAGGTTTGAAGCTGTGCCATTAGCTTTCTTGAAAAATCTTGTGCCATCCTCTGGAGAAGAGACTGAAAAGAAACATTCGGTACTGTGTCAAAAAAATAAAGTCTTCTTTCATCAATTTAAATATTGAAAATCTGCCGAGTCACTTATGTTTGGTTCAGGATTTCTATTCTTTCCATCTGAAGATATATTTAAATGAGAAGTTCTTAAGTTGATTTTATATACTATCAGGGGATCCAATGATCATCTAAGTTTTGTTGGAGGTTTCAAGAAGTCATAAGTTCAATGCCCAAGGAAGCAATTCCCCAGTAGTTTCATTTGCGTTTGTGTTCTCAAGCAGAGCCTTATCAAGTGATGGCTAGAGCATACGAATATGTGATGGTACTCCTTTTATTTTTGCCTGTTGCGTGTTATCATGGTTCCTCCTCATCTCAGTGTTCCAGACGCTCCTGCTATTTAATCAAGGATTTAGCAGAGGACTCCAGATCTCCAGGATTCTGGCCGAAAGAAAAGATAGCCCCTCATATGATTGAGATTTTAGATCCAGCCAATTTAACTTTGCTTATTACATTCTTTGGTCAGCTTACTGTAATAATCTATGAAGCTGTACTAATTGTGGGAAAGATGGTAGAAAGAGCATGATATTAGAGAAAATGTGAGTTAACATATTCTTAATGTTATCAACAAGTATTACTAGAAGTCCACAAAGCTATACAATAGGCAGCCTTGCTCATCTTGCATGCATAGCAGTTTGAATGTCCTTATCTACTGAAAATCCATATATCCCTTTTGATTGGGTATTGGAATCACAGAGTAGTAGTAGATTACTGTCCAGCCATTTGGCACCTCTGCACACCATCAATTAGTGACAGGGAGGGGATGATCCTTACTTTGCTTTCTGTCCACCAGCAGTTAGCAGATCCGTAGATATTCTCGTCTAGATATGTTTTGTTGGATATTATCAGATTTTTTTTATCATGTTTGCTGCTTTTTTTTTGTATAAAAAGAGTGTTGATAACTATACACTCGGGGTATAATACACCTGGCTTTTTATTGGGCAACTAAAGTGGACCTCATGGGGTCCACTTTTCCACTGTCCAACAAACACCTGCCACATCAGCAGGTGTATGTCTAAACAGGTGTAGAAATATAATTCCCCTTAAAAGTACTGCTTATCTTTGAGATTCTTATACATGATGATATCATGTGGCAACTATGTGTCCATTGAAAATAAATCATCAATGGATAAATTATTGGGTACAACTGTCAGACCACGTCACTTTATGCTACTTTTACTAATGCCGTTGTTCTACCGGATCTACAGTGCAACTCTATAGCCTATAGTTCTACACCAAATTGATGGAGCACATCTCTATAGCCTATAGAGGTGCTCTCCGTTGTTTGTCCCTCTTCATCACAACTTTGCTTGGGCGGGTCTAGAGGATTTTCCATCTGCTTGATCTTACAAACCCCTCTCTCTGGTTGACATGCACCGTCATGTTTTCGTTCTTCCCTCCAACAACATGCTTTTGTGAACAACCTTCGAACATAACAAATGGCTGAGAGAGCTCATACAAATTGCACCAAAGATCAGTTCATTTTGAAAAATTTAAATAGGACACTTAACACTGGATGGAGATTTTAGTTCTTTTTAAAAAACCAAATAGGACACTTAAGATGGAAAGGGGGAAGTAATAGATTTTTCCTGTACAAAATTCATTGGAGATCCAATTAACACCAAATTGCCTCATAGAGTGTTAACGTTGACAGAAATATGTGCCATTCATGACCTTGAGAGTCATCTTAGTGAGTCGTGATCCGCTGTTGAAGCTTCACCGGCGGTGACGCATCTCAAAATTACGTGATCTCACGTGAGATCCATTAAGTCTCGACAGAACAGTGTTAACTCTCCGTTGCTGATGCGGGCCCCACACCCTCACCACGTCGTCTTCTTCTCTATGCAATAGACGGCCTTGCATGTAAAGCATTTTGAAAGCCTCTGCTCACGTACTTTTGTAGAAGAATAGTAACATATGTGATGGGATTAAAGGATGGTAGGAGTTAGGGTTTAGAGCTTGCTCATTAGTGATGAGAGATCAAACCCAAACTCCACGTCCATCGGAATTTTAATACTCCCTCCGGAAACCAACTATATCTATGAAGGCCGGAGGGAGTACTTCATTATATCGGAATTCTTCAGACCAAAGCCATGAATGAAGTTGCGATTCTACATCTTCCTAGCTGGTAATTATGAGACATAGAGATCACCTTCTATTCCAAAGAAGGAATTTAAGGCCTTAGCCGATGAATCATCTTATACTTCCTGCGTCCAGTTTTATTATCACCATAACCTTTTTCAACATTCTGATTAGTTCATTTTGAAAAAGCTTATAGTGATAATAAATCCGGAGTAGTATCTAATATATGTATCTTTTTTCTAAAGTATAGTATCTATATTCTCATCCCCTCTTTATAGGGTTGCGTAAGGGTCATCAGTGTAAAAACTTGTTACTATGTTTTTTATATGGATTTTGTACCATTTTATTTTTGATAATATTCAAACATGATATATTAAATGGGATAATGATATATATAGTATCTATATTCTATTGGCTACTGCTGCAAAAATTTTATCCCCTCAATCCAGTATGAGCTGAAAGATATGAAAAATATATCACCCCCAGCCATATGGGGGCTTCGTGTCGTCAAGAGATTGGGTAGCCCAACCATGCATCCAATCATCATCTTGCATAGCTAAACTAGGCCAATCCACACCGATGATGAAGTCTAATCAGTTGAAATCGCTTGGGGATAAGGCCCCACTTGAGTTATATAAACGGAGAGCCCTTCTGCTGCAGCTCACAGCCCACACACTGCTTCTGCTTCCTAGTACATCTAGCTACTAGTGGAAACACAAGTGAGGAAGAGAGACATCTCATGGCTACAATGGCTTTGTCTTCCCCCTCACTGGCCGGCACCGCCCTCAAGCTGGGCCGCTCCTCCTCTGACGTCCTCGGCGAGGGCCGAGTCACCATGAGGAAGACTTCCAGGCCTGCTCCAGTCTCAAGCCCCTGGTACGGCCCCGACCGTGTGAAGTACCTCGGCCCATTCTCCGGGGAGGCCCCGTCCTATCTGACCGGTGAGTTCCCTGGTGACTATGGCTGGGACACTGCCGGGCTGTCGGCTGACCCCGAGACCTTTGCCAAGAACAGGGAACTGGAGGTCATCCACTGCCGGTGGGCCATGCTTGGCGCACTCGGCTGCGTCTTCCCGGAGCTCCTCGCCCGCAATGGCGTCAAGTTCGGCGAGGCCGTCTGGTTCAAGGCCGGGTCCCAGATCTTCAGCGAGGGCGGGCTGGACTACCTGGGCAACCCGAGCTTGGTCCACGCTCAGAGCATCCTCGCCATCTGGGCTTGCCAGGTCATTCTGATGGGCGCTGTCGAGGGCTACAGAATTGCCGGCGGGCCGCTCGGCGAGGTGACCGACCCGCTCTACCCCGGCGGCAGCTTCGACCCGTTGGGTCTGGCTGACGACCCAGAGGCTTTCGCTGAGCTGAAGGTGAAGGAGATCAAGAACGGGAGGCTGGCCATGTTCTCCATGTTCGGCTTCTTCGTTCAGGCCATTGTGACAGGGAAAGGTCCACTCGAGAACCTGGCTGATCACCTTGCCGACCCCGTCAACAACAACGCCTGGGCCTATGCCACCAACTTCGTCCCTGGCAAATGAACGTAATTACAGATGATTGTATACTGTACTTACAATTTATGAATGGGAATTGATGAGTTACCTTCGTTTTTTCCTGCATTAATCCTCTAAGTTGAACAGCTTCTATCTTTCATTCGCACTCACATATGCATTAAGGCTTGCGTAAGTGTGTAACCAAATTTGGTTGGTTAAATTAGTTTGCGTTGATGTGTAAATCGTAATAATGCATAGGGCAAATAACCTGAAGTTCACAACCTCCCCATCAAGATTCATGGCTGAAGGTCAGGATGTGCGGACAAGCATGAATGCCTGCCGATCATCTCTTCCTTTCCGGTTCCTCACGATGACAACTGACACAGACACTCCAAGTTTGAGGCAGACAAGACAACTGAAGCATTAAAATTAAAAAATACAAACGCCGCTGCCGGGGATCGAACCCGGGTCACCCGCGTGACAGGCGGGAATACTCACCACTATACTACAACGACTTATTGGTTGCTCCTTTAACGTAATATAATAATAATTAATAATTAATAGAAATTAATGAATCCCCTATTCCTAATAAGATCCTATCTTCTTAGCCCACTAAAGGGAAGCCTGTCCCATTTGCAACAAATTTGCTCCTATATTTTGTATTAGTCTATTACCCCATCTGCCCCCGTCATATTGGTCGTGTATAACCCATTAGA
This sequence comes from Houttuynia cordata, assembly GCA_039654745.1. NCBI lineage: Eukaryota > Viridiplantae > Streptophyta > Magnoliopsida > Piperales > Saururaceae > Houttuynia > Houttuynia cordata. The sequence goes on along the minus strand of CM077507.1, from coordinate 27,183,981 downwards.
GAAACACAACGCCCCCATGCAATAGAAGTCTTTCTCCTTCAACAACTGCCGGGAAAAGAGTCAAGATTTCTTTTTAAAAACAATTAGGACACTTAATAAGGGATGGAGGGAGTATCAAATAAGGATGATGATGAGTGGTCATTTGTGGTTTAACGCTCACATGTATAAAATTATAGAATCATTTGAAGCACACAATGAAGTGTGCAGAAAATATATGGAAAAAATTGTGCCTAATCATAGTTATACAAATTTGTTAAACAGAATTAGATTCTTAAATTTAATGTTTGCTATAAACTACTAAATAAAATGGTATATGATTAAGTGAAACAGAACCCCCAGATACAGGAGAAGCAAAAGAAATTAGCAACCAACCAAAAAAAATATGAAATTATATGCATATATCAGAGTGGTGTGAATTTGTGGAGAAGGATAAATGGAAGTAGAAAAAGAAAAAAAAACCTGAACTCTTGTTCAGCTGCTCACAGTGTCCCTTCACTTACATGTAGATGCTCCATTAAGACCTTTCTAAGAAAGTATAGACTCAAGATCCAACATATAGGTCCAAAAATGTAATTACTAGGCAATACATCTAGTTAACAAATAAAAATTCTCCAGCAGAACTTTTCCTATTTGCCCACATCAAGTTTATCCACAAAGCATACGTCTTCCATACGTACCCAACTATTTAAGCACGCAAAAAGTGTTCATGATGAAACAACGACTGCCATCTCCAGGAATCGGCAAATGAATGTAGATCATCAAAGCCCAAAAAGAAGTGATGAGCATTATAACAAAAAGTGAACATCAAGTTTTTACGTGTACACAATATTATAGTGAATCTTTGTCACTGTCCAGCTGACCACTGGCTGCTTTCTCTGCTTCACCCAGAACAAACTCCTTCAGGGATTCGACATCCCTTTTGCCTGCACAATATCAGTCAGGTAAAAAAGCTAAGTCTCCGCACATCTTGAACACACATTAAAAATTTTCCAAATAAACGTTGTGTTAATGGACAATAGTCAATGTATATATAGCCCAAATATTTCCCACTCTTTTTGCCTGTTACAGCATCATAGCTGATTTTTTTCTAGCTGAACTTTATAAAGGGCAAGTGGAAAAATTAAAATGCTGTACCAATCCACTTATCAATGCCTACAATAGAACATTTACCTTTGTATTTTGCAATTTCTTCACCATCATAAAAAACCTTAAAGGTGGGATATGAATGGATGTCCACCTTCGTACAAACAGGTTTGTTTGTACTGCAATCAACTTGACCCACCTCTATCTCATCTTCTCCTTCAACAGCCTTTCCCAAATCTTCCCACAGTGTTCCCAAATTTTTGCTGAAATCCAATGGGGTAGGGAAAAAAATCATATTTCCACGAATAAAAATGTTATATAAAAGGGGCACCTTTATACAAATAAATAAGTCAAACAAAATGTCTTGACTTTCCAAGAAGGTAATTTACCGTGTTACAACCAAAAAGGTAGACAAGTTTCTACAGCTTCAACTTAAGATAAAAGATTTTCAGCATTCTCATAAAATCAGTACAAAAAATAAAGAAGTCAAAAGAAGAGTACCAGTGTTTACACCATGGGACACAAAATTGCACAAACCAAACAGTATCCTTCTCCTTCACCTGAAAAGCAAAGTGCAGAGAAAATTTTAAACCAACCCGAATATACTCCATCTCTAACATATGCTATGCAACAAAAAAAAAAGTGGTTCAGAAGCCAATAAATAAGAACATTGCCAACATTCTAATCCAAGATGGTTGGTGTAAGTATGTTAGAGCAAATATATTCTTCACAAAGTTCACAGTTAAGAAGTACTTACTAAGTACATAGGCATGGTGAAAAGCAGTCATAAACAAAAAAATACAGATATCGAATTTAAGAAGGTTTTACCAACAGAATGTTCTTAGCCATCCCATGAATGTCCTCCAATGTTTGTATATGAAATTTGATGGTCAATCAAGTTAGTAATATGGCCTAACAAGTAGGTAAAAAATGACCTTTTTCATGCCATAACCCTAACCAAATGGAACCTCCCTACAACAACATATTTAAAGCAGGTTTCTTTTTCTTTTCTTTCTTTTCGATTCGTTGAAGCAGTTTTCTTAATCAAGCTTCAAAGCGCACTACTCTAATCACATGTAAACTAAATTGAAATGCAATTTAACTCTAACTATATTGCTCATTTATAGTTGTCTGACAAGGTTTCGAACATAAAACGAATTTCCAATGATCTTTTTCAAAGTTCAAGCTTTGTATCATCATAAAATATAACTGATAAATGATTAAGGCATCTCCTATCTTAAGACCAAGGGATCTAGCCTGTATTTCAGTTATGTAGTGGGAGCCCCTCATTACATATATAGGGGACACCTAAATAGTCGTACATTAGTTATTCATAGTCATTCACTATAATATTATACAATGAAAGTGTCAATAATAGTTTGTTGATATTTACTCTTGAATACTAATTGATACAAAAGCGGTAGTCAGTCTATACTTGAAGATTTCAATATTTTTAACTTGATTTCACATTCTGAAGATTTCAACCTAAATCCCACATCAGACATAGTCTTAACAGATGCTAGTTTCCAAGACTATCCACAAAAAAAATTCCATAACTGATAATCAAGCTTTATGAAGCAGATGGACCAACATATTTCCAAATATTTTCAACAGCTCAATACGGTTTCCTTGGCTCAGAGAAAAAAGTAAGGTGTATAAAAGGAATACATCAGTACCATGCACCAGAATCAACGAACAATTGGATAAAGAAAATTGATTACGCTTCAGAGGAGGTAGCTGCAATATGAATGGCACCACCAAAGTGCACTAAAATGAAACTGTGATTATAATAAGGACCTTAACATTCGTTCATAAATCCAGATATTATGGAGTAATAAATAAGTTTCATTTATCTAGCTTTCTAATTTCTGCTTTAAGAATCACAATTCTTCCTTTGGGAAATTAGAGCCTAAAATGACAAAAGGAGTGAAAGTTTCAAGTACCACCAGCTATATTGTATGCTCTAATGTGACATAATATTTCAATTAAGTAGAAATTTGAGGTCGGCAGCATGGAACTTACGCCTCCGTTCATGGAACTTAACGCTCATTAATCATAACATAAGTCCTAATCGGTCTTGAGATTGCTAAGTAAGGATTCCCAACATATCTAAATCTCCTACAACGAAAAAGTTCTCCTCTAAGAACAAAAAAACAAGATAACATATGCTTCTTAATCAGGTATCTAATCTGGATCCGCAAATGATAAACAGAGCACCCATCCAGTCAACTTTCTTTGAAATCACGAATTCAAACAATAATATTCGTCAAGTTATGTCGTATTCTTCCGTGTGCATACTAAAAAAATGAAGGAAGGCTAAGGAAGACGAAGAGGGTGTGGAAAAGAAAAGCTTGAGCCTTTACTTATGGGATGCATTGTACCTTGTCTGAGAAGGTGGATTCGGTCAAAGTGATGACCTCGGATACCGCCGGCCAAGTCAGAGATGCGAGAAGAATGGGGAGAAGAAGAAGAAGGCAGCCTCGTAGCCGGACGTCCATGGCCGCAGCTTCGTTTCTTCTGGCCGGGAAACTGGCCGATCCCTTGCCCCCTTCGTTCTTATCACCGTATCACGTATCCACAGCCTGTATCGATCTCGTTTTGGTCTGTTCCATATCGATACTGTTCCGTCATAAGCCCATAATAGGCCGTATTAAGACTATCGACCCATTTTTCATGAGGATGCCCAGGCCCAAATACCCCCGTATTTTTTTCTTCATGAGCCTGGGCCCAAATACCCAAGTCGACAATGTAGAGTGGTGCCGTGCGATTATCCGATGCTAATTGCTCCCTCCCTTCAATCCAATGAAGCTCGTCTGGATTACAAAACGGGTGAAATTTTTTATTAGTGGCCAATGAAACAAAAAAATATTCTTTCTGTTCCAAAATACTATGTACATTTGAAAATATTTATTTTTTAAAATATTATGTATATTTTGCCAAATTATGTGACTTCCTCTTTTCAAAATTAGAGGAGACTTGGAAGGATTGACTTGAATTTAGTTCGTGAACGAGCATATGAGTTAGATGGGATATGAAGGAGAAGAAGTCATGTAATTTCGTTGCGGGCTTCATGGTCCAATAAAAATAAAAACTTTCTTAAATATACATAATATTTAAGAACGGAGAGAGTAAGAAGGAAAAAAAATAGAGTTTCTCACTTTCTCTCTCTTCTTGTTTTGTGTTTTTGGTCTTGACAGAGTAAATCCAGCCAAGTACTTTGGGACTTGTGTTTTTCCAAATCCATTTTGAAACCCCCCTTTGGCACGGGCACTTGTGGAGGATGGAGCAATGGCTGCCGCGGCTTGGCATCTTCCGCTCCTCCTTCCTCCTGCGACTGGACGACGACGCTCTATCCCTCACCGAGCTGTTGCACTCTCGTCTGCTCGAATTACCACCCCCACCACAAGTACAGACGAGCTCAGAGCCCAGCTCCACCAACTCCAAGCTGAAGCAGATACCACCCGCACCAAAGGTGAGTTTGCGTCGCTTTCTTTCCCAACTGGCCTCCTGATGTGGGTTATGGGTAGAGCGTAAATCTGATGCAATACATACAGACGCTTGTAATTTCAATTTCCTATTAATTGGTATGCTTGGTGATTCAGCGAATAGCGCGAGGCTGAGGTTGATGAGATTGACGGAGGCGGCGGAGAAGCTGCGGCGGCAGGCAGCGGTCGAGGTTCAGGTTGGAAGGGAGAGGGAAGCGGTTGAACTGCTTTTGCAGAAGAGGAAGGTGATGCAAGCTCTGGACAAGTCCAAGAGTCGCATTCAAGTGCTTGATAAGCTCTCGGCTAAGCTTAACGAGGTAGGTGGTTGATTTATTCTAACAGTAAATTGCAAGGGAGCTGAAATTGAGAGAGAATAGTCATCGGTGTGCGGTGCATATGATTCTGATTCTTTGTTATGGCCATTCATCTTACTTGAGAGTTCATTGCCAGGCGATCTCCGTAAAGGAAACCCAATTAATTGGTAACGTTGCTTCCGATGTGGAAGTTGATAGCGATGATTCTTATCCGATTCGGATCGTCTCTCCCAAAGATGAAGCTTCGAAGGGTATGAGAGAAATCGAGGAATGTGATACGGAAGGAATCATCTCTGTCGAGGAAGACAGATATGGTTTTCAGGAAGAAGTTCTTGACATTGACACTCAAAATGATGATGAAAGTCCAGTGATCAGGGAGGCATGGAAGGGGGATGAAGGCACTGACAGTTTGAATAGTATATCATCCTTTGAGGAATTTTTGGAACATCTGGACATGCAACTTTCTAAAATTGAAGAAGAACTTGTTACAGTTTTAAGGTTCTCAGGCTTGGTGATGGGAAAGGATCAGTTGAGTAATAGTTTCAAGGTGCAGGAAACATTGAAATTCTTGGAAGACGTGAAAGGAATCAGAGAAAGGTAAAACTCAAGTCTAATTAGTACATTCATCATCTGTAGTAAAATAGTACATTTTTATGTAGCTAATACTGTTAGATGGATCCCTGTCAATTAAATAGGGGTAGTCAGACTTGCAGTAGATGCCAAGCTCCATATAAGTCTCAGTGGCTTTGAATAATAGCTAATGATGTTTGCTCTATATATCTGAATCCGACCTGTGGCAACAAATCGCCATGAGACAAACTGTGGGATCTGCAAACGTCATGTGGTGGAATAATTACAGTCCTGTTCTTAGATCTTCATTTTTGGTGCTAGGGAGCAATCAAATAATAATCAACAATTTTAACAATATTTGATAGTTAAAAGGAACGACTCTTGGTTGTGTAAATCTCATAATCGGATTCATTATCAAGTAGAAATTCTCAAACAATTTGAGCTTGCCAACGTTGATATTATGCCTCACTCTAGCCTATTTTGTGTTAACTATGTTGTAAAAGATAGCATAGCCATGTCATTTATTATTAACACCATCCAAGTTCTCTCAGATATTCATTTCTACTTTCAGACCTTCCAACCTTCTTAACTTGTATAATTCTACAATGCTCATCCTCATTCCCAAATACATTTTAAAATAGTTAATAGAACCCAGTTCACATGTTGGTAACTTTGTATTGATTTCATGCAGGATAGCAAGCATCAGAGAGGCCAAATTTTGAAAATTGGTGATCTTCATCAATCGGTCTGTCTGCAACTGCAGTCCGCTTTTCTTGTTTATATTTTCACATTGGTGAGAGCCTCTATCCGAAGCAGCAACCTCAACAGGTATGTCCAACCAATACACGTTCGAAAGGCATCCGTAGAACTGGTACAAGTATTTTTGTAAATGATTATGCTTCACATCCGTAGAATGGTTTTATTGGCTTAATTATAGTTGAAAGCAGTACTACATATATGCTACATCATTAAGACCGTAATCTTGTTATTTTCCTCTTTTTTTTCATAAAAAAATTTGTCATTGTTTCTGCAGCATAGAGTAAAATGTTAGATGACAAGGATGTCAAACGCGAGAAGCCATGTGGGCCTTCTTGTAGGCAGAGGTGGTCATTTTCTTTATAAGCTGCCAAACAATTTCATTTTTGTTTCTCTGTAGTTTACACTTCATGCCGGTGATGTGGAGCCGGTGATGTAGAGCAATTCGTGGTCCTAATGATGGCCTTGTTCAGTTCATAGTTCATAGATATTTAAATTCTGAGCGCTTAGAAGATTACTTTTTGCTCGAGCTTTGTAAATTGACCATTATCATTTAGATTTCAGTACTAAGTACTACAAGCTCATTAGGGAAGAGAAGCGTACACCCTAAAGTTTACGATCCAACATATGCTTCATCGTATATGTATTGTTCTCATGTGCTCTTCAGCCTGCGAATTTTATCAGATGACAAAAGTTACTCATTGTTTAATGCTGTTCTAAGAAGATAACTGTCAAGCCAACGACTTGCAAATTTTTTTTGCATTGCAAACAATATTTTGTTCGAAGTGAATAAGAAGTCTTTGTAAGCTTCTTTATTGGAAATGATGAATTGTTTGGACTCAAATTAGGTAGGTTATTAAACGGGTTTACTTCCTTGTTGAGACTTTTGTTTCAATAGTAAATCTTTGCTAAGGTTTTTTTTTATTCATTCCGGATCCTTGTGAAGATGTTTCAGTATCAAACATTATTTCCAAAGAAAAGTAGCGACAAAGGCTTTTGACATTAATAATTCCACTGCCCAAGGTTAAATCTAGTTGTGCGAAGAAAAACTAAATAGAACTTGGCAATTGAAAGTGGGAGTCTTGATTTCGTTGTATGAGTTAAATTTATGATAAGTTGATTTTGTAACCGTTTAATCTATTGTGAAAAACATTGATTGTGTAAAAAGTTTATTGACTTTTATTTCAATAAACAAGTGACCAAATTCTTTACAGATAAAAAAAGAGTGACCAAATTCTGTGGGACGACGAAGGGGCTGTTTGGATATTGAATGCATCCTTAATTCACTAAAAATAGGTTTGGATAGAGAATAAGGAAAGAATTGGAAATTTTCATAAAAGTTCAATTCTATGACTTTTGAGAAGTGGGTTTGGACAGTTAAGGGAAGAATTGAAATTTAACTTGAAAGTTCAATTCTTCCTCACTTTCACCTGAAATCGGTGAAGTTTCTCTGAAGGACTTTCACCAAATTCTTCCCCATTTTTCATGTCAGATGAATTTAGCAAGAATTATTTATGTTTTGCTAATTAATCATTACACATCCCCATTTTCACCTCTTTCTCCGTCCAATCGAACTTTTCATTCTTCTCAAATTTAGATGAATCTTATTTTAATTTCTTTACAATTTTACTATACAAAGAGAGTGTTCTACTCTAGTGTTCTACTCCCTCTCTCTACCTAAAAGAGACCCCATTTGAAAAGTAGGTAAATTTATTAGCCTTTGCCATTTCACCCTTGTCTGTCAACCATATTACACTCAAGTCCCGACCCAGAATTTAAGTGGCAAGGTTTGTAGAAAAAGGGTACTTTCGTAACCTAAATGAAATAAGACAAACCTGGTCACTTATTTTTGGATCTCTAAAAAAATGAAATAGGGACTCTATTAAATGGACGGAGGGCGTAATTCTTTTAGCAACTCATAATGGCCATTTGGTTTGTTGAACTCAATGCCATAGAAAGGCAAAAAAATGGTCTCTCTTAACAGTATCTTACTTCCACAATACCCCCTCTATCATGTTTTAGATGCTCCATATGAAAAAATGTTAATTTTTAGTAGATGGCAGAAGTTCCAACTAATATGGGACAAAGATATTCAAAATCCACTTAAATCAACCAGAGCATCTAAAAAAGCACTGCCCTCTTTTCCAGATGGAGCATCCAAAACAGGATGGACTGCCCTCTTCTTGTGCTACTCTGGCACTAGCAGTGGCAGCTTACACAAGTCTCATTTCTCACCGAAACAGGTCTGGTTTCAATCTTTTTCATTTGTTCCGAGCCATGACAGGGTTCCCGTTTGCTAGACTGCTCAGGCTTCAGTCTTTCACAGGCTTCTTCTTCCTCTCTTTTTCATCGGCTGTCAAGGCTAAAATTTACCAAACAAGTGAACGGACATGTTAAGTATATGCAACAAGAAATGTCGTATTGGATTTAGGTAAAATATTGGTCGACCAAAGAGATAAAATATCAGAAATATATCCGAAATAGTATAAAAATATATCAATAACAGTGTATTGTCAAAATATAACTTCTAAAATCAATTATACTAATTTAAATAAATATAAATTTTAAAATATAAATAAAAATATATATATAATTCAAAATATATATTTACATTTTAAACTTGTATCCTTCCACTTGACAAGAAACAAACGGGAAAGTTGATTTTTTTTCTTTTTTAAATTAAAAAAATATTTTTTTAAGTACTAATAGACAATATTTTTAAAAAATTCCAAAATTGAGATTACACAATATTGTTTTATCGGTTGAAGTCCGATATCAATATATCGGCGATATAGATACAACTTTCCATGATATGCAGACATATTAAGCCATATCCACTAGTCTTGGTTGTCATTAACCCACACAGCGTTTCCGCGTGACTTGGCAAGTTACAAACAACATAGAGATGGTTGCAAAACTGCCACTCCTATCACAAACATTTCAGCCTTCAACAAGCAAGTTCTAATTATAGTAGCACCATTTAGGCTCATATTTGAGTAGCTGGTAACAATCAATCACTTCCCACAAGTATAATTTAGGCCATTGGCAATTGATGTACGAACTTCTCGACGGTCATCACTCTACAAACTGGATCCAACTTCTAAAAAGCATAGATCAATATATCTGCAGCATTCAAGATACTTGATGCAACCTGCTAATCATCATCTTCCAAAACACTCCGTCGTCGTTGAATCTGAAAAAGAAAATAAAAAATGTTTTGTTGTCATACACAACATGATTAATTGAGAAGATTATGCAATTCTGACATATATCTGAGATCGAAATAACGAGCCAAAATTAGGACTTACAGTGACTTTGGTTTGTTTAGTTGTTTGTGTGTTGATCTGCTCAAGTAGTGAAATCAGCCTCTCCTCTGATACCTATAGGTAAAAAAAGCATAAATCAAATTCCTCCTCCCACAAGAGATCTTTTTAACACCTAAAAGTCGGAATACCTTCATTCCCCAACAACTCTTTAATTAGAATGAAGCCATCTAAGCATAGAACACATCCTTCAAAAAGAATATTAATTCATTACCTTCTCAGTTATCTGACCCATTTGGGCAGCACGCAAAATAACATCTTCAACTCCTCTTGCCTTCTCAGGTTTGACCAGTGCAATTCTAGCAACTACAAGAAACACATAATGTTATATCATAACCACTTAGATATACAAAGGGACACTTGCAAATTACGCAGACACATAAGTAGAGATATGATGCTTAAGAGACTCACATGAGTTCCATGGAAAATAACTTAGAAAGAAAATAGGAATGTGCTCAACTTGGACATAATATAATGTGTGAAAAATTAAACATATCTTGTGACAAGCCTGGATAGAAATTGTGATACAGCCTCAGCTTTTACTGACAAAGAGGACTGAAGTGGCACAAATGATCACTGAGGCAACCAAAAGAATCTTAATCACTCTTTAGCAGAGGATTATGTTGATTGAACACTCCAAAACAAGGGTTTGTCCCACTAACCAAATTACTTGCTCAACATGCAAAACCAAAAGGAAATTCAAACGCCTAATTCCTACTACTACAACAGTTCTTTGGAGATTCTATCTAGTTTGTTTCAACGAATTACTATATTTACTTCCATAATTAAAACTCCATGAACATGCTAGAACTCCACACACAGTTCCACATGGAACTGCTGGATATTCTTGAGCAACCCCTTGGTAGGGACGGAGGAGGTTAGCTTAGCCAAAAGATGGTTTTCCAGGCGGGGTAAGGGGTAGAGAAAATGCCGAGGGCCAGTATCAGACTACTGGGAGCTAGAATGCTAAAGCAACCCATGCCATACTCCAGGAAGAACTCGAACGGTCTTTTAACCAAAAAAGGTACATGTAGCCAAAATCAACAAAGGAGGGTAGGTACAAAAAAACTGATTTTCTTTTCTGTTCCTTTGATGCATACAAATCTAGATATCTCGTTGTTTGTAACATAGTATAGGTTTATTTTTATAAAATGCCACACACTTTGTTGCTCATATAAAGAACAGAAAATTTTATAAGGCATCAAATTGGAGTAGATCCAAAAACATATAAGAAATGCAAGTCAACATTCTATTTCAGCATTACTCAACGAAAATCACTGAAATGGTCCCCAAGACAAAGTCATCAGGTTGAAGTTAAAACCAGTAGGCCTAAACTTTGTCAGTCAACATTAAATAAAAATTGATTCTGTATAAGTGTGTATTGGTAAGAAGACACCACCATTGCACAACCAGTGGCTTAATAAAAAAAAAAGTGAATCACTACTGTTATCTATTTAAACAGTTAGTCGAGAGAATTCAGGATGGGAGGTCAACTTACGTCGTTCTCTTGCTTCAGATGATAAAATTTGAGTAAGCATCATTTGTCTTCGTTCATCTGCTTCTCTGAAGTTTCAGCAGAGGAAATAAATGTCTTGGGGTTAAATATATATGTATATATCATATATCATGATTGCATTTTGAAAAAAAAAACAGTAATGCAACGGCATGAGATTGAAGGAGAGTTTATTTAGCAATAAACCTTTTAGCATTTTCCTGCGTGTTCTGCTGCTCTGCATTTTGTTGATTACCCTACAAAAATCGGCCATTTCTATTAGTCATCTCACTTCAGGAAAAACGTCCGTATCGGTATTCCATTAAAATCAAAACACTGAAAGGGAACTTACAATTCCACGTTGAGTCATTAACTCCTGCATTCTTCTCTGCCTGATGGCTTCTAATTCTGGGTCATCCTGATAAAAGAAAACCTACACGTTAAACTAGCAACATAAAAACAAATATGTCTATACAACTAAATGCAAGTCCATTAACAAATTCCTATGAAGTAAAAAACATATACTCCATCTATCCAATAAAGCCTGTCTGCATTTTAAAAATTACATGGCTGACTTTGCTGCCTTACGACCAAAAACACAGAGAGGGGGCAGGGCGGGGGAGGGGGGGCTTTTTTTTTTGTACAGGCCTTGGAGTCCAATAAATATAACTCGTTTTCAAATGCAGACAGGCTTTATTGGACAGAGGGAGTATATAGAAGGGTAAATTGCACTTGACCCCTATGAATTATGGTGAAATTGCACTTAACCCCTCTGAATTATGAAAATATGCACTTAACCCATATGCAACTTGATTATCGAACGATTTTACCCCTGATAGCTCCTACCAATTTTACTTCAATTTTAGGGTCTCCCCATCGCAGCCGATAGCCAGTCGAGATAAGACTTTAAGCGCACCTAAGCGCCTTTCCCCGTCTCAACTCCAGACCAGTGATGGTCTGGAGGATCCCAGGGCAACGCGTGAAGCGTAGCTGGGGGGTCGAGACGAGATACCTCTCTCTTACCTGCTCATCACCGGGCGAGAGGGAAGGACAAAATTTTTTATTTTTAAATGAGAATTCGACCACATCCAAGCAAATGAGTCGGAGAACGAGACTCTATCCAACTCTTCTCTATAGATCTAAAGATCCCAAAATGGAAGAACGAGTGGCGCGGGCCTGGAACTTCAATATGATAGAATCATGAGATGGACTGTGATAAAAGGCATGGGCATAAGAATGACGACTCGAGGAGGAGGAGAACTGAAGTTGAAAGCTTGGCCATGGCAAGTAGCTAATTTTTCTTCCATTGGGAAAAGCAAGGCCGACGCATTGCCATTGTCGAGTAATATATTGATCGTATGTGTGCACCACCTTTGCCAGGGGAGGAAGAATGTGGATTTATTAATAAAGAGAAGGGGTAAAATTATCTTGTCGCAAAAATCATAGGGGTTAAGCGCATATTTTCATAAGTCATGGGGGTTAAGTGCAATTTCGCCATAATACATAGGGGTCAAGTGCAATTTACCCTATATAGAACACTTCCTAATATCCACATTTAATTTTATCTTCCCACAAAAAATCAAAGGTAGAATTTTCCTAGGTTAAATGACTTTAAGACATTAATAATTGCACACTACTGCAGAAAAATTAGGTTAAGAGCATAGATAAAACAATCAATTATGAAGAAAAATTAGTAGATACACATGAAAAGAAGTAGATGTCAGTCAATTTCAAACTTGGCATATGATTTTTATAATTCTTCCCACACTTTCAAGTATAAATCAAGTATGCACCTTTTTGGAAAACTTGTCGCATTCTCCTATGCAGAAATTTCGAGAACTTATGAAAAGCAGCTTTTGTTGTGAACGAACCCCCTAAACTATCAGGGGGTAATTTGCTATTGCCATCTCTAAGCGAAGGTAAAACATCTTAAGGAATGATGGCCACAGCGACAAAAGAATAGTACTCATGTCCAGTTTTAATAGCACCATCTGAAAAAATGTTGATTTTTATTGGACGGTGGAAACCCGAAATGGAGAAATTTTTCGGTGTAGTTACAACACCAAGCTGGCATGCTAGCATGGTGCCGATCACCAATTAAACAGAGACACGCAACCCTCTTGGGGGCCTTGTTAAACTCGTTAAAACCGTCTGGTGAGGCTAACCGTCTAGGCGAGGCCAACAAGGGGGTTATGTGTGTCTGTCCGATTGGTGACCCACACCACGCTAGCATGCCAGCTTGGTGCCGTAACTACTCTGAAAAATTTCTCCAACAAATGGGAGAAGAAGCAGAGGTTCAAATTCCACTTAAATTGACCATATGGTGCATATAAACGGGACTGTTCTCTTTTCCAAATGGAGCATCTAAAACAGAACGGAGGGAGTATATAGCAACAGCACACAGAAGTTTTGAATAGTCAGACAATCACATGTAACTTAAATCAACTCTGCACATTCAGTTCCTGATTCACAACTTCAGACATATAAATCATCAAACTCATAGGTAGTAATTAAGGCCCGGGTGTCCAGCCACGTTTTCCAATTGCTCAAAAGACCGATTCTAGGGTTTATACAAGACATTAAAGAAGTAAAGAGCGCCATCATCAAGAAGAATAAGAAGAGTAAAAGAAGATCACGTACCATAGTACTAGAAAGACGGGAACTTTGATTCGATCTGCAACTCCAACCTCGATCCCCTGATCAGCTTTCAGCTTCTTCGTCTTCTTCAGTTCTTACCGTCCTGCTTTTTTCTGGCAGCCGCTCAAAAATCAAAACAAAATCTCAATTTTTCAGAAAAACGGAGTAAAAGAGAAGCCACCAAGGCCCACCACGTTTGGGCTTGTGCCGTCCGTGGTGTACATGGACCAAGCCCAGCCTCTTAAGTAGTAGATAGTCGCAGGCCCATATATTGATTTTAGTTTTTTGGTTTTCTAATGAGGAACATATTTTTGGACGGAGATCAGATTGCGTGGCAGACGGGTCAGATTGAAACATGAAACGGAAACGCATGAGTCGGGCTGCATACTAACGGGACTCATAAAAAAAAAAGTTCATCCGGCACCAAGTTTAAACTAATTCCATAGCATATTGTTGCCTGTTGGCCAAGGCCTCTCCTTGCAACGAGGATCTATCCAGTGGAACCGTTCCACCATGTGGTCTGTGGAGAGGTCCATTGAGTTTTTTACACATGGTCTACTAGTAGAATGACTGGATACTCGATCTTGACATGTAGCATGTGCTAGAACGTGTTAAACATCCAATCTAGTGGAACTCTACACCGTGTGTCCCGTAGATCCGCTCTACCGGAGAATTTCGCCCTGCAACAAAGTCTTTTTTCCTAGTTTCTGACTAGGGAAGTTCGTCAATTCAATGAAGAGTTGTTTCCTGGAATTCTTCGGTTTTAAGGGAAAGGGCCCAAGCCATGAGAGTTGAAGCCCAAACCGATGACTCACATATTTCTTTCATCAGAAGGCAGCGGTCTGTACAACCCAGGAATGAGTTAATGGTACTATGGTAGCCTGATCTATCTCCTTGACAACTTACAATATGAGATTTTCTAATTCTTAGGTGCATTTCCTATTCTTTGATAGTAACAGAGCCGAGGGCGGAGCCATGGCTCTGGCCAATGAAATTTATTGGAGTAATGTTATATCTCCCGCTTTTTTTATCGCAGCCAACTTCACGTGCTAATGTGATGAAAGCCAATGAAAATGAGGGGAGAAGCATATTCCAATTTATGTGTCATTGAGGGCTATTGAGGGGCACATGAGATGGCCGTGATAAAGCGGGAGAAGAAACATTTTCCAATTTATTGTAGGTAGGAGCTGCAACTTTAAAAGTGTTTACTCAAGTGCAGGTAGTAGCGAAGTAATAAACTCGGTGAGTCCAAGATCGATCCACAAGGAGAGCGTATTTGGGAAAATTAGAAATTGCAATTACTAGTTATAACTAAATTATAAATTAGATTTTTGTTGTAGAGAAAATAAAAATTAAACTTAAGAAATAAAATTAATTTAAAAAGTGTAAGAATTAAGTTGAGAGATTAGGCTTAGACATCAAATCCATTGAAATTCTACATGTTATTATTTTAATTTAACATAATCAAAGGTATAGCATTATAATGATTGTTCTAAGCATTACATGTATCCATAAATAACATTTAATCGAAGAGTAATATTTAATTCAATTAATTGCACAAGGTTATCATTCAAACTTATTTATAATTCTAATTATTCAAAGTGCATGATACAATAAATGAAAGAAAAATTCAATAAGTATAACTATAAAAATATTTCATTGGATAAAACTCAAACATAAGATTTTAAAAATAAATAGCATGCTTCATAACAATTTCATCTAACTCTAGCCTAATGAAAGAATTAACTACTCATGATAATAAAATAAAAATCTTAATTTGGAAAAAATCATTGGCCAATACTGTAGCAAATCACCGTTCATGATATTGTTCATCATCTTCCTCCATTGTTTTTTTATTGTAGCATAATGAACCATCCAGCCAAAATCATTGGCTATTGTTGTTTTAATTAATCTTCTTAATTTTACTCGTAAGTGTACGAATTATATTTAGAGTACAATAGTACAATTTAACGAAGTCGAACCCACAGGGACTTGTATGACAGAAATCTAATCGAACTTTAACTAAACCCTTGAATTAATTACGAAATTTGTAGAAATTGATTAACTAACTAACAACTAATTAATTTAATTAACGAAATAAAAATCTGATCTTTATCAAATTAACAAAGTACTAAGGCTTCGGAATCGGTATGCAATAAATTATAGAAAATCCTAAACTTACAATCATTTATCATTCTAAAAAATACTCATAATAATCTAGAATCTTATTTACGTTGTTACAGAAGATCTTACTTCAACGTACAATTATTCATACAAAAATCACGCCCTTTTATGCTATTTAAATTAACAATTCATATAACTAGATGTATCCTCTTACAAGAGAATCACAACTAGTATCCAATTTGTTATTTAAACAATTAAAACAAACATGCATTGCAATAGTAATATCAAATTATAGCAAAAATATGATTGATGTTATATCCGTAATTAACTCACGAACACATTAACATTATCGCACAATTCTAGAATAAAAATCAACTTTCACAAGTCAAGCATTTTCTATAATTACTACAGCCTCATCCAAGCCTTAGCAAATAATTTAACTAATCACATTAACTAAAATACATGCAAAATTAATAAAATTTATCTCCATGAAAAATAAAATTGACTTAAAAGAATTTTGAGATTAAATGCAAATAACAGTATTGTTCCTCTTCTCTTTCGGTCGACTGAAATAGAAGACGGAAATCAAAATTTGGAACTTGAAAAAAAGACTGAAATCAAAATTTGGAACTGGAAAAAAAAACTCTTCTGGTCATTCTCTCAAGCAGTCGACCCCCCATTTCTTCTCGCTCGACTCTATTTTTATAGACTGCCAAATCATTCCTTTTCTTCCCAAAATCAGATCTTGCCCAAATAAATTTCGTATAAAGAAGAAATCTTCCTTTTGCTGCCTTCCCAAACCAGCAAATTGCCATTTGAATTAAATTAATTACCGTCCAAATTGTAAAAAAAAATAATTTAAACCGCTCGAAACAAGTCCGAAGCACCCCAAAAATTCAATCTTTCCTTTCTGCTACACAAATCAGACTTTTCTTCTTCTCCCAAATTTGGGCACTTACCATTTTGAAACAAGTCTGTAACTTGTCTTGCCCGATTCGTCTCTGCCGCACAATCTTTCCAAATCGAGACACTTTTCTCTCCGCATCCTCTCTTGCTCTGCTCCTCTCAATTGGGTTCTTCTCTTCCGTCGAACTCGCCGTTGAGTGCTCGCTGTCGCCGTGCCTCAGCCCTCCACTGCCCTCGACTGTTCTTCAGTAGCGTTGCTCGATCCATACTGCTGCTGGGTTCTGTCCGCTCCCGCCGTTCACCTCAGAACCTCCGCCATAACCTTGCCATCTCACGGTCGACCTCAGTCCACAAGCGATCCCACCTTGCGGTTGATCGTCATGATGACCATCTGATTTCGCCATCACTCGAGCAGAGCTAGACACCCGAGCTATCGGCTCGGGTTGTCTTTTATTTTTTTATTTTTTTTCTTTCGACTTTGGTTCGGTCGTCTTTTTTTTCTTTTGCTTGAGTTTACACCCGTTATATCAACCTCATTCGTCGGATTGAATCTGAGCGTCCGTACTTTAATTCTACGCCTGTCTTTTCTTAAGCAAATCATCAACGGTTCAGATTTTTTTTTGTGTGATATCAACTCTTGGGTCACTTTGACACTTCAAAACGCGCCTAATGACTTACTTTGACTTTTCCGTAGTCCGAGCACTTAAACCTACATAAATAAAATATGTCTCACATTAGTGGCATCAAATAATTCATAAAATTAAAGAACACATTTAAATTAACCAATTTAAAGAGCATTAATTATGTAATTTCTAATTATTAAACTAATTACTAATAACTCACTTTATCCCTTATTTTAATTAGAAATCATGACTAACAAATAGGTAAAAAGACATATAAAAATGTGTATTTTTTATATGTAACAAGGATATTTTTAATTTATTTTTTTATTTATTTTGTCAAGTATATTCTGAACAATTCTTCACTTTAAGCCAAAACTCGTTGTCTCCTTGGATGTGAATTAGCGGCTCTAATAAGTTTCGACTTTGACCTTTCACTTTTTTATTAAAAATTAATCTTTTAAAAGCTGCTTTAACCTTCATAAGCATCAGATCTTATATTTATTGATCTCTTTGTATAAATGTCCGATGTGCTTCAATTCGATGATTTGCATTAAGCCCAATCTTAGACACACATTATAATATAATTCAATTAAAATGAGTGATGCGTCTAAAATGATCAAATTAATTGTTAAATGATATTTGACTTATAAGGACGTGTCTCGTGCTCCATGCACCGGTATGTTGCCAGATGTTGGATTCTAATATGGCAGTTTGCCTTGCTACAAAATGTGGAGAAGGAGAAGGAAGGAAGAGGGGTATTTATTTCTTTCTAATTTTTTTTAAAAGGGGTAACATGGAGAGATTATTATTAAGAGTTCATGGGTTGGATAATTAAGCATGAGGGAAGTGAGACAAAAAGTTAGGCTCAATAATTAAGCATGAGGGAAGTGGGAAGTACGCCTAAACCTCCAAAGCGTACAAACGAAAGAGTAAAGAGTGATCGTAAAAAATAATATGGATGACACCAACAGTGTGAAAATTGCAAATTTTCAGTGCAGACTTTTTTAATATTTCTATGGTGCAATTGTTAAAGATACTAATTTACATGAGATAGGTCTCATGCAAGCTGCATGAGCCAAAGTCACCTTGTGCCACTGGATTTTGATAGGACGGTGGCCATCAAATCAAGGGTAGGTGGGTGTGAATCACACGTACTATCAAATCAAAATCCAATGGCTCAAGAATGACGTGACTCATGCGGCTTGTGTAAGACCTGTCTCATGTAAATTTTTTCCATTGTTAAATTCAATATTATGTAAAGGAAAAAGTTTAAATGAGATCGCTCTTATAGAGCTTATATGAGCAAATTTAATTCGTAACCGTTGGATCTTGATTTGACGGTCATAAAGAACTCAGTTACTCATTGATTTACCACCATCTGATATGATACCCACCCTCGGATTGAAATCTAACGATCTAAAAAATTAGCATCATGCTCCTTATACGAGAACAATCTCATGTAAACCGTTCTCTAATATCAAAGTCCTGTTTCTATGAGCATGACTTGCATATGTTTTTTGCGCCATGTCCGGCAGCCTTAACTTTTTCCTATACATAACGTAAGCTGAAAAGAGTATTTTTTTCTCGCCCAAAAAAGTTTTTCAATTTTTTATGCTATGTTTCTTATAAAATTTTCTATATGCAATTTAAAATATAGACAGGCAAAGATCTTTGACTAAAATAGGAAATTCTAATTATATGGTGCACACTGCACACCCGCATGTCAGGATAAAAAAACGGATTTCCTATTTTCAGGAGATAAGAAAGATCACAACCAGCTGACGTTTGACTTGGCTCAGCTCATTGTCTTCTCGTTTTAATTAGTACGTAATAAAAAATCACTCTTGCATTTGGTAGACTTTGTGGCCGTTTGGTGGTTCGTTTGGAAGGTCTCTGACTCTCATTTAGCTGCTAGTATCCCATGTACGGGCTAATCATCCCATCTGAAATTTCGGGATGAGAAAAAATGGCTTCAACTTCTAAGCAGGTCGACCAAGAAACAAGGAGGGGGGGAGAGGAGGGAAGAAGCGTAACTCCGAAACATCTCGTCCTATATCCAGCTGATGCAAACAAATTTGTCGCCTCAAGTCTTGCAAAGATGCTGAAAACGAACACATGAGTAGTTCCAAACACTGATAGTGAAGCATCAGCTCGGAAGGTATCCCTCCTCTCATTCTTTTCTCCATATACTAAGTTCAAAGTTTGAGACGATGGTTTTTTATTGGTTGTCCCAATGCCCCTTTTAATATGTTCATGCTGATTTCTTAGAAATGCTTAGTATGTATACTTGCAAATAAAGGATGTTAAATCTGAAAAACAGAAGAAGAATAAAAATGAACATATTCATAATCCAAAAAACATAGAGGTGTCTCAGCAAAATGCTAATACAATTGCCAAGCAATTAGCTTTCATTTACAGATTGGGTAGTTTTGGAATTGAATTGTGTGAACTCTTTGATGATTTTAAAGAATTGCCTTCGCATACTAACTATGAGTCAAATCTTCTTGGCCAGTGCCGTCCAATTCATTTGCCCGTTCTTTAACTCGTCCATCTGAAAGGTATAAGCAAATTGGCAATCAGCAAATCAGTTATGCAGCTGGAGCTGCCGGTGAAGAAGAACGCAGTTATGCTGCGAACGCTATTGATGGTCTTGCTCTTTTCAAGAATTTTTGCTTCCAATGAAGATGGCCTAAAGTTCACATACGAAGGATTTCATGCTGCGAATCTAACGCTGGATGGCATGGCCACAATCACCCCGAGTGGCCTCGTAAAGCTCACCAACACCAGCTCACAGAACCAGATAGGCCACGCCTTCTTCTCCACACCCCTTCCATTCAACAACTCGTCTAGCCAAGAAAACCGCACTGTTCCATCCTTCTCAACCATGTTTGCTATTGCACTCGTCTCCAGCATTCCAAGAATGAGTGGCAGTGGTATTGCCTTCGTCATCTCCCCCTCTAAAGAGCTCCCCGGAGTTCAACCCGGTGTTTATCTCGGCCTCTTGAACACCACAACCAATGGCGATCTCTCTAATTACATGCTAGCAATAGAGTTCGACACGATACAGAACCTGGAGGTTGGAGATATTGACAACAACCATGTCGGCATTGATGTCAACAGCCTAACATCTAACCAGTCGTCTCCCGCAGCTTATTTTAGTAAGGCTCATGGAAGGTTTGAAAACATAAGCCTAGCAAGTGGGGAACCATTACTAGTCTGGGTTGAATATGATGGCATACGGAAACAAATTAATGTGACAATAGCCCCAATTGATGTTCCGAAACCAAGTAGGCCTCTTCTCTCTTCCACCCTCGATCTCTCTACAGTTTTCTTGGACTCAATGTATGTGGGCTTTTCTGCGGCAACAAATGCAATTTTGACATCCCATTATGTCCTGGGATGGAGCTTTATGATCAACGGGCAAGCTACAGCACTCAATCTCAATCGCCTCCCTAGACTACCTCATCCCACAGAGAAATCAAAGTTATTGACCGTGGGTCTTCCTATTGCTGGTGTCTTGATTTTTTTGGGAATAGTCATTAGCATTGTTATTCAGGTGATAAGGAAGATCAAATATGCAGAAGTTGTGGAAGATTGGGAGATTGAGTACGGCCCCCACAGGTTCTCGTACAAGGATCTGTACCATGCTACCCAGGGCTTCAAGGAGAAGAACCTTCTTGGTGAAGGTGGCTTCGGGAAGGTGTACAAGGGAGTGATGCCTAAGACCCACATTGAAGTTGCAGTGAAGAAAGTGTCACATAATTCTCAACAAGGCATGAGGGAATTTATTGCAGAAATCGCAAGCATTGGACGCATCCGCAATCCTAACTTGGTCCGTCTCCAAGGCTATACCCGGCGAAAGAGAGAGCTGATCCTAGTTTATGATTACATGATCAATGGCAGCTTAGAAAAATATCTCTATGACAATGCCAAGGCAACTCTTTGTTGGAGCCAGAGATTCCGAATAGTTAGGCAAGTTGCTTCGGGGCTATTCTTCTTACATGAGCAATGGGAGAAACTGGTGCTACATAGAGATATTAAAGCCAGCAATGTTGTATTAGATGGTGAATTCAATGGGAAATTATGTGATTTTGGTCTATCTAGGCTGTATGACCATGGATCCGACCCACAGACAACTCGCTTAGTGGGGACCATTGGCTACATAGCTCCAGAGCTTAACAGAACAGGCCAGTTAAGTATGGCCACTGATGTCTATGCATTTGGAATCTTTATGCTTGAAGTAGCTTGTGGAAGAAGGCCAATGGAACCCCATGAATCCTATGAGAAGGTAATTCTGGTGGATTGGGTGATGGAATGCCTCAGCGAGGGGAGGATTGCTGATGCAGCAGATTCAAAGTTAGCGAATTCCTTTGAGCCCAGAGAGATGGAAATGCTTTTGAAGCTTGGCTTGCTGTGTTCGCATAACCTTGCCGCGGCCAGGCCGAGTATGGGGCAAGTTGTTCAGTTTTTGAATTGGGAGCTTTCTTTGCCACAGCTTTCCATGAGTGATATATCTATTTCGGCGGCGTCACAAGGCCAAGGTCCTGATGGTTTGTATATGTCGTCCTTCGCTTCTATTGAGTCTGTTTCAATCCTCTATAGTGGCCGTTGATGAGCGAAGTGGCCCAGTTTCTCATGCTTGTACTTATATTAGTTGGTTCTGTAATCAATTGTGTATGTCTTCTTGTATATTGTTATTTCAGTGCTAGCTTCTTAAAATTTTTGCCATTTCTTCATGGCATCAATATTTCAAAGTTGTGGCATTTGGTCAGTTATTCGCAATTTTGTGGAGCTAAATTTATGCTCTTTCTACATGGCTGGGTTTGGTACTTGAAGTCCGGGATCTGGTTGTCTTGGAACTCTAGTCAAGCAGAATCGAGCTACTAGAATATGAGAACACCAAAAGGTCGGCCGTGGACGTAGAAAAGTCAGCTGAAATATCTAGTTGACACTTCATAGATGAGCATACCTCATCCTTGACTAGGTTGCAATTATCTTAGCAGAATCAAAGATTTAGATAGAATCGTCGTAGCTGAAATGATCATAAATGGCTGAAATATCTAGTTGAGGCAAATCTAGAGGTGGCAATGGGCCAGCCCGCTCGTGTAAGGGCCAGGCTAGGGAAGGTGGATCAGGGCCAGGCCTCAATTTTAAGCCTACGGGCCCAGCCCGGCCCAGGCCTAGCCCCATAGTGCAGCCCGGTTGATAACCCAGATGTGGCCCGACCCTATTTTTTTAAAAGAAATAAATTAAAAAAAATCGTTGGATGATCATCCAACCGCTTATAAAAAAGAGTCGTTAGAAGTCGTTGGTGGTTGTTGACAGATCTAAAAAAATAGTTATTGGAAGTCTTTGGCATTCAAGTGCAAGAGTCGCATTCAAGTGCTTGATAAGCTCTCGGCTAAGCTTAACGAGGTAGGTGGTTGATTTATTCTAACAGTAAATTGCAAGGGAGCTGAAATTGAGAGAGAATAGTCATCGGTGTGCGGTGCATATGATTCTGATTCTTTGTTATGGCCATTCATCTTACTTGAGAGTTCATTGCCAGGCGATCTCCGTAAAGGAAACCCAATTAATTGGTAACGTTGCTTCCGATGTGGAAGTTGATAGCGATGATTCTTATCCGATTCGGATCGTCTCTCCCAAAGATGAAGCTTCGAAGGGTATGAGAGAAATCGAGGAATGTGATACGGAAGGAATCATCTCTGTCGAGGAAGACAGATATGGTTTTCAGGAAGAAGTTCTTGACATTGACACTCAAAATGATGATGAAAGTCCAGTGATCAGGGAGGCATGGAAGGGGGATGAAGGCACTGACAGTTTGAATAGTATATCATCCTTTGAGGAATTTTTGGAACATCTGGACATGCAACTTTCTAAAATTGAAGAAGAACTTGTTACAGTTTTAAGGTTCTCAGGCTTGGTGATGGGAAAGGATCAGTTGAGTAATAGTTTCAAGGTGCAGGAAACATTGAAATTCTTGGAAGACGTGAAAGGAATCAGAGAAAGGTAAAACTCAAGTCTAATTAGTACATTCATCATCTGTAGTAAAATAGTACATTTTTATGTAGCTAATACTGTTAGATGGATCCCTGTCAATTAAATAGGGGTAGTCAGACTTGCAGTAGATGCCAAGCTCCATATAAGTCTCAGTGGCTTTGAATAATAGCTAATGATGTTTGCTCTATATATCTGAATCCGACCTGTGGCAACAAATCGCCATGAGACAAACTGTGGGATCTGCAAACGTCATGTGGTGGAATAATTACAGTCCTGTTCTTAGATCTTCATTTTTGGTGCTAGGGAGCAATCAAATAATAATCAACAATTTTAACAATATTTGATAGTTAAAAGGAACGACTCTTGGTTGTGTAAATCTCATAATCGGATTCATTATCAAGTAGAAATTCTCAAACAATTTGAGCTTGCCAACGTTGATATTATGCCTCACTCTAGCCTATTTTGTGTTAACTATGTTGTAAAAGATAGCATAGCCATGTCATTTATTATTAACACCATCCAAGTTCTCTCAGATATTCATTTCTACTTTCAGACCTTCCAACCTTCTTAAGTTGTATAATTCTACAATGCTCATCCTCATTCCCAAATACATTTTAAAATAGTTAATAGAACCCAGTTCACATGTTGGTAACTTTGTATTGATTTCATGCAGGATAGCAAGCATCAGAGAGGCCAAATTTTGAAAATTGGTGATCTTCATCAATCGGTCTGTCTGCAACTGCAGTCCGCTTTTCTTGTTTATATTTTCACATTGGTGAGAGCCTCTATCCGAAGCAGCAACCTCAACAGGTATGTCCAACCAATACACATTCGAAAGGCATCCGTAGAACTGGTACAAGTATTTTTGTAAATGATTATGCTTCACATCCGTAGAATGGTTTTATTGGCTTAATTATAGTTGAAAGCAGTACTACATATATGCTACATCATTAAGACCGTAATCTTGTTATTTTCCTCTTTTTTTTCATAAAAAAATTTGTCATTGTTTCTGCAGCATAGAGTAAAATGTTAGATGACAAGGATGTCAAACGCGAGAAGCCATGTGGGCCTTCTTGTAGGCAGAGGTGGTCATTTTCTTTATAAGCTGCCAAACAATTTCATTTTTGTTTCTCTGTAGTTTACACTTCATGCCGGTGATGTGGAGCCGGTGATGTAGAGCAATTCGTGGTCCTAATGATGGCCTTGTTCAGTTCATAGTTCATAGATATTTAAATTCTGAGCGCTTAGAAGATTACTTTTTGCTCGAGCTTTGTAAATTGACCATTATCATTTAGATTTCAGTACTAAGTACTACAAGCTCATTAGGGAAGAGAAGCGTACACCCTAAAGTTTACGATCCAACATATGCTTCATCGTATATGTATTGTTCTCATGTGCTCTTCAGCCTGCGAATTTTATCAGATGACAAAAGTTACTCATTGTTTAATGCTGTTCTAAGAAGATAACTGTCAAGCCAACGACTTGCAAATTTTTTTTGCATTGCAAACAATATTTTGTTCGAAGTGAATAAGAAGTCTTTGTAAGCTTCTTTATTGGAAATGATGAATTGTTTGGACTCAAATTAGGTAGGTTATTAAACGGGTTTACTTCCTTGTTGAGACTTTTGTTTCAATAGTAAATCTTTGCTAAGGTTTTTTTTTATTCATTCCGGATCCTTGTGAAGATGTTTCAGTATCAAACATTATTTCCAAAGAAAAGTAGCGACAAAGGCTTTTGACATTAATAATTCCACTGCCCAAGGTTAAATCTAGTTGTGCGAAGAAAAACTAAATAGAACTTGGCAATTGAAAGTGGGAGTCTTGATTTCGTTGTATGAGTTAAATTTATGATAAGTTGATTTTGTAACCGTTTAATCTATTGTGAAAAACATTGATTGTGTAAAAAGTTTATTGACTTTTATTTCAATAAACAAGTGACCAAATTCTTTACCGATAAAAAAAGAGTGACCAAATTCTGTGGGACGACGAAGGGGCTGTTTGGATATTGAATGCATCCTTAATTCACTAAAAATAGGTTTGGATAGAGAATAAGGAAAGAATTGGAAATTTTCATAAAAGTTCAATTCTATGACTTTTGAGAAGTGGGTTTGGACAGTTAAGGGAAGAATTGAAATTTAACTTGAAAGTTCAATTCTTCCTCACTTTCACCTGAAATCGGTGAAGTTTCTCTGAAGGACTTTCACCAAATTCTTCCCCATTTTTCATGTCAGATGAATTTAGCAAGAATTATTTATGTTTTGCTAATTAATCATTACACATCCCCATTTTCACCTCTTTCTCCGTCCAATCGAACTTTTCATTCTTCTCAAATTTAGATGAATCTTATTTTAATTTCTTTACAATTTTACTATACACAGAGAGTGTTCTACTCTAGTGTTCTACTCCCTCTCTCTACCTAAAAGAGATCCCATTTGAAAAGTAGGTAAATTTATTAGCCTTTGCCATTTCACCCTTGTCTGTCAACCATATTACACTCAAGTCCCGACCCAGAATTTAAGTGGCAAGGTTTGTAGAAAAAGGGTACTTTCGTAACCTAAATGAAATAAGACAAACCTGGTCACTTATTTTTGGATCTCTAAAAAAATGAAATAGGGACTCTATTAAATGGACGGAGGGCGTAATTCTTTTAGCAACTCATAATGGCCATTTGGTTTGTTGAACTCAATGCCATAGAAAGGCAAAAAAATGGTCTCTCTTAACAGTATCTTACTTCCACAATACCCCCTCTATCATGTTTTAGATGCTCCATATGAAAAAATGTTAATTTTTAGTAGATGGCAGAAGTTCCAACTAATATGGGACAAAGATATTCAAAATCCACTTAAATTAACCAGAGCATCTAAAAAAGCACTGCCCTCTTTTCCAGATGGAGCATCCAAAACAGGATGGACTGCCCTCTTCTTGTGCTACTCTGGCACTAGCAGTGGCAGCTTACACAAGTCTCATTTCTCACCGAAACAGGTCTGGTTTCAATCTTTTTCATTTGTTCCGAGCCATGACAGGGTTCCCGTTTGCTAGACTGCTCAGGCTTGAGTCTTTCACAGGCTTCTTCTTCCTCTCTTTTTCATCGGCTGTCAAGGCTAAAATTTACCAAACAAGTGAACGGACATGTTAAGTATATGCAACAAGAAATGTCGTATTGGATTTAGGTAAAATATTGGTCGACCAAAGAGATAAAATATCAGAAATATATCCGAAATAGTATAAAAATATATCAATAACAGTGTATTGTCAAAATATAACTTCTAAAATCAATTATACTAATTTAAATAAGTATAAATTTTAAAATATAAATAAATATATATATATAATTCAAAATATATATTTACATTTTAAACTTGTATCCTTCCACTTGACAAGAAACAAACGGGAAAGTTGATTTTTTTTCTTTTTTAAATTAAAAAAATATTTTTTTAAGTACTAATAGACAATATTTTTAAAAAATTCCAAAATTGAGATTACACAATATTGTTTTATCGGTTGAAGTCCGATATCAATATATCGGCGATATAGATACAACTTTCCATGATATGCAGACATATTAAGCCATATCCACTAGTCTTGGTTGTCATTAACCCACACAGCGTTTCCGCGTGACTTGGCAAGTTACAAACAACATAGAGATGGTTGCAAAACTGCCACTCCTATCACAAACATTTCAGCCTTCAACAAGCAAGTTCTAATTATAGTAGCACCATTTAGGCTCATATTTGAGTAGCTGGTAACAATCAATCACTTCCCACAAGTATAATTTAGGCCATTGGCAATTGATGTACGAACTTCTCGACGGTCATCACTCTACAAACTGGATCCAACTTCTAAAAAGCATAGATCAATATATCTGCAGCATTCAAGATACTTGATGCAACCTGCTAATCATCATCTTCCAAAACACTCCGTCGTCGTTGAATCTGAAAAAGAAAATAAAAAATGTTTTGTTGTCATACACAACATGATTAATTGAGAAGATTATGCAATTCTGACATATATCTGAGATCGAAATAACGAGCCAAAATTAGGACTTACAGTGACTTTGGTTTGTTTAGTTGTTTGTGTGTTGATCTGCTCAAGTAGTGAAATCAGCCTCTCCTCTGATACCTATAGGTAAAAAAAGCATAAATCAAATTCCTCCTCCCACAAGAGATCTTTTTAACACCTAAAAGTCGGAATACCTTCATTCCCCAACAACTCTTTAATTAGAATGAAGCCATCTAAGCATAGAACACATCCTTCAAAAAGAATATTAATTCATTACCTTCTCAGTTATCTGACCCATTTGGGCAGCACGCAAAATAACATCTTCAACTCCTCTTGCCTTCTCAGGTTTGACCAGTGCAATTCTAGCAACTACAAGAAACACATAATGTTATATCATAACCACTTAGATATACAAAGGGACACTTGCAAATTACGCAGACACATAAGTAGAGATATGATGCTTAAGAGACTCACATGAGTTCCATGGAAAATAACTTAGAAAGAAAATAGGAATGTGCTCAACTTGGACATAATATAATGTGTGAAAAATTAAACATATCTTGTGACAAGCCTGGATAGAAATTGTGATACAGCCTCAGCTTTTACTGACAAAGAGGACTGAAGTGGCACAAATGATCACTGAGGCAACCAAAAGAATCTTAATCACTCTTTAGCAGAGGATTATGTTGATTGAACACTCCAAAACAAGGGTTTGTCCCACTAACCAAATTACTTGCTCAACATGCAAAACCAAAAGGAAATTCAAACGCCTAATTCCTACTACTACAACAGTTCTTTGGAGATTCTATCTAGTTTGTTTCAACGAATTACTATATTTACTTCCATAATTAAAACTCCATGAACATGCTAGAACTCCACACACAGTTCCACATGGAACTGCTGGATATTCTTGAGCAACCCCTTGGTAGGGACGGAGGAGGTTAGCTTAGCCAAAAGATGGTTTTCCAGGCGGGGTAAGGGGTAGAGAAAATGCCGAGGGCCAATATCAGACTACTGGGAGCTAGAATGCTAAAGCAACCCATGCCATACTCCAGGAAGAACTCGAACGGTCTTTTAACCAAAAAAGGTACATGTAGCCAAAATCAACAAAGGAGGGTAGGTACAAAAAAACTGATTTTCTTTTCTGTTCCTTTGATGCATACAAATCTAGATATCTCGTTGTTTGTAACATAGTATAGGTTTATTTTTATAAAATGCCACACACTTTGTTGCTCATATAAAGAACAGAAAATTTTATAAGGCATCAAATTGGAGTAGATCCAAAAACATATAAGAAATGCAAGTCAACATTCTATTTCAGCATTACTCAACGAAAATCACTGAAATGGTCCCCAAGACAAAGTCATCAGGTTGAAGTTAAAACCAGTAGGCCTAAACTTTGTCAGTCAACATTAAATAAAAATTGATTCTGTATAAGTGTGTATTGGTAAGAAGACACCACCATTGCACAACCAGTGGCTTAATAAAAAAAAAAGTGAATCACTACTGTTATCTATTTAAACAGTTAGTCGAGAGAATTCAGGATGGGAGGTCAACTTACGTCGTTCTCTTGCTTCAGATGATAAAATTTGAGTAAGCATCATTTGTCTTCGTTCATCTGCTTCTCTGAAGTTTCAGCAGAGGAAATAAATGTCTTGGGGTTAAATATATATGTATATATCATATATCATGATTGCATTTTGAAAAAAAAAACAGTAATGCAACGGCATGAGATTGAAGGAGAGTTTATTTAGCAATAAACCTTTTAGCATTTTCCTGCGTGTTCTGCTGCTCTGCATTTTGTTGATTACCCTACAAAAATCGGCCATTTCTATTAGTCATCTCACTTCAGGAAAAACGTCCGTATCGGTATTCCATTAAAATCAAAACACTGAAAGGGAACTTACAATTCCACGTTGAGTCATTAACTCCTGCATTCTTCTCTGCCTGATGGCTTCTAATTCTGGGTCATCCTGATAAAAGAAAACCTACACGTTAAACTAGCAACATAAAAAGAAAAATGTCTATACAACTAAATGCAAGTCCATTAACAAATTCCTATGAAGTAAAAAACATATACTCCATCTATCCAATAAAGCCTGTCTGCATTTTAAAAATTACATGGCTGACTTTGCTGCCTCACGACCAAAAACACAGAGAGGGGGCAGGGCGGGGGAGGGGGGGGCTTTTTTTTTGTACAGGCCTTGGAGTCCAATAAATATAACTCGTTTTCAAATGCAGACAGGCTTTATTGGACAGAGGGAGTATATAGAAGGGTAAATTGCACTTGACCCCTATGAATTATGGTGAAATTGCACTTAACCCCTCTGAATTATGAAAATATGCACTTAACCCATATGCAACTTGATTATCGAACGATTTTACCCCTGATAGCTCCTACCAATTTTACTTCAATTTTAGGGTCTCCCCATCGCAGCCGATAGCCAGTCGAGATAAGACTTTAAGCGCACCTAAGCGCCTTTCCCCGTCTCAACTCCAGACCAGTGATGGTCTGGAGGATCCCAGGGCAACGCGTGAAGCGTAGCTGGGGGGTCGAGACGAGATACCTCTCTCTCACCTGCTCATCACCGGGCGAGAGGGAAGGACAAAAATTTTTATTTTTAAATGAGAATTCGACCACATCCAAGCAAATGAGTCGGAGAACGAGACTCTATCCAACTCTTCTCTATAGATCTAAAGATCCCAAAATGGAAGAACGAGTGGCGCGGGCCTGGAACTTCAATATGATAGAATCATGAGATGGACTGTGATAAAAGGCATGGGCATAAGAATGACGACTCGAGGAGGAGGAGAACTGAAGTTGAAAGCTTGGCCATGGCAAGTAGCTAATTTTTCTTCCATTGGGAAAAGCAAGGCCGACGCATTGCCATTGTCGAGTAATATATTGATCATAGAACACTTCCTAATATCCACATTTAATTTTATCTTCCCACAAAAAATCAAAGGTAGAATTTTCCTAGGTTAAATGACTTTAAGACATTAATAATTGCACACTACTGCAGAAAAATTAGGTTAAGAGCATAGATAAAACAATCAATTATGAAGAAAAATTAGTAGATACACATGAAAAGAAGTAGATGTCAGTCAATTTCAAACTTGGCATATGATTTTTATAATTCTTCCCACACTTTCAAGTATAAATCAAGTACGCACCTTTTTGGAAAACTTGTCGCATTCTCCTATGCAGAAATTTCGAGAATTTATGAAAAGCAGCTT
Organism: Houttuynia cordata; assembly: GCA_039654745.1. Taxonomy (NCBI): domain Eukaryota; kingdom Viridiplantae; phylum Streptophyta; class Magnoliopsida; order Piperales; family Saururaceae; genus Houttuynia; species Houttuynia cordata. The sequence continues at coordinate 27,153,433 of CM077507.1, read as the reverse complement.
TTGTTGTGAACGAACCCCCTAAACTATCAGGGGGTAATTTGCTATTGCCATCTCTAAGCGAAGGTAAAACATCTTAAGGAATGATGGCCACAGCGACAAAAGAATAGTACTCATGTCCAGTTTTAATAGCACCATCTGAAAAAATGTTGATTTTTATTGGACGGTGGAAACCCGAAATGGAGAAATTTTTCGGTGTAGTTACAACACCAAGCTGGCATGCTAGCATGGTGCCGATCACCAATTAAACAGAGACACGCAACCCCCTTGGGGGCCTTGTTAAACTCGTTAAAACCGTCTGGTGAGGCTAACCGTCTAGGCGAGGCCAACAAGGGGGTTATGTGTGTCTGTCCGATTGGTGACCCACACCACGCTAGCATGCCAGCTTGGTGCCGTAACTACTCTGAAAAATTTCTCCAACAAATGGGAGAAGAAGCAGAGGTTCAAATTCCACTTAAATTGACCATATGGTGCATATAAACGGGACTGTTCTCTTTTCCAAATGGAGCATCTAAAACAGAACGGAGGGAGTATATAGCAACAGCACACAGAAGTTTTGAATAGTCAGACAATCACATGTAACTTAAATCAACTCTGCACATTCAGTTCCTGATTCACAACTTCAGACATATAAATCATCAAACTCATAGGTAGTAATTAAGGCCCGGGTGTCCAGCCACGTTTTCCAATTGCTCAAAAGACCGATTCTAGGGTTTATACAAGACATTAAAGAAGTAAAGAGCGCCATCATCAAGAAGAATAAGAAGAGTAAAAGAAGATCACGTACCATAGTACTAGAAAGACGGGAACTTTGATTCGATCTGCAACTCCAACCTCGATCCCCTGATCAGCTTTCAGCTTCTTCGTCTTCTTCAGTTCTTACCGTCCTGCTTTTTTCTGGCAGCCGCTCAAAAATCAAAACAAAATCTCAATTTTTCAGAAAAACGGAGTAAAAGAGAAGCCACCAAGGCCCACCACGTTTGGGCTTGTGCCGTCCGTGGTGTACATGGACCAAGCCCAGCCTCTTAAGTAGTAGATAGTCGCAGGCCCATATATTGATTTTAGTTTTTTTGTTTTCTAATGAGGAACATATTTTTGGACGGAGATCAGATTGCGTGGCAGAGGGGTCAGATTGAAACATGAAACGGAAACGCATGAGTCGGGCTGCATACTAACGGGACTCATTAAAAAAAAAAAGTACATCCGGCACCAAGTTTAAACTAATTCCATAGCATATTGTTGCCTGTTGGCCAAGGCCTCTCCTTGCAACGAGGATCTATCCAGTGGAACCGTTCCATCATGTGGTCTGTGGAGAGGTCCATTGAGTTTTTTACACATGGTCTACTAGTAGAATGACTGGATACTCGATCTTGACATGTAGCATGTGCTAGAACGTGTTAAACATCCAATCTAGTAGAACTCTACACCGTGTGTCCCGTAGATCCGCTCTACCGGAGAATTTCGCCCTGCAACAAAGTCTTTTTTCCTAGTTTCTGACTAGGGAAGTTCGTCAATTCAATGAAGAGTTGTTTCCTGGAATTCTTCGGTTTTAAGGGAAAGGGCCCAGGCCATGAGAGTTGAAGCCCAAACCGATGACTCACATATTTCTTTCATCAGAAGGCAGCGGTCTGTACAACCCAGGAATGAGTTAATGGTACTATGGTAGCCTGATCTATCTCCTTGACAACTTACAATATGAGATTTTCTAATTCTTAGGTGCATTTCCTATTCTTTGATAGTAACAGAGCCGAGGGCGGAGCCATGGCTCTGGCCAATGAAATTTATTGGAGTAATGTTATATCTCCCGCTTTTTTATCGCAGCCAACTTCACGTGCTAATGTGATGAAAGCCAATGAAAATGAGGGGAGAAGCATATTCCAATTTATGTGTCATTGAGGGCTATTGAGGGGCACATGAGGTGGCCGTGATAAAGCGGGAGAAGAAGCATTTTCCAATTTATTGTAGGTAGGAGCTGCAACTTTAAAAGTGTTTACTCAAGTGCAGGTAGTAGCGAAGTAATAAACTCGGTGAGTCCAAGATCGATCCACAAGGAGAGCGTATTTGGGAAAATTAGAAATTGCAATTACTAGTTATAACTAAATTATAAATTAGATTTTTGTTGTAGAGAAAATAAAAATTAAACTTAAGAAATAAAATTAATTTAAAAAGTGTAAGAATTAAGTTGAGAGATTAGGCTTAGACATCAAATCCATTGAAATTCTACATGTTATTATTTTAATTTAACATAATCCAAGGTATAGCATTATAATGATTGTTCTAAGCATTACATGTATCCATAAATAACATTTAATCGAAGAGTAATATTTAATTCAATTAATTGCACAAGGTTATCATTCAAACTTATTTATAATTCTAATTATTCAAAGTGCATGATACAATAAATGAAAGAAAAATTCAATAAGTATAACTACAAAAATATTTCATTGGATAAAACTCAAACATAAGATTTTAAAAATAAATAGCATGCTTCATAACAATTTCATCTAACTCTAGCCTAATGAAAGAATTAACTACTCATGATAATAAAATAAAAATCTTAATTTGGAAAAAATCATTGGCCAATACTGTAGCAAATCACCGTTCATGATATTGTTCATCATCTTCCTCCATTGTTTTTTTATTGTAGCATAATGAACCATCCAGCCAAAAGCTCCCATTTTTTCTCTCCAAAACTGCTCGATCTTTCCTCCTTTTATAGCCATCCAAAACCAACACCCAAAATCAGTTCCTTTCCAGTTTGAATCAACCCAAAACTTGCTAAAAATTTGGCCCAAATCTACTCTTTTTAATCTGAGTTGATCTTCTAAATCAAAATCAGAACTACCAATTCTTTTTCGGATTTGGATTAACTCAAATCAAGCACGAAATCTTACCCAAATCCGTCAGCTTGCACCTGTCGAATCGAGCCAGAGCTGATGTTTTCCTGTGACACCCTGAGCCTAGCCTTCATCATGACGCCTGCTGTCGCCCCGTCTTGAGTCACCATCTCCATCACCTCTTCACTCTCCCGAGCGGCCCGAGTAGACTATTTTTTCCTTTCGAATGCTTGAGCTCGAACGGCTTGGGCTATTGTTGTTTTAATTAATCTTCTTAATTTTACTCGTAAGTGTACGAATTATATTTAGAGTACAATAGTACAATTTAACGAAGTCGAACCCACAGGGACTTGTATGACAGAAATCTAATCGAACTTTAACTAAACCCTTGAATTAATTACGAAATTTGTAGAAATTGATTAACTAACTAACAACTAATTAATTTAATTAACGAAATAAAAATCTGATCTTTATCAAATTAACAAAGTACTAAGGCTTCGGAATCGGTATGCAATAAATTATAGAAAATCCTAAACTTACAATCATTTATCATTCTAAAAAATACTCATAATAATCTAGAATCTTATTTACGTTGTTACAGAAGATCTTACTTCAACGTACAATTATTCATACAAAAATCACGCCCTTTTATGCTATTTAAATTAACAATTCATATAACTAGATGTATCCTCTTACAAGAGAATCACAACTAGTATCCAATTTGTTATTTAAACAATTAAAACAAACATGCATTGCAATAGTAATATCAAATTATAGCAAAAATATGATTGATGTTATATCCGTAATTAACTCACGAACACATTAACATTATCGCACAATTCTAGAATAAAAATCAACTTTCACAAGTCAAGCATTTTCTATAATTACTACAGCCTCATCCAAGCCTTAGCAAATGATTTAACTAATCACATTAACTAAAATACATGCAAAATTAATAAAATTTATCTCCATAAAAAATAAAATTGACTTAAAAAAATTTTGAGATTAAATGCAAATAACAGTATTGTTCCTCTTCTCTTTCGGTCGACTGAAATAGAAGACGGAAATCAAAATTTGGAACTTGAAAAAAAGACTGAAATCAAAATTTGGAACTGGAAAAAAAAACTCTTCTGGTCATTCTCTCAAGCAGTCGACCCCCCATTTCTTCTCGCTCGACTCTGTTTTTATAGACTGCCAAATCATTCCTTTTCTTCCCAAAATCAGATCTTGCCCAAATAAATTTCGTATAAAGAAGAAATCTTCCTTTTGCTGCCTTCCCAAACCAGCAAATTACCATTTGAATTAAATTAATTACCGTCCAAATTGTAAAAAAAAATAATTTAAACCGCACGAAACAAGTCCGAAGCACCCCAAAAATTCAATCTTTCCTTTCTGCTACACAAATCAGACTTTTCTTCTTCTCCCAAATTTGGGCACTTACCATTTTGAAACAAGTCCGTAACTTGTCTTGCCCGATTCGTCTCTGCCGCACAATCTTTCCAAATCGAGACACTTTTCTCTCCGCATCCTCTCTTGCTCTGCTCCTCTCAATTGGGTTCTTCTCTTCCGTCGAACTCGCCGTTGAGTGCTCGCTGTCGCCGTGCCTCAGCCCTCCACTGCCCTCGACTGTTCTTCAGTAGCGTTGCTCGATCCATACTGCTGCTGGGTTCTGTCCGCTCCCGCCGTTCACCTCAGAACCTCCGCCATAACCTTGCCATCTCACGGTCGACCTCAGTCCACAAGCGATCCCACCTTGCGGTTGATCGTCATGATGACCATCTGATTTCGCCATCACTCGAGCAGAGCTAGACACCCGAGCTATCGGCTCGGGTTGTCTTTTATTTTTTTATTTTTTTTCTTTCGACTTTGGTTCGGTCGTCTTTTTTTTCTTTTGCTTGAGTTTACACCCGTTGTATCAACCTCATTCGTCGGATTGAATCTGAGCGTCCGTACTTTAATTCTACGCCTGTCTTTTCTTAAGCAAATCATCAACGGTTCAGATTTTTTTTTGTGTGATATCAACTCTTGGGTCACTTTGACACTTCAAAACGCGCCTAATGACTTACTTTGACTTTTCCGTAGTCCGAGCACTTAAACCTACATAAATAAAATATGTCTCACATTAGTGGCATCAAATAATTCATAAAATTAAAGAACACATTTAAATTAACCAATTTAAAGAGCATTAATTATGTAATTTCTAATTATTAAACTAATTACTAATAACTCACTTTATCCCTTATTTTAATTAGAAATCATGACTAACAAATAGGTAAAAAGACATATAAAAATGTGTATTTTTTATATGTAACAAGGATATTTTTAATTTATTTTTTTATTTATTTTGTCAAGTATATTCTGAACAATTCTTCACTTTAAGCCAAAACTCGTTGTCTCCTTGGATGTGAATTAGCGGCTCTAATAAGTTTCGACTTTGACCTTTCACTTTTTTATTAAAAATTAATCTTTTAAAAGCTGCTTTAACCTTCATAAGCATCAGATCTTATATTTATTGATCTCTTTGTATAAATGTCCGATGTGCTTCAATTCGATGATTTGCATTAAGCCCAATCTTAGACACACATTATAATATAATTCAATTAAAATGAGTGATGCGTCTAAAATGATCAAATTAATTGTTAAATGATATTTGACTTATAAGGACGTGTCTCGTGCTCCATGCACCGGTATGTTGCCAGATGTTGGATTCTAATATGGCAGTTTGCCTTGCTACAAAATGTGGAGAAGGAGAAGGAAGGAAGAGGGGTATTTATTTCTTTCTAATTTTTTTTAAAAGGGGTAACATGGAGAGATTATTATTAAGAGTTCATGGGTTGGATAATTAAGCATGAGGGAAGTGAGACAAAAAGTTAGGCTCAATAATTAAGCATGAGGGAAGTGGGAAGTACGCCTAAACCTCCAAAGCGTACAAACGAAAGAGTAAAGAGTGATCGTAAAAAATAATATGGATGACACCAACAGTGTGAAAATTGCAAATTTTCAGTGCAGACTTTTTTAATATTTCTATGGTGCAATTGTTAAAGATACTAATTTACATGAGATAGGTCTCATGCAAGCTGCATGAGCCAAAGTCACCTTGTGCCACTGGATTTTGATAGGACGGTGGCCATCAAATCAAGGGTAGGTGGGTGTGAATCACACGTACTATCAAATCAAAATCCAATGGCTCAAGAATGACGTGACTCATGCGGCTTGTGTAAGACCTGTCTCATGTAAATTTTTTCCATTGTTAAATTCAATATTATGTAAAGGAAAAAGTTTAAATGAGATCGCTCTTATAGAGCTTATATGAGCAAATTTAATTCGTAACCGTTGGATCTTGATTTGACGGTCATAAAGAACTCAGTTACTCATTGATTTACCACCATCTGATATGATACCCACCCTCGGATTGAAATCTAACGATCTAAAAAATTAGCATCATGCTCCTTATACGAGAACAATCTCATGTAAACCGTTCTCTAATATCAAAGTCCTGTTTCTATGAGCATGACTTGCATATGTTTTTTGCGCCATGTCCGGCAGCCTTAACTTTTTCCTATACATAACGTAAGCTGAAAAGAGTATTTTTTTCTCGCCCAAAAAAGTTTTTCAATTTTTTATGCTATGTTTCTTATAAAATTTTCTATATGCAATTTAAAATATAGACAGGCAAAGATCTTTGACTAAAATAGGAAATTCTAATTATATGGTGCACACTGCACACCCGCATGTCAGGATAAAAAAACGGATTTCCTATTTTCAGGAGATAAGAAAGATCACAACCAGCTGACGTTTGACTTGGCTCAGCTCATTGTCTTCTCGTTTTAATTAGTACGTAATAAAAAATCACTCTTGCATTTGGTAGACTTTGTGGCCGTTTGGTGGTTCGTTTGGAAGGTCTCTGACTCTCATTTAGCTGCTAGTATCCCATGTACGGGCTAATCATCCCATCTGAAATTTCGGGATGAGAAAAAATGGCTTCAACTTCTAAGCAGGTCGACCAAGAAACAAGGAGGGGGGGAGAGGAGGGAAGAAGCGTAACTCCGAAACATCTCGTCCTATATCCAGCTGATGCAAACAAATTTGTCGCCTCAAGTCTTGCAAAGATGCTGAAAACGAACACATGAGTAGTTCCAAACACTGATAGTGAAGCATCAGCTCGGAAGGTATCCCTCCTCTCATTCTTTTCTCCATATACTAAGTTCAAAGTTTGAGACGATGGTTTTTTATTGGTTGTCCCAATGCCCCTTTTAATATGTTCATGCTGATTTCTTAGAAATGCTTAGTATGTATACTTGCAAATAAAGGATGTTAAATCTGAAAAACAGAAGAAGAATAAAAATGAACATATTCATAATCCAAAAAACATAGAGGTGTCTCAGCAAAATGCTAATACAATTGCCAAGCAATTAGCTTTCATTTACAGATTGGGTAGTTTTGGAATTGAATTGTGTGAACTCTTTGATGATTTTAAAGAATTGCCTTCGCATACTAACTATGAGTCAAATCTTCTTGGCCAGTGCCGTCCAATTCATTTGCCCGTTCTTTAACTCGTCCATCTGAAAGGTATAAGCAAATTGGCAATCAGCAAATCAGTTATGCAGCTGGAGCTGCCGGTGAAGAAGAACGCAGTTATGCTGCGAACGCTATTGATGGTCTTGCTCTTTTCAAGAATTTTTGCTTCCAATGAAGATGGCCTAAAGTTCACATACGAAGGATTTCATGCTGCGAATCTAACGCTGGATGGCATGGCCACAATCACCCCGAGTGGCCTCGTAAAGCTCACCAACACCAGCTCACAGAACCAGATAGGCCACGCCTTCTTCTCCACACCCCTTCCATTCAACAACTCGTCTAGCCAAGAAAACCGCACTGTTCCATCCTTCTCAACCATGTTTGCTATTGCACTCGTCTCCAGCATTCCAAGAATGAGTGGCAGTGGTATTGCCTTCGTCATCTCCCCCTCTAAAGAGCTCCCCGGAGTTCAACCCGGTGTTTATCTCGGCCTCTTGAACACCACAACCAATGGCGATCTCTCTAATTACATGCTAGCAATAGAGTTCGACACGATACAGAACCTGGAGGTTGGAGATATTGACAACAACCATGTCGGCATTGATGTCAACAGCCTAACATCTAACCAGTCGTCTCCCGCAGCTTATTTTAGTAAGGCTCATGGAAGGTTTGAAAACATAAGCCTAGCAAGTGGGGAACCATTACTAGTCTGGGTTGAATATGATGGCATACGGAAACAAATTAATGTGACAATAGCCCCAATTGATGTTCCGAAACCAAGTAGGCCTCTTCTCTCTTCCACCCTCGATCTCTCTACAGTTTTCTTGGACTCAATGTATGTGGGCTTTTCTGCGGCAACAAATGCAATTTTGACATCCCATTATGTCCTGGGATGGAGCTTTATGATCAACGGGCAAGCTACAGCACTCAATCTCAATCGCCTCCCTAGACTACCTCATCCCACAGAGAAATCAAAGTTATTGACCGTGGGTCTTCCTATTGCTGGTGTCTTGATTTTTTTGGGAATAGTCATTAGCATTGTTATTCAGGTGATAAGGAAGATCAAATATGCAGAAGTTGTGGAAGATTGGGAGATTGAGTACGGCCCCCACAGGTTCTCGTACAAGGATCTGTACCATGCTACCCAGGGCTTCAAGGAGAAGAACCTTCTTGGTGAAGGTGGCTTCGGGAAGGTGTACAAGGGAGTGATGCCTAAGACCCACATTGAAGTTGCAGTGAAGAAAGTGTCACATAATTCTCAACAAGGCATGAGGGAATTTATTGCAGAAATCGCAAGCATTGGACGCATCCGCAATCCTAACTTGGTCCGTCTCCAAGGCTATACCCGGCGAAAGAGAGAGCTGATCCTAGTTTATGATTACATGATCAATGGCAGCTTAGAAAAATATCTCTATGACAATGCCAAGGCAACTCTTTGTTGGAGCCAGAGATTCCGAATAGTTAGGCAAGTTGCTTCGGGGCTATTCTTCTTACATGAGCAATGGGAGAAACTGGTGCTACATAGAGATATTAAAGCCAGCAATGTTGTATTAGATGGTGAATTCAATGGGAAATTATGTGATTTTGGTCTATCTAGGCTGTATGACCATGGATCCGACCCACAGACAACTCGCTTAGTGGGGACCATTGGCTACATAGCTCCAGAGCTTAACAGAACAGGCCAGTTAAGTATGGCCACTGATGTCTATGCATTTGGAATCTTTATGCTTGAAGTAGCTTGTGGAAGAAGGCCAATGGAACCCCATGAATCCTATGAGAAGGTAATTCTGGTGGATTGGGTGATGGAATGCCTCAGCGAGGGGAGGATTGCTGATGCAGCAGATTCAAAGTTAGCGAATTCCTTTGAGCCCAGAGAGATGGAAATGCTTTTGAAGCTTGGCTTGCTGTGTTCGCATAACCTTGCCGCGGCCAGGCCGAGTATGGGGCAAGTTGTTCAGTTTTTGAATTGGGAGCTTTCTTTGCCACAGCTTTCCATGAGTGATATATCTATTTCGGCGGCGTCACAAGGCCAAGGTCCTGATGGTTTGTATATGTCGTCCTTCGCTTCTATTGAGTCTGTTTCAATCCTCTATAGTGGCCGTTGATGAGCGAAGTGGCCCAGTTTCTCATGCTTGTACTTATATTAGTTGGTTCTGTAATCAATTGTGTATGTCTTCTTGTATATTGTTATTTCAGTGCTAGCTTCTTAAAATTTTTGCCATTTCTTCATGGCATCAATATTTCAAAGTTGTGGCATTTGGTCAGTTATTCGCAATTTTGTGGAGCTAAATTTATGCTCTTTCTACATGGCTGGGTTTGGTACTTGAAGTCCGGGATCTGGTTGTCTTGGAACTCTAGTCAAGCAGAATCGAGCTACTAGAATATGAGAACACCAAAAGGTCGGCCGTGGACGTAGAAAAGTCAGCTGAAATATCTAGTTGACACTTCATAGATGAGCATACCTCATCCTTGACTAGGTTGCAATTATCTTAGCAGAATCAAAGATTTAGATAGAATCGTCGTAGCTGAAATGATCATAAATGGCTGAAATATCTAGTTGAGGCAAATCTAGAGGTGGCAATGGGCCAGCCCGCTCGTGTAAGGGCCAGGCTAGGGAAGGTGGATCAGGGCCAGGCCTCAATTTTAAGCCTACGGGCCCAGCCCGGCCCAGGCCTAGCCCCATAGTGCAGCCCGGTTGATAACCCAGATGTGGCCCGACCCTATTTTTTTAAAAGAAATAAATTAAAAAAAATCGTTGGATGATCATCCAACCGCTTATAAAAAAGAGTCGTTAGAAGTCGTTGGTGGTTGTTGACAGATCTAAAAAAATAGTTATTGGAAGTCTTTGGCGACCGTTGGATGACCATCCAATGGCTCAAAACAGAGATTGGTTAGAAGGCCTTTGGTACCATCCAACACAGAGAGCCATTGGATGGTCATCCAACGGGCAAAACTTTGTCTGGATCAAATAACCCTTAAAAATTAGTTATTTTTTATTATTTTGAGGGGTATTTACCCGGCTTGGACATTACTTAGTAAAAACAAACAAAAATATAGTAGTGGTTGCCATGAATTAGCCATGTATTTATAAACCGATTTTACTCATTATCTTACAGAATAAGATGAAGATTCCTCTAGTTTGGTGGGGGACCCATGAAAAGAGTTTATCCCGTGTTTGCCGCCTTAGCACGTGATCTACTAACGCCCCAACGGCTGTGATAGTTTTATCATAGAACAAACTATTGAGTGTGGCAGGAGGACTACTCCCGGGTGCCAGGAGCAGTCGATCTTGGAGTCTGGCCGTGCACATAGAAAAATGCGCTCAGCTGTTTGGATGCTAAATAGATGGAGCGCACTTTGACTCTATGCGCACTGACGATCTCCAGGATCAATGGCTACCGACAACCTGGGAGTAAAATCCCCTCTTGGCTGCTAGGCACACCTAATAATCTTTTATCATAGGCACTAACTTGATAATTAGTGAACGGTGATGGGTGAGGTACACGCCTAACACAAGATAAGGTTCGGGTAAAGGAAAGAAATGAAGAAAGATTAGTCCTAAATTAGTCTTTAATTAATAACAACGCCCAAACTGATTGTTGCCAAGCAGTTAGAGCCGAACCGGACCACATCCATGCACGGTTGAGTCTGGTCTTCTCTGGTAAAAAGATTAAAAGAAAGAACCACGTCCTGGACAGTCGGACATGGTTCAAATTCCAAACTTCCCTTCACAAAAGTGAGCCGGAAAGAGAGTTGGTTCGTTTTTACGTCTAAGGGTCCATTTGATTGGATTGAATCTGAATCTGAAAAGTCCATTGAGAATTCTGAAAAGTCATATATAAAAAATTCTCCAAACTGAATATGAATCTGAAAAATCAGATTAACAAATAAAACTACAAGTTCAGTAAAAATAATATGGTAATACTCAAGCTCCTGCCCAACATTTCACTCTAGACAAGCCACCCTCCAGCACCACATAGATGTGGAATCCACCCGCAGAGATCATCTGAAACTTTGAGGCCTTGGGAGTCAGGCCTATAACTCCACTCATAGGTTCATCCCCCCAACAAAATGTAGTTATGTTTTCAGCAAACAAGCCACAATTGAAACCAGATCGGGCAGTGATAGACATGATCGTGTTGTGACCCGTAAGGATCACAAGGTACCAAATCAGCAAAGAAGAAGGAAGAAGGAAGAATAGAGAAGATAACTAGAACTTGTTTGATTGCATACCCAAAATGAGGAGGACGACCTCCTATTTAAAGAGAGCAGATGGCGCCAAGGCCATCTGGCCAATCTGATGGGCCACTAATTGGCACTAATTATTCCCATTCAGCCCGTTACCTAACAATTAGCCTAAACAGGTCTGATTACAATAAGATACGGTTCAATCAAATATCCTAATGGCTATCGTGATGGGCCAGTGACGTGGGTTGCATGGGCCTGGCCTGACGTCACAACAATCCACCACGCTCCGCTGGTCGCCTTGTCCTCAAGGCGACAGTTCCGGAAAACGAGCCACAATATCGTCTTCCAACTCCCATGTAGCATCATCCAACGGTTTACCCCGCCAGGCGATCAAAATCTCTGTAGTAATACGCCCAGCCCTCCGTACCCGGCGTTTGTCCATAACTGACGCCGGAACCGGTGCATCGGAGTCGGCCCGAGGCTGAAGCAGAAGAGGTCCACCAATAGTCACGGTAGAAGGGTCACCAACAAACCGACGGAGGCGGGAAACGTGGAAGACAGGATGAACCAGCGATTCCGGAGGTAAGGCCAGACGATAAGCCACGACGCCAACACGCTCCACCACTGCATAGGGACCATGGTAACGGGGCGCCAGCTTGGCCTGGTCCGTACGAAACAAGGACGTCTGGCGCTGAGGAAGGACGGACACATAGACCAGATCACCCTCCTGAAACTCCTTGTCCGTGCGCTTTTTATCATATATCTGCTTCATGCGATTCTGCGCTGATGCCAAGTTAGCCTTTAACTGTCGGAGTACCTCATCTCGCGACTGAAGCATATAATCTACTTCCGCAACGGAAGAACGCTGTGGAACGTAAGAGAGAACCGATGGTGGGGGTCGGCCATATACCACTTCAAAAGGGGAAAAACCCGTCCGAGTATGATAGGCCGTATTATACGACCATTCGGCCCAAGGGAGCAGCTGTAACCATTTGCGAGGCTGAGTCCCCACAAAACACCGTAGATACTGCTCCAAACATCTGTTGACCACCTCAGTTTGGCCATCGGTCTGGGGATGATAGACCGTGCTCATGTGAAGTGTTGTTCCCTGAAGAGCAAAAAACTCACGCCAGAAGTTAGATAGGAATACCTTATCGCGATTGGACACAATAGTGCGAGGCATCCCATGTAACTTAGCGATGTGGCTGACGTAAACTTCCGCCACCGTCCTGGCAGGGAAAGGGTGGCTCAGGGGGCAGAAGTGGGCATACTTGGACAGCCGGTCCACAACCACTAGAATGACCGATTTTCCTTGCACCACTGGCAACGCTTCAATAAAATCCATCGAAATATCCTTCCAAACCCGATCTAGAATCGGAAGGGGCTGAAGCAATCCCTGCGGGGAAGTGGTTGCCCCCTTGGCGCGCTGACAAATGTCACAAGCGGCCACATAGTTCTGGATGGCGCGTCGGATACCAGGCCATAGGAAACTTTGACTCACCCTCTTGTATGTCCGGAACACACCTTCATGACCCGCCATCACTGTATCATGGAAATGAGAAATGATTCGCTGGCGCAAATCTCCCGTATCTGGGACCCATAATCTGCCTCGCCATAATAAAATGTCATCATGCCATGCGTAGGACGGCTCATCCACGGGATGCTCCTGAAGGCGTGTGAGGAGGCGCTGAGTGAAGGGGTCGTCCTTATACGCCTGACGGAGGTCTGCGAGGAAGGGGCAACTCGGAACGGATAATGTCAAACAGGCGCCCATGCTATCCCGACGCGAAAGAGCATCGGCCACTGTGTTTTCGGACCCCTTTTTCTAGATAATGTCATAATCGTACCCCAATAATTTACTCACCCAGCGTTGCTGCGCTGGAGTGGATACTCGCTGTTCGAGGAAATATCGCAGTGGCTGATGGTCTGTGCGAATGGTGAACCTGCGCCCCAACAAATAGGGTCGCCATTTCGTCACTGCATGAACAATGGCCATAATTTCTTTTTCATAGGCTGATAGTTGCAGCGAGCGTCCAGAGAGTGCTTTGCTAAAGAAGGCCACAGGTCGATCTTGTTGCAACAGGACCGCCCCCAAGCCCGTATCTGAAGCATCCGTTTCCACCACAAACGGAAGGGTGAAATCTGGCAAGAGAAGGACAGGCGTTGTGACCATGGCCTGTTTTAAATGATTAAATGAATCCTGGGCCTCTGACGTCCAGGAGAAGGCCCCCTTTTTTAGCAATGCCATAAGTGGGCTGGCCAGGACGCCGTATTGTCCGATGAACCGGCGGTAGTAACCTGTTAAACCCAGAAAGCCACGAAGGCTCTTCACACATGTGGGCACTGGCCAGGAGGTCATAGCTGAAACCTTGGCCGGGTCAGTGGCTACCCCATTGCGATCAATAATATGGCCCAAGTACTCCACCTGTTGGCTGCCAAAAGAACATTTCGAGCGTTTAAGAAATAAGGAATGCTCTCGTAGAGTAGATAACACCAACCTCAAATGTTCCAGGTGGGACGCCCATGATTTGCTGTAGATGAGAATATCATCAAAGAAAACCAGAACAAACTGTCGGAGGAAGGGGCGGAAAAGATCATTCATCAGACTTTGAAATGATGCTGGCGCATTGGTTAGACCAAAAGGCATGACGAGAAACTCGAAGTGCCCGTCGTGAGTGCGAAAAGCCGTCTTATGCACATCCGACGGCTACATCCGAATCTGATGGTACCCAGAGCGCAAGTCGAGTTTGCTAAAGAACATAGCACCAGCCAATTCGTCCAATAACTCCTCAATGACCGGGATAGGATATTTGTCTTTCATCGTAATTGCGTTCAAAGCACGATAGTCCACGCAAAACCGCCAAGTCCCATCCTTTTTGCGCACCAACAGAACAGGCAAAGAGAAGGAACTCGTACTAGGTTGAATGATACCGGACTGCAGCATGTCTTTTACCAATCGTTCAATCTCCGTCTTCTGAACGTGTGGATAACGATATGGGCATACATTAGCTGGGGCGGCACCCGGAAGAATAGGGATGGAGTGATCGTGTGTTCTGGCTGGCGGTAGCCCAGTTGGCTCGGAGAAGAGGTCCTGATGGTCATCCAACAGGAGTCGCATGTCCTCCGGAATATCGACCTGGGCCACATCCATACTCGCCCGTTGTTGCAGCATCAACCCCTGAGCAGCAAACCGGAAAAAAGATCCAACCGCCTGGGCAGTGTGTAGCGCACCAGGTTGTGCCCCTTGCAGGCGCACCCGCTGCCCTTGGACTTCAAAATCCATAATCAAGTCTTTAAAGTTCCAAACTACATCCCCTAAGTCTTGGAGCCATTGGACCCCTAAGACGACATCGGCTCCCTTGGTTGGCAGCAAAAAGAGATCGGTAACAAAGGTGTGACCCTGGATAGTAAGGGCGGCTTGGGCACATACCCCCGAGCTCCGAAGATGCTTGCCGTCTCCAATGAGGACGTCAAATGGTTTGGCATCCGTCACATAGCAGCCCAACCGTTGTGCCACCTTGTCGTTAATGAAGTTGTGGGTAGACCCACTGTCAATCAGCACGGCTACGTCTTGGCGTTTGAGAAGCCCTTGTACTCGCATAGTGCGTGGGGTGAAAGTGCCCGAATATGCATGCACTGAGATCTCTGGTTGCACGTCATTATAATCATGGACCCTCTCCTCGACGGGGTCTGTCATGTCCTCGTCAACTTCCACAATTAATAGGCTTCCTGGGGCTGAACAGCGATGACCCTTGACAAACTTCTCGTCACAATTGAAACATAATCCCTTGGCTCTGCGTTCTTCCATCTGGGTGTGGGTTAGTCGACGGACTGGGGTAGCGCCAGCTCCCGCAGAAATGGGCCGGCCGGCAGAGTTGCCAGACGCTGGAGTTGGTCCCAGCGCAGGACTGAAGGGGGTCCTCTGTACCGTTCCACCACGACCCCCTCGTCGCTGTCTGGCCAGTTTTTCCTCCTCGATGCGAGCGTGACGCACCACGTCCCTCATCGTGTGGCAAGGGTAGTGTCTCATCTCATCTGCTATCTCTGGCTTCAATCCCCTCTTGAATGTACCCACGAGGGCAGCCACTGGCCAATCAGGCAGACGATTGGCAATCTTCATGAACTCTGTATAATATGCCCGCACCGTTGTGGTCTGGCGCAGGCTGGATAACATCTCGTTAAAATCTTGAAATTCATTGGGGCCAAACTGTACGCAGAGTTCATCAGCAAAGGACGCCCATGTCGGAAAACGAACCTCCTTTTCATAATAATGGAACCACACCGAGGCATCACCGTCCAGATGAAACGCAGCGATGCGTAGCCGTTCGGCCTCCGAATAAGTTCCCTGGTAGTCAAAGAATTTCTCTGCCTTGTAGATCCACTCCGTGGGATCGTCTTCTCCATTGTAGCGTGGAAATTGAAGACGAGCCAGTCGGGTCTCGGCCCCTCCACGCCAGCTCCCTTGAGGGCCCAGCGGCTCCTCCCAGTCCCCATCGATCTCCCGTTGGATATTTCGAAGAGGCGTTGTCATAGGGGCATTTTGTCGAACACCTGGTATGCCTCGTACCCCTCCTCCCAAACGGCCTTCATCAGTTGCCTGGTTGAGGGATCCGAATCGAACCCCTTGCATGGTGTGGTTCGGCGGAGGAATCCCAGTGCTTGATCCACCATAACCCCTCGAACCACCCGCCTGTGACGTTTCACCATTGGGCGCAGAAAAAACTGGGGGAGGAGTCAGCGCCCCCCCTGTTTGGTTGGTCGTGGTTGATGCCTTCGTCGTCTGCAACTGCAGTAGCTGCGCAAGCATGGACCTGATCTCGGCCATGTCATTCTCACCGGTCTTCGTCGGGCTAGTGGCGTCGTTGGTCCTGTCGAAATCTGGCTGTGGCTCATTAGCCGTCACCGGCTGTTTAAGAGGCGGCATTTCAGTCACGGATCGGGACCGCTCTGATACCAATGTTGTGACCCGTAAGGATCACAAGGTACCAAATCAGCAAAGAAGAAGGAAGAAGGAAGAATAGAGAAGATAACTAGAACTTGTTTGATTGCATACCCAAAATGAGGAGGACGACCTCCTATTTAAAGAGAGCAGATGGCGCCAGGGCCATCTGACCAATCTGATGGGCCACTAATTGGCACTAATTATTCCCATTCAGCCCGTTACCTAACAATTAGCCTAAACGGGTCTGATTACAATAAGATACGGTTCAATCAAATATCCTAATGGCTATCGTGATGGCCAGTGACGTGGGTTGCATGGGCCTGGCCTGACGTCACAACAGATCGTACCTTGGAAACTACGAAAATCAGTCATGTTATAGCCCCAGCAGTCTATTACAAAGGTGTTCGATGAAATGCCCTTTGTGCATCGTCTCAAGCCACAGAGATGGTGATCCCCAGCGCTCAAGATAGAGTAAGAAGCTCCTTCCAGAGTAGGTTGAGGACCCATTTGGATGTAGATTTTGTTTCCCCAGCAAAAAGGCTAGCCTGAGCTGAGCAAGAGGCTGCAGACGAATCCGTCGCCGCTCGTGAGACCCCGAATTCGTATCTGAAAGGGGCTCCATAGACTATGGAAGTATCATAGCCATAGCAGGTGACCATATTGGTGCCATCTGAGTTCATACCACAAAATGCCGGGCCATTTTAGCCATAAGAAACAACAATGGAAGATATGGAGCCCAAAGCAGAGACTTCCAGTCTGCAACACAGAAACAACATCAAAATGAGAACTTAGACAATCAAAACAGAGCTTCCCATGCTCATCTTTTCCAAGTCACAACCTTTCCTCCTCTCCAAACTTGAAATTCCTGCAGTATATCTTCAAAAGATACTGCTTTCTTCTTCCCCTGCAGCTTGAGCGCACATCTGAAGAAGGAAAACAAACAACAAGCCTACTCATGAAACCAGAGTGAACCTTTCAACATCGCAACCTACACGAAAAGCTTCCAACTTTGAGGAGATTTGCAACTTGCAAGCATTGATAGACTTTATTGAAGCTTTGTCAACAAGAACCAGAGATGACCCATATCCTATTTTTAGGGAAAAAAACAGCTACAGTACTTGTTCCAGAGCCAAGAGAACCAGTCATCTGTAAACCACTTCCATCTTAAGAACCAAAAATCTCCAAGTTTTAACCATGTGAGATGTTTTTTTTTTGCAGGAGGAGGCAAGGGGGATCCCACGATTTGGTTTTCAGAAAATTCAGATGGGTTTTCCCATTTGAATTTTTAGGGCCTTTTGCATACATGGGCTGAATTCAAGACAGAATTCAGACACCCAAACAAATGGGGCTGTTTGTTTACTCTTATTAAGATCTGAACTGAATAAGTGGTTGCTTGCGTATCATGCAAAGTACAACATCCCCATTCCCCACGGATTTTTCTATCAGCCACCGTTTGTTTTCATTGAGATATTATTATAACGCTTAGAGACAAGAGATTACCTTCAATAAGCTTCCATTTCCACTCCATTTATGTTTTGGACCGCTACAGCTTAGCTGGTGTATGGATACTTATCGTATTTGCATCATTCTCTACTATTAAAGCCATTCTATTCACAAGAATAAAGTCCTTCTTCTTCGTGAAAATGGAGCTTCTTCAATGTCGGAGATGGTTTTTGGCTATGGTGTTGTGTTTACTTTTGTGTTCGGCGAATGGTGGGGGAAGCAAGTTGCTTCAGATTTCATCTCTGCAATGGTGATCCGGAACAAGTAGGATATTTTTTCCCAACATTCTTTGTGATTCCTTTCGATCATGCCAATGTCTTGTGTTGTGAATTCTGATGTAAAATATTATGACTATGTTCTGGAATTGCTTTGATTTTGATTACTATTCATGACATTTTTATTATCATGCTCTCATATGTGAAGATTTATGAAACCAATTGAAGTATGAGTTGACTATGCAAGTGTTCGATTTATAAGTTACACATGTGAGTCCTAGATGAGAACGGTTAGATTTGAAATTGGGAGTTCTAAGATAGGATTAAGGGTATAAAACCTTGATTCGTGGTATATATCATTAACAATTAAATTTTATCAGTTTGTTGTCACTTTAAAGAGTGTAATTTGTTTGAGAGAGATACTGAACAATAAATAGGAGAGTCAAGTCGGCCTTAATTAGGTACTGAAACATGTTGGAGTGTCTGATAATTGTTGTCCAATTGTACGACAGGTTAATTTAAGAGAAATAACAATGCTTTAAGGCTAGATGAGGAAGGAAATAAAATTCAAACCAAAATTTAGATGAAGAAGGTACTGTAATAATGGATTTACATTATTTTATTATGTATATGAAATCACTAAGTGTTAGGAATCAAACAATTCAGATGTTAATTACATTCATTAATCAAATAGAATCGGCCAGAAGTGTTTCTGTGCCGATGACCTGCACTAAAATATATATATAACTAATTATAGAAAAATCAAAAAAATATTATGTCTATTAGGTTAGAAACTAGACTCATAAGGGTAATTGTAGTAAAAATTTTAAAGTCTAGATCGAACTGTACTGATGGTGGGGACCATCAAAAATTAACTGATGTGTGGAAAATAGTAAACTGTAATTAGGCTAAAAACCCTAAACTTACTAATACAAGAGGGTAAGATAAGATAAGTGTGTAATGAAATTTATTTATACTTTACAAGACTTACCAATAAGTATTCTAGGAGAATGGACTAAGTTATAATATTTAGTATCATGGGCTAATGAAGGGTGGTTTAGTCTTTAGCGAGTCTTGTGTGCTTCATTTGCGGTATTGTCTCGATTCGAATTTCCAATTGGAATTCGAATCATCACTTCTCATCATTTAAAATTGTGATCTTTGAAGTCTGGACCAATGTTTCATAACCCAATTGAGTTTTAGGTTGTTCTATCTATGGCAAAGCATGTGTAGCACTTCTGATATTGAAACCTCATTGGTATTCATTTTGTGAGTTAGTTAATGGAAATGATGCATTGAATTTTAGAGCATGTAATACTCTGTCTGGGAAGTAATGCCGATTCAGTTATACTAATTGTTTCTCCATAAGAGTCCTTACGATGATCTCTCCGAGGTGGAATCATAGTATGCTCAGAGAGCCATTGCTATATCTTGTGAGATCTTTGATTTATATGGAACCTTGCGAGGCTCCCACCCAAAGAGAGGCATATACTTACGTTCTAGGCTATGAGATATTACGGAAGGCCTTGCAGTCTCCACCCATTGTGTCCGTAAACACTGATGGGGCCAGCATCTTAGACACATGACCGGGTTCCAAAGAGAGAACCTCTAGGGTGATCTAGTAAGTATCCACTTACGAGTGTTGTTATCTGAGAGCAGAAATTGGAACTCTTTACACTTTTGATGTTCGGAGTCTTGAAATATGATAATTTCCCTCCTTACACTTTTGATTGTTTGGAGTCGTGATGATTATTATCCTCTCCTTATACGTGCAAGTTGGGAATGTTGTTGATTGATACTATTTTTCAAGTAAAGGAAATCTTGTTGTAAAAATTCAAATACTATCTGTAATTCAATTATCGGTTGTTGAATCCTTTTTCTTGCCATAAATTATATTTCCTTCGGATTTTTTTAATCCTACTGGGTATTTCTTCGGAGTATTCATGTATCCTCTGATGCAGACGTGAAGAAAGAATAAATTTAGATATTGACATGTTAGCCAAGAATTTTAATGACTTTAGTTTTTTTAGATGTCTTTTATTGTGGAACAATTGAGATTGTTGAATTTCTATTTCATATATGTTAATGATGTTGGTTTAAGACTGAGTTGTATTTGTCACACCCCCAAATTCCTGACCTCGATCAGAGTGCGGAAGCATCCAAAATACCAAAGGCAAGAGGCCAAAAACTTCGAGCGTGTGATCGAATACTCGATCACTACCTTCAATTGGGCCATCAAATAGGATGTGCAACCGACATCATCCCCTCAGCCATCCAGTCTCAAAGTAAAACATTGCTGATATAATAAAATGAAAATCAAAGATCCTACTTAGTCTTATTACAGCTAATTAAAATAAGTAATCAACAACATAAAAATCATAATATTGGCACACACGGCCAACAATTCACAAAAGTTTAATAAAAGCAAATACAAATAACTTTCAATCTTTAAATCTGCGCAGCCCGCCAACTCCTATGTCCGAGAACTGCTTGGCTTCATTCTCTTTTTATGCCTGCATCATAGGATGCATGGGTATTCCGAAGAAATACCCAGTAGGATACAAAAACCTACAAAAGATATAAGGAATAACAATGAAGCAAAGATCATATATTATGGGATTGGATACTCACAAGATCAGGATAGAAACACAGAGTTTAACTTACCTGAACAACAACCATAATCAAGATGACATCAACTCGAAATATTGAACAATGGGAATAATAATCCACGACTCTGGACATCCAAAGTGTAGGGAGAAAATATCGACAAATTTGACTCCAGACATCCATAGAGTAAGGAGATTTCAATTTATGCTCTCAGATCTTTCCACTCTCATATGGATACTTATCAGAACATCTTAGAGGTTATCTATTTGGAACCCGGCCATGCATCTAGGGATGCTGGCCCCATCAGTGCTTACGGGCACAATGGGCGAAGACTACAAGACCTTACGTAATATCTTGTAATCTAAAGCGTACGTATGTTCCTTCATTGGCTGAACTACAAAGGTTCAATATAAATCACATATCACTCTAGCTCTAGCAATGGCTCTCTGAGCATACAATGATTCCACCTCGGAGAGATCTTTACGAGAACTCTTAGTGGAGAAGCAGTTTATATGGAACTAAATAGTAATTTTCAGCAACGAAGGTTGCATCATTCAATAACTCAATTGATCATCTTTCAACATTTGACTCACAGAGGAGTACTAATGAGATTTCAATATCTCAATCCGTATCTAACTCACTATAGGAGTAATCAAGAAAATTCTTTATTTCAATCATCAGATGACTCACAAGAGAAATGTTAGCAGACTATCGATACATTGAATTCCTTCAACATGCATAGCCCAGATAAGAACATCCCTAAGATCAACTGACTTCAAGTTTCACATGTCACAATATAAACAAGATAATAGGGTTCGAGAGTTCAAACCCTATATAAAAACTCCCTTGACTCAAAGCTATACACGAAAGCTCAAGACTCATGCCACACAACGCCACTTAGGATCACTCGACTCTATCAACCCTTATAAGTGAATTACTTTTACTTATACTTACTAATCATGTCTTACAATATATTATAAGGTTAATATAACCATATCTTCTAGTCTTAAGATGTACTTGTGTTTTAACCCTAAACACTGTATACTATCATATGCACAATAGTCCAATTCCGTCAACCACCACAGTATATACAGTGTGAATTATGTTCTGAAATTTTTACTGTACGTATCCCTGAGAGTCTAGTTTTTAATCCCATTGACGGCTTATTTTTATGATTTTCCTAGAATTAGTTATGAATTTTTTTATTACAGCTCAATGGCACAGAATCAGTTCTGGTCGAGAGCATTAAACTTAATCCGATTTGATTAATCAGTAGTAATTACCCTTTACTTTGATTAAGAACACCTCTCTGACTTTAATTACCTACTTACTAAATCAATTACAAAGCCTTAATGGTTCTGGAATTAGGTAATTTTTCCATCTTAAAATGTAATTTCCCATACCAAATTGTTTGTACAAGTGGTATCTCATTAATACACATACCACCCAAACGAGACAATTAATCCCAGATACTTGCACGTACCAGCAATAAACTGACAAATCATGATTCACAAAGATTCACAAAGATATGAAATCAGAGAAGCTATTTTGGATGCTATTTTGGAAAAATCAGAGAGCATTGACACAAAGATTCACATGATTTGAGATAGTCTTTCACGTTTGACTTACAATTAGGGTTAATCACCCGATATAAGACATACGCACCTTAATACTTGATGTAAATTGATCAAATAGTAGGACAACTTATTTTGATAGAATGTGACATGTTCTCCAAAAGCATGAAACAAAGTATTTAGATTGCCAAACAAAGTGGGGATGCCTTCTAGGTACTAGCACGTGAAGATCGAACACATATTGATCATACGGATATAAATATACATGCATATAACACATTCATTTATGTGTCTTTCATGAAACGATCTCAAAATTAATATTAACATCAATACAAGGATATGAAATCAGTCTCATAATCATTCAAATATGATTTCCGTACTCAACTAGAATTCATAGAATAAAAGTAGGAAAAAATCATCCTACTGATCTATACATGAAATATGTATTTTATTATCTCCTAAACTTATGTTTATGCTAGTGTTTAATTAGATTTAGTACTACTTTAATATAGTTTTTGGTTTTTGTAGGAAACAAGAGTAATACACAGAAATGAGGTGAAAATTAACTTATATGGTTAAATCATCATAACTTCGTGTGTAAATCTTGGATTGGACTGATTTAAGCTTCATGTTAAAGCTTCAAGAAGTTAGCTTTCCAACTCCACCAACTACGCACAATTCGGAGTTCGGACCAGAAAGTTATAGCCATTTAAAATTATGAAAAGTAACTATGATCGATCGGCCATTCAACGCGATCGATCGCCTGAGCCGCAAAACAATGCTATTGAAGGAAACGATCGATCGGCTATAAACAAGATCGATTGTATCTACTGAAGTTTTTGATTTACGCAAGATAGTAACAGCTATCGATCAGAGTCATACGGCATTGATCGCCATAGCTAATGATCGGACAAATTAACGAAGGAAAGTGATCGATCGGTAGACGATCGATCGGCAATACGGAGAGATCGATCGCCGTGTGCAAAAAAATTGAAATAAACCCTATTTCGACTCGGATTTGGAAGGGGACTTCATGGTTTCTCTTCAAACATATAAATAGGCCTTAAGGGAGAACGTTTTAGGCTATCTTGGGCTGTCTTTGATATCACCTTTGAGCTATATTGGAGGCTAGAGAGGAGCAAGAGAAGGAGTCTTTTGGAGCAAAGAAGAAGAATGATTCATGACGATGGATCTACATAAACAGGCTTCTCTTTTCTTTCTTTCTATATGTAACTAAACTTTTATTCAAGACTAGATGAAGCCCTCGATGTGTATTGCTACTCTTGATAGTTTAATTTTATATAGTTGATATAATTCATGCTTAATGTTATTTCACTTTTGAGTGCTTGACCATAGACTTGATTGATATGAATGAAATTAGATCTGTTTAATTCCTGTGCTTAGCTAAAAGTAGGCTGGTGTTAATTCTATGCCCGACCAAGGATAGAATTAACTATAATAATTTATAGTGGATGAACTCTCGTGTCCGACCAAGAACGTGAGTGGATTCATTGTGATTTATATGTCTGACCATGAACACAAGTTACTATATCATATTAACTTATGCTTAATAATAATTGAGAATAGTAATTACATGTCTAGTGGTGGATTCTCTGCCTTAATATTCTCCATATTGATTGAATATAAGTAATTTAGTTAAAAGTTCATTGCTTTCTTAGTCTACAATCAACACTGCTATTTTCTCTTGAATTTGGTAAAATATTCACCGTCCCTGAGGTTTGACAACCCTTTCCATACTCACCGTAGTACAATTGCCTTGTGCACTTGTAAGGGTTTTATATTTAAATGATCACCTACCACTTGCACGCACGAATTGCTTGTTCCCAAGTGCACGTCTAGATCTCCTCTTCGCGATGCCTCTTTTGTCTCTTCGATCCTACACAAATTAGGGCAAGGAAAAATGGGAATTGTGGTGCTGGTTTAGGAGAATTGAGATGAGAAGAAGAAGAGATGAAAAACACTCAAATCACACACAAGGAGACGGCATCCAAAGGAGTGGCCGGCCCCCTTTTTGGAGTGTTTAAATAGGTGGCTACCGATTCTAATAAGCCTCCATCTCAACTTTAGATTTACTTCCCACCCAAGATCCCAACCATCCAATTACAGGTCCTTTCTAAATTGCCAAGGACGTGCTCCCCAAATCACTCCTCAATTTGTTAGGATTCCATATCTTATTAGGATTCTATCTTACCCAAGGTTTTAAAAACCGGACCGGGGATCGACCCAGAATTCTTACCGGGTAGGTCTAACAGGGGGTCAACCTAGATTGACCCGGTTGCTAATGTCAACAAGAAAAACACCAGTTGGATGGGGGTCGATAGGGGGGCTGGGCTCGGCGAAACGGCGTTGGGGGGCTCAATGCCAGGCGTCGGAGGGCTCGACGGGGGGCCCCGACGTGCCGTTGACCCTCGACGGGAGCTCCCGGCTCCTCCAGAGGGAGGGAGAAGAGAGAGGGGGGGGGTGAACCCAGACCGGACTGGTTGGCCGGGTCACGGGTTCGACCAGCTGGGTTGAATTGACTGGGCCGGGTCAACCTACCCGGTCGACTAGGACCGAAAAAGGGCTTGGCTCCGGTCGGATCGGGTTGAACCGGTCCGGTCCGGTTTTTAAAACCATGATCTTACCCCCAATTGATTTCCCTAACCAACTTACGGTAACTTCGAAATTCCCTCCTATCAATTGGACGCCCTTTCCAACTTGGCATTTTATTCTAATTGGCTACAAAAATCTTGGGAATAATCTCTTTTAATTCTGATTGGTCCTGCTTAAATTTACCACAACTAACTTTAGTTTCCTATGTGACCACATTCTCATCCTGGTTTACCAATAGGAGTCCAAATCAAATCTTTCACTAAGATTTTCTCTCACGTTCAAAACTAACCACGTCATGACAAATCACCCACGTGCACAGCGCCCTAGGCCCTGTGTCCACGTGGCTTTGGCGCCCAGGTGCTCCTGCGTCTAGTGCGTGTCTCACGGTTGAGTGACTCCTGTGTCCCGCATTCGTGATGCTCCACTCCGTCTCGCACAAACCTATATCACTCAACTAAACCGTCTCATCTCATCCACGAGAGTATCCACATGTGACATAGCCCTGCACTGGCGCCGAGCTGATCCTGACGTCAGGTGACCCTGGCGTCCAGTGTATCTGACGTCCAATGTTTCTCCGGCTTCTATTACAAGTGAAATCACCTCACAACATCTCCTTGAATCCTATTGTCCAAGGAGTCTAGACACTCTGTACTCGTACTCCTGGCGTTAGGTGCTAGTCCTTGCACCAGGGCTAGTCCTTGCGCCCTAGTGTCCTACTTAATGTGGTCTAACGATTACACAATTCATCATGCATTATATCAATAATTCAACATACCAAATTACATGACAAGACCAAAATCTACACAGGCAACAAAACTTTTCTATTTTATACAAGTTTCCTAAAATAGTGATTTTAGTAAACATACCAATTTTTTGGGTGTTACAGTATTATGCCGAATACATGTCTATTTATGATGGTGTATTTGATGGGTTGATCGAGTATTCGGTCACGGGTCCGAGTTTCCAGCTTCAAGACTGTTTGCATAAGGGATGACTTCCGCACTCTGACGAGGCCGAGAATTTTGGGGCGTGACAACATCAGATCTTATATTTATTGATCTCTTCGTATAAACATTCGACCGATGATCTGCATTAAGCTCAGTCTTAGATGTGTATTATAATATAATTCAATTAAAACGAGTGATGTGTCTAAAATTATCAAATTAATTGTTAAATGTTATTTTACTTATTATAAGGACGTGCCTCATGCGCCATGCGCCAGTATGTTGCCAGCCGTTGGATTCTAATCTGGCAGTTTGCCTTACTACAAAATGTGGAGAAGAAGAAGGAAGGAAGAGGGGTATTTATTTCTTTCTATATCTTTTTTGAAAAAGGGGTAACATGGAGAGATTAGTATTAAGAGTTCATGGGTTGGATAATTAAGCACGAGGGAAGTGAAACAAAAAGTTAGGCCCAATAATTAACAACCTCCAAAACATACAAATGAAAGAGTAAAGAGTGATTGTAAAAAATAATATGGATGACATTCACAGTGTGAAATTGCCAATTTTCAATGCAGATTTTTTTTAATATTCCTATGGTGCAATTGTTAAACATACTAATTTACGTGAGATAGGTCTCATGCAAGTTGCATGAGGCAAGGTCACCTTCTGCCACCTAGTTTTGATAGGATGGTGGCCGTCAAATCAGGGGTAGGTGGGTGTGAATCATACATCGTCAAATCAAAATCCAATGACTCGGGAATGACTTGGCTCATGCGGCTTGCGTAAGACTTGTCTTATGTAAACTTTTTCCATTGTTAAATTCATTATTATATAAAGGGAAAAGTTTAAATGAGATCGTTCTTTTATAGGTTATATGAGACTAATTTAATTCGTAACCGTTGGATCTTGATTTGACGGCTACAAGGAACTCACCTACCCACTAATATGATACCCACTCTTGATCAGAATCCAACGATCTAAAAAATTAGCCTCATGCTTCTTATACGAGAACGATCTCATGTAAACCGTTCTCTTATATAGAAGTCTTGTTTCTTTGACTCTGACTCGCATACGTCCACTTGCGCCATGGCTGCTAGAGCGGGTAGCCTTAACTTTTTCTTATACATAACGGCGTAAGCTGAAAATAGTATTTTTTTTCTCGCCCAAAAAAGTCTTTCATTTTTTTATGCGATGTTTCTTATTAAATTTTCTATCTTTATATGCAATTGAAAAAATAGTCACGCAAAGATATCTTTGACTCAAATAAGAAATTCTTATTATATGGTGCACATCCTCATGTGAGGATAAAAAACGGATTACCTATTTTCAGGACAAAAGAAAAGTCACAACAGCCGACGTTTGACTTGGCTCAGCTCATTGTCACCTTTTTTTCTCGTTTTAATTAGTACGTAATAATAAATCAATCTTGCATACTGCTCCATTTGGGAGACTTTGTGACCGTTTGGTTGTTCGTTTGGATGGTCTCTGACTCTCATCTAGCTGCTAGTATCCAATGTACGGGCTAATCATCCCATCTGAAATTTCGGGATGAGAAAAAATGGCTTCAATTTCTAAGCAAGTCGGCCAAGAAACAAGGAGGGTGGGAGAGGATGGAAGAAGCATAACTCCGAAACATCTCGTCCTATATTCAGCTGATGCAAACATATTTGTTGCCACAAGTCTTGCAAAGATGCTGAAAACGAACACATGCGTTGTTCCAAACACTGTGATCTTGAAGCATCAGCTGGGAAGGTATCCCTCCTCTCATTCTTTTCTCCATATACTGAGTTCAAAGTTTGAGCGATGGTTTTTTATTGGTTGTCCCAATGTCCCTTTTAATATGTTCATGCTGATTTCTTAGAAATGCTTAGTATGTTTACTTGCAAATAAAGTATGTTAAATCTGAAAAACAGAAGAAGAATAAAAATGAGCATATTCACAATCCAAAAAAATAGAGGTGTCTCAGCCAAATGCTATTAAAATTGCCGAGCAATTAGCTTTCATTTACAGATTGCGTAGTTTTGGAATTGAATTGTGTGAACTCTTTGATGATTTTAAAGAATTGCTTTCGCATACTAACTATATATGAGTCAAATCTTCTTGGCCAGTGCCGTCCAATTCATTAGCCCGTTCTTTAACTCGTCCATCTGAAAGGTATCAGCAAATTGGCAATCAGCAAATCAGTCATGCAGCTGGAGCTGCCGGTGAAGAAGCACGCAGTTATTCTGCGAACGCTATTGATGGTCTTGCTCTTTTCAAGAATTTTTGCTTCCAATGAAGATGGCCTTAAGTTCACATACGAAGGATTTCATGCTGCGAATCTAACGCTGGATGGCATGGCCACAATCACCCCGAGTGGCCTCGTAAAGCTCACCAACACCAGCTCACAGAACCAGATAGGCCACGCCTTCTTCTCCACACCCCTTCCATTCAACAACTTGTCTAGCAAAGAAAACCGCACTGTTCCATCATTCTCAACCATGTTTGCTATTGCGCTCGTCCCCAGCATTCCAAGAATGGGTGGCAATGGTATTGCCTTCGTCATCTCCCCCTCCAAAGAGCTCCCCGGTGCTCAACCCAGTGCTTATCTCGGCCTCTTGAACTCCACAACCAATGGCGATCCCTCTAACCACATGCTAGCAATAGAGTTCGACACGGTACGGAACCTGGAGCTTGGAGACATTGACAACAACCATGTCGGCATTGATGTCAACGACCTAAGATCTAACAAGTCCTTTCCTGCAGCTTATTTTAGTAAGGCTCATGGAAGGTTTGAAAACATAAGCCTAGCAAGTGGGGAACCATTACTAGTCTGGGTTGAATATGATGGCATACGGAAACAAATTAATGTGACAATAGCCCCAATTGATGTTCCGAAACCAAGTAGGCCTCTTCTCTCTTCCACCCTCGATCTCTCTACTGTTTTCTTGAACTCAATGTATGTGGGCTTCTCTGCGGCAACAAATGCACTTTTAACATCCCATTATGTCCTGGGATGGAGCTTTATGATCAACGGGCAAGCTACAGCACTCAATCTCAATCTCCTCCCTAGACTACCTCATCCCAAAGAGAAATCAAAGCTATTGACCGTGGGTCTCCCTATTGCTGGTGTCTTGATTTTTTTGGGAATAGTCATTAGCATTGTTATTCAGGTGATGAGGAAGATCAAATATGCAGAAGTTGTGGAAGATTGGGAGATTGAGTACGGCCCCCACAGGTTCTCGTACAAGGATCTGTACCATGCTACCGAGGGCTTCAAGGAGAAGAACTTTCTTGGTGAAGGTGGCTTCGGGAAGGTGTACAAGGGAGTGATGCCTAAGACCCACGTTGAAGTTGCAGTGAAGAAAGTGTCTCATAATTCTCAACAAGGCATGAGGGAATTTATTGCAGAAATCGCAAGCATTGGACGCATCCGCCATCCTAACTTGGTCCGTCTCCAAGGCTATACCCGGCGAAAGAGAGAGCTCATCCTAGTTTATGATTACATGATCAATGGCAGCTTAGAAAAATATCTCTATGGCAATGCCAAGGCAACTCTTAGTTGGAGCCAGAGATTCCGAATAGTTAGACAAGTTGCTTCGGGGCTATTCTTCTTACATGAGCAATGGGAGAAACTGGTGCTACATAGAGATATTAAAGCCAGCAATGTTGTATTAGATGGTGAATTCAATGGGAAATTAGGTGATTTTGGTCTATCTAGGCTGTATGACCATGGATCCGACCCACAGACAACTCGCTTAGTGGGGACCATTGGCTACATAGCTCCAGAGCTTAACAGAACAGGCCAGGTAAGTATGGCCACCGATGTCTATGCATTTGGAATCTTTTTGCTTGAAGTAGCATGTGGAAGAAGGCCAATGGAACCCCATGAATCCTATGAGAAGGTAATTCTGGTGGATTGGGTGATGGAATGCCTCAGCGAGGGGAGGATTGCTGATGCAGCAGATTCAAAGTTAGCGAATTCCTTTGAGCCCAGAGAGATGGAAATGCTTTTGAAGCTTGGCTTGCTGTGTTCGCATAACCTTGCCGCGGCCAGGCCGAGTATGGGGCAAGTTGTTCAGTTTTTGAATTGGGAGCTTTCTTTGCCACAGCTTTCCATGAGTGATATATCTATTCCGGCGGCGTCACAAGGCCAAGGTCCTGATGGTTTGTATACGTCGTCCTTCGCTTCTATTGAGTCTGTTTCAATCCTCTATAGTGGCCGTTGATGAGCGAAGTGGCCCAGTTTCTCATGCTTGTACTTATATTAGTTGGTTCTGTAATCATTGTGTATGTCTTCTTGTATATTGTTATTTCAGTGCTAGCTTATTTAAATTTTTGTCATTTCTCCATGGCATCCGTTGAAATGTGACTTAGACTGGACGCGATCAATTGCAGAGAGAGAGACGCAATCAATTGCACCGGCGATTGCCGTTTTGGCTTTAAAAAGTTGCATCCTTTCTTTGTGAAAGAACCCATTAGAGTTCTCTCATATATATTGAATGAAAAAATCTCAGAAAAAAAAGAGAAGTCAGTCAAAAATTTATTCTTTTTCTCTATTAAAAATCATTGAGAAATAATATCTCATTTGATGGAGTTCGAGTTGGTTTGATTTGAAATGCACCTTTAGACTGATAGAGTGATTCGTTGTATCTATGGAACGGAATGCCAGTAAAAGCCTATACATAGAGAGCGGCGTACATTGTTTAGCGCGCCTCGAATAAAGTCTTTTCTCTATTCTTTTTTAGAGTTTATATTTTTGGAGTATTTCGTCAAACTGGTTGCGGATACTATTGCCCTTTATTTTCATTGATAATTCCCAAAAGTATCAATATTTCAAAGTTGTGGCATTTGATAAGTTATTTGCAATTTCGTAGAGCGAAGTTTATGCTTTTTCTAGATGGCTGGTGTTTTGAACTTGAAGTCCGGGCTCTGGTTGTCTTGTAACTCTAGTCAAGCAGAATAGAGCTACCGGAAGAAAAATGATGAGAAAAAGAAAAATGTACCAAGAATAGAGCTACTAGAATCTGAGAACACCGAAAGGTCGGCCTTGGACGCAGAAAAGTCAGCTGAAATATCTTAGCAGAATCAAAGATATAGATAGAATCGTTGTAGCTGAAATGATCATAAATGGCTGAAATATCTAGTTGAGGCCAATCCTTTTCATAATAGGCCTTTCGCTTCTGTCCAAAGGGCCCAGCCCAGCTGATGTGGCTTAAGTTATTATTTCCAAAACTCACAAGTCAACACTGATTATATTACGTGATTTAATTAAAAAACTCAAGTCACGTGATGAATGAGAAAGTTTTCAGTGTGTCGCCCACCGTGCTGGCTATGTATCTCACCATGAATTAACATGTTAACGCCAACGGCTGTGACAGTTTTATCAAAGGACAAACTATTGGGTGTGGCAGGAGGAATACTCCCGGGTGCCAGGAGCAGTCGATCCTGGAGTCTGGCCGTGCACATAGAGAAATGCGCTCAGCTGTTTGGCTGTTAAATAGATGGAGCGCACTTTGACTCTTATGTGCGCCAATGATCTCCAGGATCAATGGCTCTCAACTTCGCTGGTAAAGAGATTAAGGAAATAACCACGTCCTGGACAGTCGAACTTGGTTCAAATTCTAAACTTCTTTCCAGAAAAGTGAGCCGGAAAGAGAGTTCGCTCGTTTTTTGGGGCTGAAACACGTCCAATATGAAATAAATAGTAAAATAAAACATCTACTGTTTATGTTTTACTTTTTATCATGCCTCAAACTGCCCCTGAGCTTTAAAGAAGCTGTTGCTTGCATCATGCAAAGTACAACATCCTCACGGATTTTTCTGCCTGTCACCCTTTGTTTTCGTTGAGATATTATTATAACGCTTAGAGACAAGAGATTACCTTCAATAAGCTTCCATTTCCACTCCATTTCTGTTTTGGACCGCTACAGATTAGCTGGTGTATGGAGACTGATCGTATCTGAATCATTCTCTACTATTAACGCCATTCTATTCACAAGAATAAAGTCCTTCTTCGTGAAAATGGAGCTCAGGCAATGTCGGAGATGGTTTCTGGCCATGGTGTTGTGTTCGGCGAATGGTGGGGGAAGCAAGTTGCTTCAGATTTCATCTCTGAAGTGGGTGATCCGGGAATGACAAGGGACGGTTTAAGAGTTGCATTTGAAGCGTGGAACCAGTGCAATGAGGTGGGATTTGAAACATCACATATGTGAAGTCCAAGAGCCGCCGACTGCTTTGATGCTACCAAGCCTTCACTGAGGAAGGTACTTGACTCTACGTTTCCCTCTATTTGCGAAGTCATGACTTAACTTTACTTGAGTCGATTATTCTAGTTGTCAAATGGAGTCATATGAAAATATCAAATATGTAAAACAATATCAATTTTAGTTAAAATAAGAAAAAATATATTTTATAAACTATGAAAAACATACATATTTGTATAAAAATTATAATATTCCTTAACAAGTAAATTTTTCAAATTCATATAATGTTATTGTAATATTTTAAGAGTAAGATTGCAAAAAGGTATACAAAAAAAGATATTGCCAAAATTATTAAGAGTAATATGTTGTAGACAATATTTTACAAATATTGAAAAGGAAGTGATATAAACAAGGCTAATAGAAGGAAAGTTATATATAGACAAGATGAAGTCATATTATCCAAAGGAATCTTGTTATTTTTAGAATTTGAATAGAGAGTCAATGGAGTCAATTATAGAAACACTTTAATTTTATCTGACTATATAAGTATCACTCGGAAGGTTTAGTTCAGTCGAATCTAGAAGTTGTTCTGAAATTACAACATAATTCAAGATCATATGGTAAATTTGAAACCGTGAAGAGCCTCTAGAATTTAAACTCGTCTTAATAACCATCTCTTTCACTACTGTGTCTTTTTTTTGGGTAATTGACTATTGTATCTTTCTATATACAAACATATTAGTTTTCTTTCTTTTTTTTGTTGAACAATATCATAGCTTTCATTTATGAGTGAATTAAGCATCATCATCCCGATAAAGGGCATTGCGATCATCCTCTAAGTAGATTGAATCACATGATCGAGTACATATGTGATGTTTTAATCTATGTTCTTTTTCAATGTGTTCAGACAATAAGACTTGTGATCATATGTGCATGTCACCCAAGAACATCCGTATCCACAGAATTACAGAGGAAGACAACAAGCTTGGGGTAGGCGATCCATTTTCCGGGCTCCTCCTCCCTTCCCTCCACAACGTGGACCTCTATGCGGCGGCCAAAGAGCTTTACCTGGGCTGCAAGTTTCAAGTTCAAGACTTCCCTCACCCATTCGACGGCAAGCAGGTTGGACCCTTTGGGCCTTCCAAAAGGTTCCCATGCTTCGGACCTGGCTGCATGAACATGCCAATGGTGTTCCACGACTACACAAGACTGCCAGGCAAGAACGATAACGTTCTTACTGGGCGATTCTATGGAACGTATGACTTGGATGCTGATTTTAGCAGGGACTTGGAGAGCCAAAACATCTCTTATTACTCTGTTACATGGCATAAAAAGCTTGGAAAGGGAAGCTGGGCCATCTAACATGTCTTGCGAACTTATGAGAAGTACCCATGGTTGGTGCTTTATTTCAGATCAGAATCATCAGATGCCACTAGAGGCCTGTCTGGTGGCTACCACTATCCCTCCAGAGACATGACAAAAATCGTAAGTGACTTGTTTCCACCTTAAATGTTACCAAAATGTTCTCCTGCTGGGATCCATGACTATGGTACGTAGGTGTCCTAGCATGATACATAGATGCCTAGCTGAAACCATGTTGTAAAACTAACATGTTAAGCCTCTATTTACCTTGCTACTACTCCTATGTAACAAGGACAAGCATTTATTTAGACCAAATAGCCATTAACACATTAGTAACAAGTTATTTGCATGCAGATTCCGGAGTCGCCCAATTTCAAGGTGAGGTTCACACTGGACGTGTTGAAGGGAGGCGGGCCAAAGAGCCCAGTTCTACCTGATGGACATGGAAAGCTGCTGGAAGAACGACGGTAGCACCTGCGACGGCGATGTGCTGACGAACGTGACCCGATACAGCGAGATGATCATCAACCCGGCCACAGAATCATGGTGCAAGCCGAACAACCTGAACATCTGCCCGCCCTACCACAATTTCCCCAACGGGACTCGCGTTCACCGGAATGATACGGCCTACGGTCCCTATGCGATCTACCACATGTACTGCTCGCAGGGGAATGCCCAGTACCTGGAGGAACCCTACAACATCTGTGATTCTTATAGTAACCCTCAGGCCCAGGAGATATTGCAGATAGTGCTCCATCCGGTGTGGGTTGGGTATCCAACCAAGAAGGGAGAAGGGTGGATTGGTGATGGCAGGACCTGGGAGCTTGATGTGGGAAGGCTGTCTCAGTCTCTTTACTTCTATCTTGTTTAATTAAACTTATTTTGTGTGTTTGTCGATTAGAGTTTGTTGATTTAAGTGGGGATGTACATTGGGTGCAGGACCCTGGGACGGTGCCGGCGAGGAGAAGATGGTCGTCGATTGATGTTTTTTTTTTTTTTTTTTTTTTTTTTTGATAATTTCGTCGTCGATTGATGTTGGGATGGAGATGTACATTAGTAAGGAGGGACGTGAAGTAGCAGAATGGACACTAAGTGATTTCGACATATTAGTTCCAGCTGTGTGAGAAAGGATGATGGAAAAGATTCAATGTGTTCTTGTTTCTTCTAATTTGTTTGCAATAGAATACAGTAATATAGGAGCTTCCAAATTACTTGGCAAGTGATTTTAGTTCATTTTGAAAAGCCAAATCGAACTATTAAAGTGGGACTGAGGGAATATTTGCTAATTTATAATTAAGTGAACACGTTTAATGTGTGCCTCGATGCCCATGTTGAAAATCTTGTTGCTACTAATCTGCCTGCTTCCTCCTCACATAGTCCCATCCGTTATAGTTTTACATGATAGTCTCTTTGACAAGCAGTGATGGCATATACGTATAATTGATGGTACTTAAATTAACTGCAAAATATAAGTAGCTCCATGATACGACGACTCTAGAGTAACATGGTGACATATTAAGATAGGCTCGGATAGTTGATGACCATCTAATCCTACCTTCCTCGCCTAGAAATACGTCTGGGTCATACTTCAATATCTTTCAGGTAAACAGCCTGTGTGAGATATCCCATTGAAATGGAACAATGAAATGTTAAATTTGACCAATGGCCATGATTTGGCTATTACTATACGTACACAACCAGATCGTAGTCAGACATCTCCAGTTTTCTTCTCTTTCTCTCTCGATTCCTCGCTAAGCAGGCGTCCGAACAGTTGATACGGCGAGAAGAATCACGTGCAATGTGGGAGGAAACAGGGGCATTCAGCGCGCCAAAAAGCTGGACTAGTTGGTGCAGCTACAGCAAGGAGAAAATGACACTAATAACTACTCAAAGTCTCAAACCTCACCTTTTACACTGTCTTCTTCCCTTTTTACTCCTTTTTCTTCTTCTGTTTTGACAACATTTCCATCAGATTCTTTTGAGTTTCCTCTTCTGGAAACTCCGTTTGTATCCTATTCCCACGATTGGAAAGATTTAAAATCTGGAGCTTGTGACTGTTAAGCAGAGTGATCTCACTCAAGAAGATGAACAATGCTCTGCCATTCTATATTACAATTTGCTTCGTTGCTTTTGTAATTTCAAAGATTGTCATCTCAATTCTCATATATCAAAGATGCTGCAAGAGGAGGAAGGTCTTCCAAGATACTTTGTCAGGTAATTCTATTTCCTTAGTTCATCAGTACCGGGTTTAGCAATTAAGATTATCTGTTGATGACAAATTCTTTTTCAGGTGGAAAGATTGTCCTATTCAGGTCGCCATTGACGCAGTCTCTGACCTCTGAGAGCTTCATGAAGAAGACAATGAAGCTCAGCAACAAGGACATCATCGGGGCCGGAGGCTATGGAACTGTTTACAAACTCTGCGTTTCTGATTCCATCTCGTTTGCTGTGAAGAAACTGAACAAGGGTAGTGCAGATAGAGACAAAGGATTTGAAAGAGAGCTTGATGCAATGGGTGATATAAAACATCGAAATATTGTCACACTTCACGGATATTATACAGCACCAAACTTCAATCATCTCATCTATGAATTCATGCCTAATGGAAGTCTGGATTCATATCTTCATGGTAAAACAACATAAACCCCATTTCAATTTTTTTTTTCGGGAAACTTCGTAGTCAGGTAGTGGATAGTTTTAAAATTAGCATTTGGGTAACACGAATTTCATGAAGTGTTGTTCATAAAATTGATTCTACATTGTTCCAGAATAAAGCATATTTCCATATTTCGGAAAACCCAATCTTAATTTTTTTATCACCAGGGGTGTCCGAGTCCTGAGGACCCGACTAGAAGGTGCAGGGCAACCAATAGCTACTTGAATAATTGTCTGATACCTACTTGATTCCGAATTTGCAATTTATTTTAACAAATGAGTTCTCTTTAATAGATGGAAGATCTTGATGCAGGGAAGTTGTGGAACACGAAGACCCTGGACTGGGATTCCAGGTACAGGATAGCATTGGGTGCTGCTTGGGTATTTAGCTCCAGGTATGTAAACAAAGGAAAATGATATTTATACATCAGTTTTCCTACAGCACCGAATGAAAAACTGATGTAAGGATATCGCTGTCCGTAAACAAAAGACTGAACCATCTATATTCCAGACCGGTAATAGATGTTTAGCTACAGGTTTTGATTAATTGTTTATGTTGCACTTAATATTTGTTAGTAATGGGTGTTAGTGGTAACCCATAATTGGGTATTAAAGAGAGTGAACTAACCCATGTTTAAAACCCACTTACTATGAGATGAATGAGTGAATTGGGTGAAGGATGAATAGTCCCACATCCACACCAAGGATGGGTTGTGGATGGTATATAAGGCTCAAGATTGGCCTTATAAGTTAGGCCCAAGGGCCACCCCACTTTTGTGGGGGAGAGAGATGTTGGACCCATGCACCTAGGTGGGCTAACCCACGCGCGCGCGCCGCCGCCGCCGCCGTCCGTCCGGCTGGCCGGGTTGGGTTGGGTTGGGTTGGGTCAACAAGAAAATATTATTTTGGGACAAATTTAATGGTTTGGTTTAGGGAAAGGGTTTCAACGGGCTTTAACGGGATTTCTATAAAAGCTTGAAAAACGGGTTTTTCTGTACGGAATTTTTCCTGCATCTTCTTCTTCCTCCTCTCTTCATTCTGTGATTGCATTGCACACTGTGGTTCGCTGCGCGTGCTGTTTGGAGTGCTCCTACAGCGCGTGGTTGATCGTCTTATCCTGGGAGGCAGACGCCCAAGAGTCCTAAGCACCGTAGGGAGGGCGAATTCTGTCTTAAGGACAAAGTGTTTCGCTTGATTCGATCATCAAATTCTTCTGATTACTTATTATCATATTTGAAAAAGGTACACAGATCATCCTTAAGACAATAGCAGTAAGTAATTTTAATAACAATCTTAAGACAGAATTATTACTGTTATACTGTCATTTGTACTGTAATTACTGTATTTTACTGAGATAATCTTCTGTGATTTGAAAAGGTTATAGATGGCTACTGAGAACTTCAATCCGGTACTGATTCCCACTCCGGTGAATGCTCCTGTTCAAGTTAAAGGGGAGAAACCAGAAAAATTCAGTGGTGTGGATTTCAAGAGATGGCAACAGAAAATGTTGTTTTATCTTACCACGCTGAATTTGGCCCGATTCCTTAAAGAGGAAGTACCTGTTCTCACTGAGGAGAAACGGGAAGACAAAACGGCTGTTGCGGCAGTAGATGCATGGAAACATGCAGATTTCTTATGCCGTAATTATATCCTTAACGGATTGGACAACACATTATATAATGTGTATAGTTCGATGACAAGTGCTAAGGCACTGTGGGAGTCTTTAGACAAGAAGTACAAAACAGAAGATGCTGGAACGAAGAAATTCGTGGTTGGCAAATTTTTGGACTTCAAAATGGTGGATTCTAAGACTGTGATCAATCAAGTTCAAGATCTACAAGTTATCCTTCATGAAATTCATGCAGAAGATATGACTTTAAGTGAGTCTTTCCAAGTGGCAGCAATAATTGAAAAATTGCCACCTTCTTGGAAGGATTTCAAGAATTACTTAAAGCACAAGAGGAAGGAGATGAACTTGGAAGATCTGATTGTGAGGTTAAGGATTGAAGAGGACAACCGTTCTTCTGAAAAGAAAATAGCGGGTCATGGCATGGAGGCCAAAGTTAATGTTGTGGAACAAGGGCATAAAAGCAATGGCTTGACCAACAAAAAGAGGAAGCATCCTGGGGGTCAGTCAAATAATGACTCCAACAATAACAAGTTCAAGGGCAAGTGCTATGTGTGTGACAAAATGGGCCATAAGGCTAAGGATTGTTACAAACGGAAGAAACAAGATGGTTTCAAAAAGAAGAAGGCACAAGCCAACTTGACCGAAGTGGAGAATCTCTCCAACAATGTGCATGACATCAACCTTTCTGCTG